>JADLZN010005923.1:0-158044 GCA_018155175.1 Sinocyclocheilus anophthalmus
TAGTTTAGGGGTGGAGATGGGTGGGTTTAGGGGTAGAGATTGGTGGGTTTAGGGGTGGATATGGGTGGGTTTAGGGTTGGAGATTGGTGGGTTTATGGGTGGAGATGAATGGGTTTAGGGGTGGAGATTGGTAGGTTCAGGGGTGGAGACGGGTAGGTTTAGGAGTGGAGACGGTTGGGTTTAGGGGTGGAGACGGTTGGGTTTAGGGGTGGAGATGGGTGGGTTTAGGTGGGTTTAGGGATCAGGGGTGGAGACGGGTAGGTTTAGGGTTGGAGATGGGTGGGTTTATTGATCGTGGTGGGGGGTTGGGGGTGGTGTTAGTGTATGGTGGTCATTCGACTTCATGCCGCACTGCGCAGACCGATCGGCGGTTGACTTGAAGCAGTGCATGCCGGTTAGAATTTTGTCTGACTTGAGATGGCGCATGACGCCATGTGACTGTCACGTGTGGCATCAAATCACCGCAAGAGCATTTTGAGAGCAGCCAGCTGACTCAGCCGCCGCAGTTTCTCCAGAGCGACTGCAGGAGTGCTGATGATGACACAGCTGTTTCACGATTGACCAAATTCACCACATGACAACAATGACGTGTGTTTCTAACATCTTCAAATCCAACTGCTCTTCACTGTTTACTGTAGTCACAATGGGATATTGAGTAAGTTATCATGAAAGCATATACCCCACTTTATTAGTATTTAAATAGTATTTACGTTGAACTTTATTCTTGAACAGATGGTGCTGTATTAAGCAGTATAAAAAAGTGTTTCTGTTGCTCATGAAAACGTTTCTGAAATGTCTGTGTATTTGACAAATATTGTATTTTATTCACTTCATCTGTGATAGTATGCAAACACCGCGTGAGCGTCACTAACGCTCGGGAGCAGAACGGGAACGGGAGCAGAAAGTGTCCGACTTGACGGCTCCGTTTTCAACTCCGCCCCTTACTGCAAGCGGCTCTCTCGTTGTCGCCGGCTTGTAAGCCGTGCTTCAGTCGAACACACCTTATATGTAAGGTGGGAGGAGTTGGATCTGGATCCAACCAAGCCCCCTGGATCTTGTGTTCTGTAGTGAGGACCATCTCTTCCCGTGGCCAGGGCGCGCGCATAACCTAAAGATGATTTCTGTTGATTCACTGCGTGCAAAAATCAACGAAAGTAAACTAAATTAAAATTTTAAAATAAATCGATGGGTGTATGACAAATATCTATCTCTCTAGTGTTCATGTGGCTCAGTGGTAGAGCATTGCGTTAGCAGTGCAAAAGGTCGTGGGTTCAATTCGCAGGGAACACACATACTGGTAAAAAATTATTCCTCATTTGTAAGTCGCTTTGGATTAAAGCGTCTGCTAAATGCATTAATTAATTAATCTAGCTATCATCTGTTGTAGTGAGTTTCTGTACAAGACTGCTCTCTAGTGGTCGTGTTCATTATATGACTGGCACATTTGCAGGCGTTTCAGAACCAGGAAATGTTTCAGTTCAGCGAAATCGAAACTAGACTGCTGTCGAACTGTTGTGAATGTCTCTCCACCTGTGAGTGCTTGCAGTAAAATGGCAGAATCCAGTGTTTCTTTGGCTCAGAATGAGTTCAGCTGTTCAATCTGTCTGAATCTACTAAAGCACCCAGTGACCATTCTCTGTGGACACAGTTACTGTATGAGCTGCATTACAGACTGCTGGGATCAAGAGTATCAGAAGAGAGTCTACAGCTGCCCTCAGTGCAGACAGACCTTCACTCCAAGACCTGTTTTAGGTAAAAACACCATGCTGGCTGAAGTGGTGGAGAAAATCAAGAAGACAAAACTCCAAGCTGCTCATCCTGCTCAATGTTTCGCTGGATCTGGAGATGTGGAGTGTGACCTCTGTACTAGGGACAAAAACAAAGCCATCAACCTTCTGGTGTGTCTGGAATCATCTATCCATCACCCCCATCGATCTCATCATCTACCATCCATCCATCCATCGATCTATCATCCTATCCATCCATCCTCCATCCCTCCATCATCTATCATCATCCCTCCATCCTCCATCCATCTCTATCATCTATTCCGCCATCCTCCATCTATCTATCTCTATCCATCCATCCATCATCATCGATCACTATCCACCATCCATCCAGCATCTATCTATCTATCTATCATCTATCTATCTATCTAATCCTATCTATCTATCTATCTATCTATTGTATCTATCTATCTATCTATCTATCGCATCCCTCATCCATCCATCTATCTATCTATCTATCTATCTACTATCTATCTATCAGCCACCATCCATCCATCCACCATCCATCCATCTATCTATCATCTATCCATCCATCCATCCATCATCCATCCATCATCTATTTATTTATCTATCCATCCATCCATCCATCCACTATTTATCTATCTATCTATCATCTATCTATACTCACACACAAAACACATATATTTATTTATTTAGATTTAAATTTATATACACATTTTGGAAAATATTTATTTATTCTAGCAAGGACAAAAATAACATTTAAATGTATTTATTCAAATATTTATATATTCTTACTTTACAATTGACAAAAAATAACAGCAAAATATATAGCAGGAAAAAGGTATATATACAGTATATATATACTGTATATATAACTTTTACATTTTGGAAAAATATTTATTTGCGGTAAAATACATTCAATTTCAACTTAATAATAAAATAATCAACAAAAAAGATTGCAAAATATAAAGCAGGGAAAAATGACCATTTAAATAATTTATATAAATTTACTTAAGTTACTTTTACTTGTACACTGGGGGAAAGAAGTTGCTGCTTTAAATTTGTATGTTGAATAAAATTTTCTGTGCAAGTAATTTCAACTTAATTATATCATAATGACTAAAAAAAAATCAAGTTGTATCTTGTACAAGTAAAAAAAAAAGCATGTTGCCATGACTTACTGATCATAACGCTGTAGTATCTTTCTACAGTGCAGCACAATATATACAGTGCAATATATTTTCTGATCATATCTCTATATTTTTAAAATCAAAAACACTTCTTCACGATACAGATCCTGCGGTCTGAGCTCAAGATTTGTATGAAATTTGACGTACTTTAGAGGTTAAGCTTTTTAATTGTACAATTTCATGTTTTTCTTTTTTCTCACAAAAACCTATTGTAAGGCTTTATAAACCTGCAGTATATACAATAGTCATATACTTATGATGCTTCTATTTTTTTTTATTCTTTCAACGTATGAAAAAAAGAAGTATGAACCTTGCTGCCTAACATTGAGCTCCCCAATGAAATTAAGAATGTGGAAAATGACATTTAAATGGCAATATTTCTGTTAATATTTATAAATAATTAATTTCATAATCCACGATTTGCAAAAACGAATCTTTGAAAATCATTAACAAAGAATGAAGCATAAAAAAAAGTTTTTTTTTTAGAGCATGTTAAATGTGGCGACTGAGTTTTTTTTTTCATTTTTTCATTTTCATTGTGTTTTTCTTCTTTTGTAATGGCATATTTTTGATAGTTTCTAGAAAAGTTACGTTCAGTTTTATAAAGTTACGTTCATTTTTATTGACACAAAAATAATTCCATATCAAACCTGAATACTGAGAAAATCTCAACCAAAACAAGCGAGAGAGAGATAGGGAGAGAGATTTGTTCATGTTAGTTTACTGTGTGGAGACGTGCTGATATCGCATTTGGTCTCGTTCTGTATCGCGTATCTTGTCAGTGTCGTGCGCTTTGCTTGGCCTTTTGTTGTGATAAACAGGAAAGTGTGATTTAGCGCCAGCAAAACAGTGTAAAGAAATATTTTTTTGTGAGAAGCAGTCAATCAGCAGAAGTTTAAAGCAGCTTGTAAGTGTTTTTATTTCTTGTCTCAGTGTTTAGCGCATTTGTCGTTGCTAGGAAACGCTTGTTTTGTTTACTGTGTGGAGACGTGCTGATATCGCGTTTGGTCTCGTTCTGTATGGCGTATCTTGTCAGTGTCTGCACTTGCTTGGCCATTTGTTGTGGAAAAAATAAGGAAAGTGTGTCCAGCTGAATTAATTTAGTATTTTGTTAGAAGGGTATAAAAAAGCTTAGTTTACCGTGACAGCGTCCGCGGCAGCGGTCGCGTGACGGCCTCCTCGTGTGAAGACTGAAGAGTGTAAAGACCATCGACTCTAACGTGCGACTCCACTGGGCAGGGACACTGGCAAAGGATAAATATCGCTTTTTTATTTCTCCTCTTTCCTACTACTCATTTCACTTCTGTTTCAGTTTTTTATAAACATTTCTTACTATGTGCAAGTAAGTTGTTTTTTAGCATGTGTGTTTGGCAATGCTATTTTTTAGGATTACTGATAAACTAATATAGTTTGATTTGTATATTTGTATTTGTTATTTAATTTTAATTTGATTTTAATTATGTCTGAACTTTATTATGTCTGTAGAGGTATTTTATTAACAGTTTTAGTTTTATTTAATTGAGTTATTTTACGACTTCAACACACTAAAATCGCACGTTTCTCAACCATCAGATTTGAAGAACCAAACGAACTGTGTGTATAAATGAGCAATATCACGCGATTCGAGAGTGATATGCGTTTAATACAACAGTGTCGACGAACGTGTGTAATTAAACAAAAAACAACGGAGTGCCTAATAAAATCCTCTTTTGTGTGGAACTACTTCCTTCCACCAAGGATTCAAATCTCCGTTTGAAAGTTTAACATACTCACTTTTAGCATTCGTTATCAGGGCAGTGCTGCTTCAGTTATTTTTAGTGAGAAATAATGATGTTATAAGAGAGAAACAATGCGGCAAAACGTGCATCCAAATGAGAGAGAGAGAAACCGCGAAGCTAGACGTTTCTTCTTAAATTAACTAACGTACTCTACGATTAGCTAAAAACATTAAAACAAAAACATAGACCCGGCTAGAACATGATACAAAATTGTGAAAGGGCGTTCCTGTAGCTATACCAGTACAATATCTCACGGTTCTGAGTTTTGAGAACCAGAACGAACTGTTGTATATATATATATATTTATGTGTGGTGGTTGTACCTACACATTATATGTAGTTGGTTTTTGGTGTTTGGCTTAGGTTATGTTAGAATCATTATTATACTCTTAGTCTTATACCTTTTGTTCTTTAATATTTTTAATTGTTTTTAGCTTTTTTTTTTGTTTTTCATTTAATGTAAAGTTTTGAAATTTTATTGTACATCGCATTTGTCTTTTTTATTTATTTCTTTATTTTTAAAGTGTGTATAAGTAGTATTTATAAAGTTTAGCTTTTAGTTTTGGATCTGTTTTAGTTGTTTTAATACTACAATTGGTTGCTTCTGTTGTCCTCATTTGTAAGTCCTTTGGATAAAAGCGTCTGCTAAATGGATAAATTATTAAATAAATTAAAATACATAATAACCAGTGGTTGTTTCTCTTTAGGGCGAATCCTGACTACTTTGACCACACCATAAAAAAGGAAATTTTAGCTACTGTTCCTACAGTCATAAGATGATTCACATAGGATACATTAACTATCCAAATGTCTGTGAGAAGAAACCTGGCTATTTCTGGATGTGATAAAACACTGGTCAGTTTCTGTATGCCAATATGCTTCCTTTTTCTCCTACATTTGGAGCTTAGTCATAGGTGTTCTAGACGGATGACTGCCGTAAATGACCATGAAGAATCACCACTTGAATCATATCACATAAAACAAGTTATAGGCTATGACTTCCCTTACAAGAGTCTAAACCATATTAAAATACTAGTGCAAAATGACCTGTCCTGTCCTCAGATTTCCAATAACTTTGACTGAAATGAGTCACTGAAACACACTGCTAATGTAAAAGCCACTTCAAGCCTGTCTCAGGTAACAAACTGCTGGTCAGTTGATATGAAATTCTGCTTACTTCCAAGCAGAGCCTGATAACATGTGTCCATCAACCGACTGCAGAAAACCGCTACCAGATCAAGAAAGACCACATTTATTGTCTTATAAAACAGACTGACAGTGACAAATGAGCTTTGAAATAAACCCAGCCAACAACTAGAATGTCGCAACTCACACAAAAGCATCTCTGGCAACTGACCCAACAATTGGCCCATAGCTACAGTGAGCAGAGCCAGATGAGTTTGTATTGTTATAATTAACTTAATTGGGCAACTCCTGGCCCCTGTAGAGGGAAGTTCACATAAACAAGTGAATCTTGGACACGAATACTCCCTCCATTAATGAGGTCTGTGTTTACTGAAGCAAACCACACAGAATCCCTGAGCATAAACAGACCCCTGGTTTGACACTGTGCTCGGGGTCACTATGAGCTTGATAGATGTCAGTTAAAAAAAGTGTTGAAGGGCGATATCCAATAAAACCTTGCAAAAAAAAAATCTACTGAGCAGCACCATCATTCATCTGGTACCGATGAATATACGATGGTACTCCAAGGTATTTAATTACCACAATAAATTAGCAAAATACAATTTATATTTTTTTTTAGTGAGCTCAACAGTCCTTGACAATACAATGTGCACTCCAGTGAACGTTTTTCCTTAAATGCCTTAGTCCTACAAGCTACAGTAAACACTGTCACAGAATTTTTTTTTAACAAAATCAAACACTATCACTCCAAGCAGCATAAAAATAATAAACATTTTGGAACGATAGCCTGCACATTTAAGCTATTGAAATGAATATGGGGAATGTCTTTTTTTATAAGAATAAGATTCATTATAATAAATATTAATGTATTTGCATGCAAAAGTTTTACAAACGCCAAGGCCACAAAAACGTCACACTTATAAAAATGTAAAATATAAAAGTATCATAAAATTATTTCTAAAAAGAGCACCTTCAAAATATGTTTGTTCAGCTCTAAAATGATAGTCAAAGCAATTATCCTAACATGCTAAAATAAAAACGTAAATAGAGTGTTTGTTCACATAAATTCCCACACATCCCTAATGTCAATCACACTAGATACAAGTTTTCTGCGCCATTTTGAATGGCGTGTCAGTTCTCAAGTTCACACAGGTGTTAGATGTCTTAACAGAGAAAGCACAGGTGTAGATCATCACAGTAACTATGAACATAGAAGTGCCTGAATACTATATTTTCATTTATTAAGCAATAGCCTATACAATATCAAAAATCATACGTTTTTGTCAAATTAAAAAGTGTGCTTGTGCTATCTTTTTTAATTGAATAAAACATGACACCGAGTTGCTCAACAGAACTCACAAATAAAGCAGTTAAATTATTAAAACATTATTTAAATTATTAATACATTATTGATCTTTTAGCTATTATTGATTTATATTAAAGACCCGTTTGGATACTGAGATGGCATCGTATTTATCAAAATGGATACAAGAGTGAAAAAGGAAATGTAAACGTTGATCTTACCTAAATTGACAAAACTCATGACCATGTCCGCATCATGCAGGAACTCTGTGTCATGAGGTGAAGCTAAAGCGGGTCGTGTGGTGGTGAGCAGTGATCTGTACTGGTCCACGTCGCTCTTCTCTTCAGTGGACATACTGTTGTACAGATCCAGCATGAAGAGGGGTGCTGAATTATATTTCAGATGCGGTCTGGGTCTGTGGTTCAGTCCCAGTATGGACAGAATCTCTTTCTGCATCTCTCTCTTCTCCTGAGTCCGCAACCTCCGATGCATGAAGTTGGGCTGAAGCTCAGACCCGTCCAGTACAGAACTGCTACCTGACAAATAAAAGCTCCACAAGAAGCCCAGCAGAGCAAACCAGACGCTTGTCATCTTTACATCCAGTCTGTGATGACGATGATGAGGGTGTATTCACTTCTAAATATAAAATCACTTGGAAGCCAATGTTTTTCCCTCTTCTCTTCTGCTTCAAGCCATATAGGATCTTACAGCTATAGGTTCTTCAATGGTTCTTAGGTTCAGCAAAGAACCCTTTTCTTATGAAGGACCATTTTGCTTGTATGGTTCGTGATTACATTATGGGGTCTTCAGATCTGGGCTGGTTTCTGGGTTCTTTACAGCACTAGTGCACAGATGGTTTTCTGAAGGAATATAAAGTTATTGAATATGTTATTCTATGGTATCAGGCTGTAAAGCCCCTTTGAGCTGTAACTGTCCTGTAACTATTATCCTGTGCAAAACAAATGCAGCTGTCGTCCAGGTTGTTTTTCAATTCGCAAAATCTCCATCAATTCTTCGGCGTGATGCTTCGCTCCGGACAGAAGACAGCTGGAAACTTCTGTGTGTCCCATCAAATGTGAAGTTACTGTTAAGTGTGGTGCATAACTCACAACGATGAATAAAGAAAAAGTTATCCGTCACTTTTCCAAGAAATGATTTCCTTACGAGCTATGTGTCTTCTCCGTTCAGTTCTCTGATTTGATTGATCCCTACAGACTGTGTTTGTAGAGTGGACAGCGCGTCTGTCTCAGAGGCTTTTAAATAACGGAGTTGAAGCAGGTAGACGCGTCTCGAGCCCGCCCCAAGTGCGCACGTCCAGAGGTGGAGCTTTAGAAGACCGTTTTAACATCCTCAAACTCGTTTTTACGTAGTCTACACGTCTACGTGTCTTCTTTGTCAATGTAGATGACAATTTCAGCTGTCAGGTGTCTACAGTTTGCCTACGAGCGACGCGACGCGGCCGGATTCAACTTCTAATAGCGCGTCGATGACAATGCCATGTAGGCAGCTTCTTTCGTCGTTGAACAATAGCGTTGTAGTTTAGTCGCAAAAAGGGTTCAAATGGTACTTAGTTTAACGCCGTTTTAAAATTGACTAGATAAGACGCAAGCCAAGTACCAAAAACGTAAATTACCGCAGAACGCGTACTATGTAGGCTACTTAACTTCTGTAGTGTACATGCACTGATTAGAATATTGTTAGTTGGATTTATTATAGGCTAACAAAAAGCGTTCTAGTTGTGTTGCTTTATTCTAAGTGTCGATGTATATACAATGGTATGCTGGCCAGTAAACTCATTTGACCGATATTTGCTCGTGAAAGGATACCATATAGGCTTGTAGGTAGCCTAATTATCCGAGTGACTAAAGTTACTTCTTTCTATAAATGTCGCCACAAAATGTAATCGAGGCATTTTATGGCCAAAGCATGACCCCTAACGACACAGAAAATAACCGCAAGAGGCTGAGGAAAACAAACGGGACCAAACAGTACAATTTAATTGTGTTAGCTGCCATTCATTCATTCATTCATTCACTTAGTAATTATGGCACCGTTGTAGGGCTAATTGTGTTGTACATGTACTATGATAATACCTTGTTTTTGGACATAATATAATATTCCTTGAAGTGCCTTAAGCTCTGGAATTTCATGGAACATACAGTAATCAATCAGTAAAAAACATCATGATTCAAAAAATGTACCATGATACCGCTATGTGTATACATTTTTGTAAAGGTAAATATAGGTTATTTTTAGGCTATTTTTGATTTGGGTGTGTGTGGGGGTGGGGGGGGGTGCATATTTGACAGGGTCATAGAACCTGTATACTGAACGTGATAATTACTTTATCTTGTGTAAAATCTTGATCACCCATCTTAGGTATTTTTAAAGGAGTTCTCTGATGTTTGAGATTACAGACATCAGACAGATAGAGAGAAAACTGATGCTTGCGGTCAGGGTCAGGTGCAACGCTTTAAAGATGAGACACTCACTGAACTTACTATAATAAGAGAGAGAGCTTATGTGTTTATGTTATGGAGACTGATTTCAGAAATCACACACACACACACAAATTCACATGCTATGTTGTGTCTGGTGAGATTCAGATTGATAAGATGGCTGTTAGTTGTTATCTCTTAAGTGGCTAATCTTATCTAGCGGGGCAGAAAAGCATGCATCAAAGCGACACAAACCAATCCCAGCCACCCCCTTCCCTTCCCTTCATCAGTCCAATCACTGATAGCCCACACCTCACACACTCACACACACACACACAAATACGATAGAGAGAGAGAGACGTACTGGTTTCCATGCTTTATGGGGACATTCCTTAGACATAATGATTTTTATACTGTAAAAAAAGTATTCTTTTATACTGTAAAAAAAGTATATAAAATGTATATTCCCTTACCCTAGCCTACCCCTCATACAAAACTTTCTGCATTTTTAGATTTTCAAAAAAAAAACTGTACAACTGTCCCCACAAGAAGTGATACCAGCATTTTTGACCTTGAGGGGACATTGTTAAATACCATGTACCACCACACACACACATTTGTGCCTTTAAATTGAAAAAAAAAAAATGCTTAAAGAGCAACACATCATGCCGCGATCTAAAGAATTTCAAGAACAGATGAGAAACAAAATAGTTCACATGTATCAGTCTGGAAAGTGTTATAAAGCCATTTCTAAGGCATTGGGACTCCAGCGAACCACGGTCAGAGCCATTATCCACAAATGGAGAAGACTTGGAGCAGTGGTGAACCTTCCCAGGAGTGGCCGGCCTACCGAAATTACTCCAAGAGAGCAACGACGACTCATCCAGGAGGTCATAATAGAACCCAGAACAACATCTAAAGAAATGCAGGCTTCACTTGCCTCAATTAAGGTCAGTGTTCATGATCAGGGCCGGATTTACACATAGGCATTCTATGCACGTGCCTATGTTCGCTCGTCCAGGGGGCCCAAACACAATGAAGAGATACAGTATATAATATTTTTGTTATACTATGGACTATCTACAACAGTAAAAGAACCAAAAACCCCAGAAGACATTGGGCAAATAAATATAACAAACAATAGGGTAAAATGACAAACTATTTCCATGTCTTCAACTTTTTTATGTATGGAAATCACGCTTTCTTTCTCCCGTTCTCTCTCACAGACTCAATACGGTACAGACATGCACTCGCGCACACACGCGTGGACGCAGACAGAAACTTGTTGTCAGAGCTGCGGCTGCCCCGCGAATTTATTAATAAAATAGTTTTGCATTTGTCAGTAGCGAGATTCTTGAAGCAGTTTAACTTAGAGATTTGCTATTAGTAGACGCTGCTGCTGAACACATGCTGAGAGATGCACAGACGCAGGTATTCACACGCTCTTAATCTCTCTCTCTCCCTCTCTCTCTTTTGCTCTCTCTCTCTAATAACTGCGTTAGACTGCATTAATAACTGCGTTAGCCTGCATATCAATGGTTCAAGCCTCTGTTATTAGCTCTAAAATGACGTTTTGGAATTTGCAACGAAAGGTTTGGGATATGGTGCTTAAAAAATTAGCCAGTTCAACACACACGAGATTTCAGGACAGAAACATGTCAAATGTCTTGAAACAAATCATCTGAACAATTGATGTGTGGTTGTGACTCCAGGCCATTAAAACTATTAGAGAAATAATGCACTCCCGAAAAGGTTATGTGGCCACGTCGCCGCGCCTATATGGAACGGTCTTTCTCAGTTCTCAAACAAATTAAGAACTACATTCGATTTTTATTGACTGAACGCAAACGCTTATTACGATAGAAAACACTGTAACGGTGTTAACCACTGATTAAGAAATATTTTTGTTTGCTTGGGTGGTAATATTAGGCATATTATATTAATAGGGAAGGGGGGCCCAAAAATGTGTTTTGCCTATGCCTACACTCTAAAAAAATGCTGGGTTGTTTCAACCCAACTTTGGGTCACATGGACTAACCCAACTTTTGGCTTAAAAATTGAATGTAAAAATTTAACCCAACGGTTGGGTTAGTCCATATTTGACCCAAAGTTGGGTTGAAACAACCCAGCATTTTTTAGAGTGTATGTGAGGTAAATAAAGACTGGACAAAAATGGCATCCATGGGAGAGTTCCAAGGCAAAAGCCACTGCTGACCAAAAAGAACACAAAGGCTTGTCTCTCATTTACCAAAAAATATCTTGATTATCCCCAAGACTTTTGGGCAAATATTCCGTGGACTGATGAGACAAAAGTTGAACTTTTGGAAGGTGTGTGTCCCGTTACATCTGGTGTAAAACCAACACAGCATTTCATAGAAAGAACATCATAGCAACAGTCAAACTTGGTGGTGGTAGTGTGATGATCTGGGTTTGCTTTGCAGCTTCAGGACCTGGACGAATTGCCATATTTGATGGAACCATGAATTCTGCACTCTATCAGAAAATCCTGAAGGAGAATGTCCGGCCGTCAGTTTGTGACCTCAAGCTCAAGCGCACTTGGGTTATGTAGCAGGACAATGATCCCAAACACACCAGCAAGTCCACCTCTGAATGGCTCAAGAAAAACTAAATTAAGGTTTTGGAGTGGCCAGGTCAAAGTCCAGACTTAAATCCGATTTAGATGCTGTGGCATGACCTTAAACAGACCATTCATGCTCGCCATCAATGGCTGAACTAATGCAGTTCTGCAAAGAAGAGTGGGCCAAAATTCTTCCACATCGATGTGAAAGACTCACTCCAGTTATCGCAAACGCTTGATTGCAGTTGTTGCTGCAAAGGTTGGCACAACCAGTTATTAGATTTAGGAATTAGATTTTAGAATTACTTTTTCACGTAGGGCCAGGCAGTTTTGGACAGCTTTTTTTCCCTTAATAAATGAAATCATAATTTCAAAGCTGCATTTTGTATTTGCTCTGTTTATCTTTGTGTAATATTAAAATTTGGTTGATGATCTGAATCTTTTAAGTGTGACAATATGCAAAAAAATAAAAAAACAGGAAAGGGGTAAAAACCTTTTCACAGCACTGTAATATATTGTATATATATATACGACGTCAATTTCTATCTGGATATTGATATGCCTTTTTTAGCCAAGTAGTTAATGTGAGTTGTACAACTATATTAAATCTTCTACAATATAAGAATATACAGCTATAAATATTATATAAACAAATTAAAATGTTGAAATAAGCAAGTAATAATTCTGGATTCAATATCATTTAGGTTTATGGTAAGGTGCTTACAGGTAAGGTGAATAGAGCCAATCAGAAAACCTTAAAATGCTTACTATTTTAATAATATGGGCACAAGACATAAACAAGATCTGTTAGTGTTTGAGTGTGACAGTGTGAAAAAATTGCTTTTCTGTATAAATTTAATTTGTAAGTGTCTTTTTTCACAAATTATGTTTGAGATAATCAACATAATGCCGCAAATGTTGTTGTTTTAACTTTAAACGTTTCAAATTAATCTAGATTATTTCTTTGCATTTTGGCTCACTATGAACTGCCCTTTTGTGGAAAAGCTATTTAGATATTGTTTAAGACTTTACAGAAAGAAAGAAAAAAAATACCATAGAGGTTTGGAGGAACATGAGAATAAATAAATATATATATAAAATAATTTTCATTTTTGAGTCAACTAGTTTTTGACGACAGAAAGAATCTTAAGCAGTGAAAGGAAACAGACAGCGACAAGATAAGTGGGTTAAGTGAGATAAAAGCTGAGCATTCCTCTTTAAATGTATTTCAATTGATAGCTGAAAGTGTTAAACACACACTTGCACACAGCCATAAGACAAAATGTGTGTACAGCATGCCATTTCACCAATTATGACATTCCATTGGACCATCTGTAAAAGCAAGATGCTAATGTAGTTGTTTGTTTTCATGGTAACTTTAAAATACATGGCTGTTGACTTAAAATGATCAAAAAATGGCACAATAATTTCAGGGGGTCTGATCACAGAAAGGATGAGAGTAAGAGCATCATTAAGGAATGCAAAAGTGCAGCATTCGTGTTTGAACTCCATTCTTCAAGGGTCAGTTGCTAGTTGGCTGTCAGTAGCATGATGAATGACCTGTGCGTGATTCTGTGTGGGGTCAGTTAACATACTAACTTTCCTGTCATCACACTGTCTAGATAAAGCCTAATTTTAAAGACACACATGCACTCACACATATATATTCACACATATCCATTCTTTTTTATATATACCTTAGAAGGATATGAATACAATGCATGTTTTTTTAAATGTTTGCTTAACCCCTCTATTCCTGCAAATATATAGGTTTTAACAAAGAACAAAGTTTTGAGAGTTGGTAACCAAGTTTGCAGGTTTGAGCACTGTAAGGATAAATCCCATTTCGTCATGAAACTCTAGATGGCGCCAGCCATAGGCAGGCATGGGGCCGCTGCTGGCCAAATGGGTGCCCTAAGCAGAATTTTATTGTTGTGCCCCCTCCCCAAAATATTATGGAAGTAAAAAAAAAAAAAAAAAAAAAAGCCCTATGTATAGTGTCCAAATAGAACTTTAATAAAATATAAAAGTAAATAAATAAATAAATTGTATTACTTACAAATTACAATTGTAGTTCTATAGCAACAAAAAAATATATACATATGAAATAAAACATTTAAAAATTATTATTCTTTAAAATAACAATAATAAATTGAATCAAAAATCAAAAACTGCTTCATCCTCTTTTGTACCACATTTCAGTATTGACCCTGCATTAAATGAAGCAGAAGATATTAGTCACTGAAAAATTACTGAGTGCACTTCTAAATAAACAGTTATTAGTGAAAAAAACATAAGTAATTTAAGAGCAGTCAGTGGTAATAAAACAGTTTTAACAACAAAATAAAAATAAATTACCTCCTATGGATATGATTTTATTGATACAGTTGTCTGATTGATTTTATAGCCTCAAACATTCAGAAATCGCACAAAAGAAAATTAAGCCGTTTTTTTTGTTTTTTGTTAATTAAATATAAAAAAAAAAAAAAAAAAAAAAAAAAAATTTTTTAAAAAAAAATTTTTTTTTTTTTTTTTTGGGGGGGGGTGTTTTTTTTTTTTTGTTTTTTTTTTTTTTTTTGTTTTTTTTTTTTTTTGTTTTTGTTTTTTTTTTTTGTTTTTTTTTTTTTGTGTTTTTTTTTTTTTTTTTTTTTAAAAAAAATAAAAAAATAAAAAAAAAAAAAAAAAAAATATAAAAAAAACAAAAAATAAATAATATAAAAAAAAAAAAAAAAAAAAATAAAAATTTTTTTTTTTTTTTGTTTTTTGTGGTGGTTTATAAATAAAAAAATTAAAAATAAAAAAAAAAATAAAAAAATTTTTTTTTTTTTTTTTTTGAATAAAAAAAAAAAAAAAAAATTTTTTTTTTTTTTTTTTTTTTTTTTTTTTTTTTTTTTTTTTTTTAAAAAAAAATAAAAAAAAAAAAAAAAAAAAAAATAAAATAAAAATAAAAAAAAAAAAATAAAAATATAATTCTTTTTTTAAAAAAAAATAATATAGAATTAAAAAGAAAATTAAGCAGTTTTACTACGATAAAACCATGGTTAATTTTTGTAAGGTTTGTGATGTCCACATGTTTTTTGTTGAATAAATTATAGAGGCTGTAGCAATTCTATCGCAAAAAGGTGGCCAAAAATTAAAGATTAAGTGTATATTTGAATTAAATGTTTGGTCAATATTAAACATGGATTTGATTGTCCTGTAAGTGTAACAACAGCAATTACCAGGCCTTTGGCACCCTTTGCAGGCATTTATAAATTGTTTATTTATTTTGTATTACATTATGTATTTAACAGTGTTATTCAATGAAACCATATGATTATTATTAATTAACCAATCATTATTGCCATATTGTTTTTATATAATACATTTTAAGTCATTTAAAGGCTGTTGTTTCTTAGGTGTGTTTTTGTACCACAAAAAAAAAAATAATAAAATAAAAAAAACATATATATAGATATATATATATAATATATTTAATATATATCAGCTATCGGAAGACTTCTTTGTTAATTTTCTTTGAATTATTAATTAATTAACAAAGATGATTCATTTGTGGTTCAAGAACCATGTTTTTTTTTGTTTGATTCGTAGTAAAACTACTGTTCCAGTGTAATTTTCGTAAGGGAACATGAAAACTCAGAGAGACTATTAAGTGTTTGGTGGTGGTGAAATAATTACGGAAATTAAAACACGTTATTAACGTCAACAGACAAAAAAGTTTCACAGGATTATGAACGTACATGAAAATGATACACAGTCTTAATCTTGGGCTTTTTAACTTTTTCTTTTTCTCGGTGCCGGACTGCTGATGTCTTTTTTCCGGGCAGAGTTGTCCATCAATTAGGGTCATTTGCAGTCAGCCACAAACATGAGATGAGGGCGGGCGCGGATGCGGGAATGGCGCGTCACGTGTGCTTAGCCTACTGACTACTGCGTTCACCGTAAAATGCATTTTTTATAATTATATATATATATATATATAAAATAATATATATGGTAAATTATATTTTTATTCATGTATTATGTATTATGTTCATATTAATATAGACGAAGTTTTTTTTTTTTTTTTTCTTTTTTTTGAGGCAACTGGGATGGTGCCCCCAACTGGGAGTTGGTGCCCTACGCAAACTGCGTACTCTGCATATAGGGAGCGGCGGTACTGGCCAACAGTTCTAACTCTATGATATAATCACAGCATTACCAACGAAGGCTGGCGCAGCCGATTGGTTCTCTCCTGTATCGGTAGCCAATGAGCTGCTGCTCAACATTCAAATACTTGGCTAGTGCTTTCTGTAGCAGTTGCAGCGCACTTCAGCTTCCCCAGCTCCACCTGTATAGTAGGGATGTGCATCTTCATAACTCAGCCCGATGCGGTACGCATCTCAATGCATAGCCAATGATATGATACATTAAAGATACATATGAAACGGCTACCGATGCGATACGATTCACCCCGATAACGATGCAGTGAAATTTGATTTCGATTCGATTCAACACAATGTGATTCAATGCAATACAATGCAATGGAAAAAAAATAGATAATGCTATGCAATTCAATATGGTTCAGATAGTTTGCTTTGGTTCAGACAGACAGCCATGTTAATCTAATATTCTATGTGACTGCAGGACACGCCTTGGTCTCCGTAGTGCTGTGATACGTCATATTCACGTAGCAGCAGTGGTGATTGAACGTGCTTGAGAAACAGTTTAGAGAGAGAAATCAATCTACATATAAAATATTCGTCACAGATTATTGGTCACTTTCTAAATAATAAAAGTATAGTGCATCTACTAGTAATTATATATAAATAAATCGTTTTTTACTGATGCAAATATTTTAGAAACGATGCATCACGATACAAATATAAACTTGTATCCGATGCACACTTTCTTAAATCGATGCATCGCATCGTTAACTTTTATGCCGATGCAACCGATGCAAATCCGTGAATCTTACCATTCCTACTGTATAGATCAACTATGGGGTGATTTCATGTATGTTACAGTATATTAGGCCACAAGTGAACAGTCAGTCCTTGAATTTAATGAGTTGGAAGCAGGAAAAATGGGTAAGCAAAATTATCTGAGTGACTTTGGCCAAATAATGATAGCTAGACAACTGGCATTATCAAACTCTTTCTGAGTCTATCAAAGTCTTTTGGGGGTGTTCCTGGTATGCTGTGGTTATTAGTACCTATCAAAAGTGGTCCAAGCAAGGCAACTGCGTGAACCAGTGTAATGAGTGCCCACGAATTTCCTGAGCAGTGCATCACAGTTTGCTGCTTATGGGGCTGAATAGCCACAGACTGGTCAGAGTGCCCATGATGACCCCTGTCCACTTCCAAAAGTTCCTATAATGGGCAAGTAAGCGACAGAAATGGACCAGGGAGCAATGGAAGAAAGTTGCCTGGTCTGATGAATCATGTTTCAGACCAGATAGATGGCCAGGTGAATGTGTGTTACTGGAGATGGCAAGAGGATGCAGTATGGGAAGAAGGAACATCAGCGGAAGCAGTGTAATTCAATGTTCTGCTGGGAAACCTTGGACCCTGGCATTCATGTCGATGTTACTTTGACACGTAGCACCTGACTAAAAATTGTTGCACACCACGTACACCCCTTCATGGAAATGGTGTTCCCTGATAGCAGTGGCCTCTTTCAGCAGGATAATGCACCTGCAACTGTTCAAGGTGTTGATGTGGCTTCCAAATTCCCCAGATCTCAATCCAATTGTGCATCTATGGGATGCACTGGATGAACAAATCCGATCCATGGAGGCTCACCTTGCAAGGTGCAAGACTTAAAGGATCTGCTGCTAATATCTTGGTGCCAGATACTACAGGACACGTTCAGAGGTCTTGTTTAATGCATCAGAGCTGTTTTGGCAGCACAAGAGGGGGAACCTACACAATATTGGGCAGGTGGTTTTAATGTTGTGGCTGATCAGTTAAAGTGAACATAACAGCATCGGCAAAATAACCACTCATGTACTGTACTTACGAACATGCAAGACAAATCCCCTGAAAAACGTTCTTCAGTATGAATTTTAATATATTTGATATTTGAGTAAAGTAAAAAAAAATAACTAATAATGGCGAATGCACATCCCTTCATGATATGCAAATTTTAAAATGATCAAGTTTTCAAATTTAAGTCACAGCATACTGGTTTAATAACAATTACAGAATACTGACAACAAATTCTTATTATTGTGTGTGTTACTATGTGCAAGTGTTATCTTTAACCCATATCTGGACTGGATCAAAAAACAGTCCATAGATTTTAACCTGTGATACACTGTAAAATTAACAGTAATTGTCTTACATCCGTTCATCTGGTCGTTTACAGTTTACTCTTAGAGAACGTCCCACCCCTCCCAGCACCTAAGCTGAATTTTGTTGCTCCAGTGACTGCTTCAGCTACAACGACTGGCAGGCCATTGCGGAGTTACGGTCTGCACGGAGACAGAGCTGTGGAAATGCGCTGACCTGTTCGGCAAGTTCAAGAGCCACTTGAAGTGCTAGAACAAATGAACACAGACTGACAATTAGATGAAAAGATGCCAAAATGGGGCCATTCCTAGTTAAGTTTAACAGACCTCTGACAAAAGAAGGCAAACTATCAGCAAAAAAACATTGGCTAAACCATTTTTTTTTTCGTTGACCATAATGTGTGACCTCCATATCATCACTCATTTCCTTCTGATATGAACTCGTTTTGTCCTTCTGTGTAGCACATGAAAGCTCTGGCCTCTGTCCAGATCTCCTATGGAAAGTCCACTCGAGTGACTTCACTTTGGAACTGAAGTGCTTACTTTAACAGTATCTCTAAACAGCTTTGAGCTCATCTCATCTTACCTCGCTGTGACTGTGTGAACTGCTGCCACATTACATTAGTTTAATCTGCTAACATCCTCAAGGGAACTCCACTGTGGATGAATGAAAGATGCAAACGCTCATCTACTGGTCAGACAACAGCCCATAAACAGTACAGTTTTGAAAGATGCACTGACATTCTGTAGAAAAGGTAGACATAGTTAGAGGGAATCTCATTGTTCCAAAACTGTATGACTTCCTTTTATGAAAGCATATAGTATGGCAGAATACCACAAGATCACTCTAAAAACAATAATCCATACAACATTAATCTTTATTCCAAGGCTTCTGTAAAAATGATAAAATTATGTAGGCTATTAAATTATAAAATGAGAAAATTATTTTAACTTCTCAAATTTTATTTGTGCTGTCGCATTTTCAAACTTTCCACGTTACAATTAGTCATGACTCATGTGACAAGCCAGAACACCATCAAGCATATTTTTCTAAGTAACTATTAATAATATTACTTCAACATAGGTAAAATATAGTTGGTTTATGATGTTCAATTGCCATATCATTCTAAAGCAAGTTTTTAGTTGTAGTGTATGTGTACCTTGGCCATCAGGCACCACTCTGTTTGCCAGTCCAAATGTCTTTACCAGTCGGCCTGTGAGGATGAGATCTAGAGCTCGCGAGAGACCAATCAGCTGTGGCAATCTCACTGTACCCCCCATCAATCAATGGCACACCTGTGTGAGACAAATAGAAAGAGGCTTATAGACATAGAGGAGCTGGGGATTAACTGGTAGAAGGTGAGTTATGAACACAGATACCATCCTAAAGTTTGAGGTCAGATTTTCTTATTTGAAAGATAATAATACTTTGTTAGTCAAGGATGCATTAAATTTATAAAAATAACAGTAAAGACATTTATGATGCCATGAAAGTTAGAATACCCATGCCATGTCAATGTACAATTTGTAACTGACTTGTAAATTTGTCACAGTGCACGACAAATAAACTTGAAACTAAAAAGCTTACTTGATTTTTGAGTTACTTGATTCTTATGGATTACTGGACAAATGTGAAATCTAGGTATTAATTAAAATTGATCAATATGTGAAAATACTTATCAGTCAGAATATACTGTAGGAGTGTAACCCCAATAAAATTATTATTCTTATTATTTATATAATTTATATGTACATAGACTATTGTATTACAGACACACACAACACACACAACACACACAAACCACCCAACACACAAAGGGCCTGAAACCTCAATCACCAGCAATCCCTCTGCACTCAGAGCTCTCTTTATCTCTGCCAATTCAAACTAGCATCATTACTACCACATTCTATAAATTATATTTTCTCCTATTTCCAGCGGGTTATGGAAATAATGCAGCTCTATTCATAGTGGCTTGAGAGGGTGAGAGATAATGAGTGGATACATCTGCTACCAATCATCTGTCCTCTCAGTCCAACACACTACACATCTGGCAGCCTAAGCTGAGGTGGGAGGGAGTTCTTTCAGTGAGCACATCCTTCGATATTTCCTCTACTCTTTTAGCCCATTACTCAAGACTGTCATTCAGAAAGTCAGTCCTCCATCTCTATTAAACATCTGCAAGCATGCAGCTGACACACCAGATGTGAAGAGGTGCATCTGTTTCAGAAGATGAATCTTAAAAGCAGAGGCAGTGTAGAAACCATAAATGCAAGGAATGAAGGTATGAATGAAGGTAAACATGCTAATATGAATTAAATCATCAGAGCCACCAAATCTAGATTTGACCAACTGACCATCTGAAAGAATCCCAGGGATTTTTCTGACATACAAGAGAATTTGCATTTAGGAATCAGTGTGGCCAAACCCTCAAAGGTACTTTTGTACCTTTTCTAAACTCATAGTGTCCATATTATACCTTGGGGAGATACGCTGCCGGTACAAACATGTGTTACTGTCCCAGAGATACATTTTTGCAAAATTTGGTAGGTATGTTTACATGCACTCCTTTTTTGTCAATCCAAATGAATCCAATCCAATTTTAGATTCTCTAAATTATGGTATATGTACCCTAAAGCTAAGCATTTAAGCTATCATAACACTGGTATTTTTTAATTCGATTGAGAAAGTAGTCTGATTCAAGCGTTTACATTGCTAAAATTTTCCAATTAAACAGATTATTTATGACCATAACATGTTTCAGTCAGATCAAAATTTAATTCAGACTGAGCTCAATCTATTGCGGCATGGTGACTCAGTGGTTAGTGCAATCCCAGAAGGTTCAGGGATCGGGTCCTGGATGCCATTCTGTGTGGAGTTTGCATGTTCTCCTATGTTGCTGTGACTCTCCTTCTGGTGATCTGGTTTCCCCCACAATCCAAAGACATGAAGGAGAGGTGAATGAGTGAGAGTGTGAATGTTTATGTCTGTGTATGTATCCATCCAGGGTGGTTCCTGGGATAGGCATCCCCATCAACTGCTTATTCTATGTACATTGTATGGATGGATTGAGTTTAGTCAGAGTGATGTAGGTGATTGCCAATTGGAATCTGTCTGACTGACTGAGCCATCAATATGATTATAAAGAGATTATTAGGTTGCACATAAACTTAGTTATGCTGTGACTGTGAGTTAGATAAAGTAGTCCATACATCTCGTCAAATCAATCCACTACCTTTATTCCCAGACCTTGAATATTGCGCAAAATCCTCTTGCTTTCACACACAGGAGACACTGAAGTGGTACAATGGCTTTACAGAAATCACCGAATGACTCCATGTCACTAGACCTGCATTAGCAGCTGGGTGATTTCAGTTCACCTCAGGTGTTTGACTGAATGAATGGATCTGTCTGTGTAAGCCTGAGCCTGTGGTTGAACTTTTATGTCTTCCTGTACGTGTTCATGCTGGTGATACTGGTATCCACAGAACATCAAAGTACCAACAAAGCCTACGACGCAAGCTTGCACACATAATGGTGTTGGGGTAATGCAGTGTTACACCACACTACCACTCTAGAGCTCAGGATAAAACCTTTAAACGCACACTTACATAAACGCAAAAACAGCTAAATGAGAAGCTATAAGATGTGGTCTACATGTCTGTGAAATCAGAAGCAACATGACCATGATACAAAACCTCTCACATATTAATTATAATTCCAAATCCCTAAGAGTTAAACCTGAGATTTAGTTTGTTTTAGTTTAAGCTGTTCATTTAAAATAAATTAATGCATTAAGGGAAGCCTTCCATTCTCAAGACAACTCAAATCATCAATGTATTTGATTAAATCTGCATCCCTGAGTCCAAGCATTATATGCCAAGGTAGGATCTGAAGGTTGAAAGAGAATGTCTGTAAAATCTGAGAAGGGTCGAGTCATTTCAGTTGTTGGCAGCCACTCCGGTGGCTGAGGTGGATGAATGGAAACTGCATTCAGAACAACTGGCTTTGACCACCTGGGCTGTTGGATTAGATACAACGTGTGCAGTTAGGGCCTCTTAAAAATGATAAACTCAGATTTCACAGATCTTCTGGTCTCTGATAAATGTACTGCATTTCATTTGAGCTGGGAACAAACTGTCCAAGTGAAACAGAATATTTGATGAGAAAACAATGACTGGGTCTTGAAAAGTGGGCGTTCCATAGCAGAACGGAATCAGACCTGAATGTGAAGTTCCCGTCCAGACACTGTCGGAACCCACTTTTTGACTTGGATGTTGAGGCTGAATGTCAGGACGTTTTGATGTATCCCAATGGTAAAACTTTACTTGAAAAGCCCAAATAGCTATAGATGATGTCAGCCAAAAAGGAGAGTAGTTTTAATAAATGCGGCAAAATTTATTACTTTTAATTTAAGGTTTATAAAGGCTTTTTTCTTTGGTATAACGCACTGATGAATTGTACACAATAAGACCAGGAAGGTGTTTTAAGAAAGTAAATAGGACTAATGTGCTAAAGACTATGTAACTTTTTACTCAGTCAAACAATATTTCCCTTGGGTTTTACTGTGTAACTGCACTAGCTGAATCACTTAAATGGCTTGTTCACATTCTTTTCAGGGCTGTTTCTTTCAGTTTGGTGGCTCAATGTAGTATCTGAAGACAAAACAGGAAGTATTTGGCCACATCAGAGAGATTTCAGTCAGTTTTGGTGCATATTTTCCTTTTCCAGGGTTACCTCCCCCAACCTTTCTCATTTCTGTCTCTCCGTCTCTCACCACGAGGGATTCCCCTAGGCTGTTCCCATCTTGGTCTCCCATATACAGCCCTAAAATTCACTTGCCAAAATAAGATTAGGTAAAATAAAACCTACAAGCAGGATGTTAAAATAAACCCTTTCCACTGATGGTAGCCAAGACATCTATTATGTGAGATGAATGGTGTTTAAGGGCCTGCTGTGCACTGTGGGTAAGTACAGGAGAGAGTGAGGAAAATTCAGAGGAAATAAGTAGTTAGTGTCAGAGCGCTTAGCCTTGTTCTGGGAGAAAAAGTCTCTAAATGATAGTTCCCATTTAAACTCAATCATAGCAGAATGGCCACAGGAACCGATGTGCGGCAAAAACAACACACAAAATTTGTTGACAAAACATTTTGGTAGGAATGGTTACATGTTAGATGCTCAAATCGGAAGAGTAATGTGACTATAGATATCATATCGTGTAAGCTGTTGGATTTGTTCATGAAAAAATGTGTGGCGTCTGCCTGTGCAAGTCGCTGCCACAATGTCAGTATGTTGCTAGAGGTTACTAAGCTGTACAGAGTATGTTTGAGCAAGTATCTATGCGGTTTATAGAGTATTGTGGGTGGTTGCCAGGGATTTGCTACATATCTATGCTACATAACCAAGATGTCCTGAGTGGTGTATAGCATATTGCTGTGCGGTTACTGGGGTGTTGTGCATGGTTGCTACGTGGTTACTTAACTGTTCTGAGTGTTTTTTAAAAATGTTTCTAAGCAGTTGCATGTTTCTATGCATTTGCTAAGCTGTTATAAATGTTTATATGGATGATAAGGTGCGATACTAGCTGACAAGCCAGACTCTGAGCTGTTAATGTTGATTATTTTCAGATTAATTACAGGAATTATTAAACAGAATTATGTAACGTATAACTGACGACGGGCCAATTATTCCACTTACATCATAGTTACCACACATCAAGACATTGTTCAGATCTGCAGGCATGTGCAACGGGGGGTGCTTTGGGGGCTCAAACCCCTGCCCTTTTCCCTAAAGTAACCAAAAGTGCCCTTCTCTCAACAGTTATCAACAATAATATTGTGGTTAATAATGTGAAATGCTTTTGATTTATAATTATGGTTCAAAATCAGTAACAATTGGCTCATAACTCTGAAAATACCTGTTTATTTTTTACTTATAGTCTGAGACGCCATGTTCAATGCGTTGCACAAGAGTGGTGGCTTAAAGAAGGGGTCCTATTATGCTCTTTTACAAAGTGATTTTGATTTTGTTTTGGTGGTGTACTAGAACATGCTCTCATGCTAGGTTGTTTCGAAAAACACATTATTTTCACATATTATTTTCACACATTATTACAACACCTCTCTCCCCAGTCTGGCCTAAACGGCTCGAATAGTTCCTGTATCAAATGAAGGCTCTCGCCTTCTGAAATACGAATGTGCTGTGATTGGTTGGCTGGGCCCGTGTGTGTTGTGATTGGCAGCACTCGGTGCCTGGTTGGGAAATGTCATGCCCCTTACCAGCCTCCTGCTGCGATCTTCAGTGTAAATATTGCGTCAATATTAAATCAGTTTGAGCGCGATTTAAACCAGGATGATTGTAACCAACCAGGTCTCGTCCCATTCGTCTGTATTCGTGATATCACAAATCCCGGAAAATATGCATTGTAGTCCAAACCAGTCGTTCATTGTAGTTTTTGAAAAGTGATTTTGTTAAATAAAATATCGCGTCTCTGTTATGTATGTAACCCTCGTTCCCTGACGGAGGGAACGGAGACATCACTCGGAGGACCGACGAACTTGGGATCGCTCTTAGAGTGACCAATCTACTTCGAGTGTAAACTAAACGTGCCAATGCACATTGGCATGCGATTATTGCATTATTGCTGCTGCTGATCACAGCGTGAGTATTAGTAGGCAGCAGGTGCAGCGCATATTCGGGTTTTCGCTGAGGAGCCGAGCCGGTGACCCCGCCGCTCCGCGGGGGACATGGAGCTGTGTCGACGGGAAAAAAAAAAAAAAAAACTTACGTCTCCGTTCCTCCTTCAGGTAACGAGGGTTACATACGTAACCGAGACTTTCCCTTTCAGTCGGTCACTCTCGACTTCACGTCGGTGACCGACGAATTGGGATTCCTACCAAAGGGCCACAGCTACTGCCCCTTCCAGTGTTCTGTGGAAGCCACCTGCGCCTCTACTTTTTGGTGTAGGCCAGGGCTTGCAACAAGAAGACTGTTGTCATAGCACTACCCACTCAGAGAGATTGTATAACACCGGGAAAACGTACCCGTTCTACTTGGAACAGGGGCTTTACGGAAACTCGAACCTTCCCGAAGGAGTTTTTGTGCAGTCAATACATATGGAGCCCCCTTATTTGCATATTGAAGAATGGAGGTGCTTGAAACCCTCTTGGAATGGCAAAGTCTTCCGTTGGAAACACTTGCCTCCAGGCTAACCGTGGACTTTACACATATGATCCACTTAGGTCTACTATTTAACCCACCGCCTTCTAACCGGTTCTCGAGGATTCACAAGTGAAGGCCTGGCGCCGTACCTCTCCGCCACGTCCTTGCTGCCGAGGGGACGGAGGAACCCAACAGGGTCTACTGTATGGACTCTCTGGAGTGGTTTTGCAAGCCGACCCGAAGCCGGGGCCTCTCAGTGCTTCTACCCGTTTGCGGTGAGAACACAGGAGGATACCGGCTCCACACGAAGGCTATAGAATCTAGCGAAATGTGTTAGGGGTCGCCCAGCCCGCAGCCCTACAGATATCTGTCAGCGAGGCACCACGTGCCAGCGCCCAGGAGGATGCAACACTTTTAGTAGAGTGAGCTCGCAACCTGAGCGGCAGGGCACACCCTGTGCCTGATACTCCAGGTGATGCATCCACTATCCAGTGGGCCATCATCTGCTTGGAGACAGCCTTCCCCTTCTTCTGTCCACCATAACAGACAAAGAGCTGTTCTGAGGTCCTGAAGCTTTGCGTCCGTTCTACGTAGCACCTTAAGGCTCGGACGGGACAAAGCAAAACTAGGGGTGTGTCTGCCTCCTCCGAGGGCAGCGCTTGGAGGTTCACCACCTGATCCCTGAAGGGAGTAGCGGGAACCTTGGGCACATAGCCGGGCCGGGGCCACAGGGTTACCTGGGAATCAGCCGGCCCGAACTCTAGGCACAAATCGTTGACCGAAATTGCGTGCAGGTCCCCTACCCTCTTGATTGAGGCCAATGCCAGCAGGAGCAAAGTCTTCAATGAAAGGAACTTCAACTCCCCGGGGCCTGCAACAAAGGCTCAATTGGGCCCTGCTGTAGTGCCGTGAGCACCAGAGTCTGGTCCCACGAGGGAATAGAGGGGGGCCTTGGAGGATTTAACCTTCTCGCCCCCTAAGGAACCTGATGACCAGGTCATGCTTCCCCAGTGACCTCCCTTGTACGGGGTCGTGGTTTGCAGCAATTGCAGCGATATAGACTTTGAGGGTTGAGGGAGACAGCCTTCGCTCCAACCTTTTGCTGCAAAGAGGACAGCACAACTCCAATCGGGCATCCTCGGGGGTCTTCTCGGCGAGAAGAACACCACTCAACTAACAGGTTCCACTTCACGCGTACGCTTTCTCGCTGAAGTGAGGGTGTCAACTACCCCTTGGGGTAGGCCACCCAGAACCTCCGCGTCCTGTCCAGGGACTGGACATGAAGTTTCCAGAGGTCTGGAAACGGGTGCCAAAGGGTGCCCCGTCTCCGAGTCAGTAAATCCTTACTCAGAGGAATCGGCCAAGGAGGGGCTGTCGCTTCGAGTATCATTTTCCTGGGGAACCATGTCCGGACGGCCAATAGGCCACCACAGGACCTGGCTTCCTCTTCTTTTTCCCTACCGTTGCACAGCACGGTGCCAGGAGAGGGCTCACTGGGGGAAACACATACTTGAGCATGCCCCGCGGCCAGCTGTGTGCCATTGCGTCCGTGCCGAGTGTTCCCTCAGCCAGGGAGAAGAACAACTGGCAGTGAGAGGTTTCTGGATAGGCAACATTTACCTGAGCGGCTCTGAAACGTCTCCAAACCAGCTGGACCGTCTTGGGATGGAGTCTCCATTCTCCCGGGAGCGCAGCTTGAGACAGCTTCCGGTTGAGCAGCCCAGGAATGTGAAGAGCACGAAGCTACCTCAGATGCTTCTGAACTCCAGCGGAGGAGGTGGCGGGCGAGTTGCGATAAGCGACGGGAACGCAGACCACCTTGTCGGTTGATGTACGCAACTGTCGCTGCGTCCGTGCGGACTAGTACATGCTTGCTTCGTAAGCGCCCTTTGAGACGGCCCCGTGCAAGGTGCACTGCCAGCAACTCGAGACAATTGATGTGCCAGTGCAGTTGGGGACCCGTCCAAACCCCTGACACTGCAAGCCCATTGTACGTTGCCCCCCAGCCGGTGGTTGAGGCATCCTTGCAAACCACAGAATGCCTGGAGACCTTCTCCAGGGGCACTTCTGCCCGGAGGAACACAATGTCTGACCACGGGGTGAAGGTTTGGCAGCATGCCGGTGTAACTTGGACCCGGAAAGTACCGCGTTGCCACGCCCACCTCGGGACTCGGCCATGGGGTACTGTACTGCCGCCGTAGCTGCCATATGCCCAGGAGCCTCTGAAACTGTTTCAGTGGGACCGCCATCCTGCTCTTACCGAGTCCCCTCCATACCGGGAAAAGAGATCCTCTGCATCGGGGAGAGTTTGCTCTTTTCCCAGTTGACCCGAAGGCCCCACAGGCTGAGGTGTGAGAGCACCAAATCCCCGTGTTCGCACAACTGATCCTGAGACTTCTTCGTCGAGGTAGGTGTGCCTTGTTCTCTCAGGGGAACAAAGTGTACCTCCGCAACTTACGTGAAGACACGGGGCAACAGGGACAGCCCGGAGGGCAGGACCTCGTACTGATATGCTCGTCCTTCGGACGCGAACCACAGCAATGGTCTGTGGTGCGGAAGGATCGAAACATGAAAGTATGTGTCCTTCAGGTCGATCGCTGCAAACTAATCTCGGGGACGGATGCACCCGATGATGTGTTTCTGCGTCAACATCTTGAACGGTAACCCGGTGAATGGCCCGGTTCAAGACATGCAGGTCCAAGTTTGGTCGTAACCCACCGCCTTTCTTGGGTGCAATGAAGTAGGAGCTGTAAAAACCCGTCTTCATATCGGCTGGAGGGACCGTCTCTATCGCATCCTTCGCCAGTAGGACTGCGAACTCTGCCCGCAAGACAGGACCATCGGCCGCCTTCACTTTTGTGAAGCGGATGCCACTGAACTTGGGGGGGGACGCCGGGCGACTGAATCGCATAGCCGAGCCTGACGGTTCGAAGGAGCCATCGAGACGGGCTGGGTAGCTCAAGCCAGGCTCCCAGACACCGCGCTAGTGGCATCAACGGAACTATAGGTGTACCTGCAGTGGGGCAGCGCGGAAAACGCAGGGACCCGGCCCGGGCGTCTCTTATCTCGGTCCGATGCGGTGGTCCCCCGCCCCCCCCCCCCTGGTGTGTTTAACACTGACCTGCGTTCGAGCAGAGGGTGCGTGGGTAGTCCGTTGGTTCGTCCTCCCGATCCGCCCACTGCTGCTCACTGGCGAGAGAGGAGGGTGAGTGTGATACGCACTAGATCATCCACAACCCCCCGTCCCCTCTGGGGACCCAGAAATAGAGGAATTGCTCTTTGTCGAGAATTTGCTTTTTGGTACCACCGACCGAGAGGTCAGTGGCGGAAAAAAGATTCTCCGCCCGGCCCTCCTCCGGGGGAGGGAGTGGTGTGCTTACCATCTCCTGAAGAGCACATCCCTCCACCTCTGGGTCGCCCGTCTCCGGGCCTCTTGCTCTCTCGCTTGCCACCAGGTTTGGCGGGGGCCTGGACGGGCGGGGCGGCTGCCCTGCGACCGGCTCCACGGCACAGCTTTGCTGGAGGCCGCAGGAGCGCTGCTCTTGTTTTGGCGGTGGCAGGGGGGCCGCCCTCGGCGACGGCAGCAGCTGCACGCCGGAGCAGGATGTACCTGATGGCCTCAGTCTGCTTTGGCCAGCGGAGAACCGCTTGGCCGTTCTCCATCCTCTTCTCCACCGGGTCGCCGACAGGCCGGCCTGGGACATGGGGGCGTTCAAGAATCGTGTCTTGGCCGTCCCGGACCACCATCGTGGACATCGCATGACCCAGAGACCGCACCGTAACCTTCGTCGCTCGTGGCGCGAGGTCCGCCGCGGGGCGGAGTTCTCTCTGAACTTCTGGGTCGTGACCACCCTCGTGCAAGTCCCTCAGTGCCTTGGCCTGGTGCACTTGCAATTACGCCGTAGCGTGTAAGGCGGAGGCAGCTTCTCCACCGGTCGTATAAGCATCGCTGGCCATCCGAGTACCTACAGACCCGAAGGGGGGGCACGGTTCTCCCTGCCGGTTGGAGGCGTTATTAGGACACAACTGCATCGCAACCTACCGCTCCACCGGGGGGACCCTTGTACCCCCTAGCTGCCCCACCATCGAGGGTGGTGAGGGAGGAGGAACCAGCAGATCGGTTTCCGGCAGTAAAAGTGCCGTCCACGACCTGTTGAGCTCCTCATGCACCTCCGGGAAGAAAGGCACTGAGGCGGGGCGCTGAGAACCAGCGCGGACCACCCCGAGAACCAATCGTGCAACCTTGAGGGCTCGGGACACGGTGAAAGTCTACACTCGAGCCCTACCCCTACGGCGGCACGGGAAAGCATAGCCATTATTTCTGGATCCGATCCAGGCAGTGTTAAGTCCCAGGAGGTAGAGTCAGCGCATCTGATCTTCATCCCCAGAAAAGTCTTGCTCACCCTCCGATGCTGCAATCGACCTCGGAAGAAACAGGTGGTACCCCCGGAGGGTCCAGCCTGCTCTTCCTGAGAACTCTGCTGGTTTCGAAGTGCCGGCGGGCTTGGGCATCCCCTTTCTCTCTTAGGGGAATTCCTCACCGTGACCGTAAGACCAGTCCGCCCACCGCCAGAAAAAGGACACCCCCGGCTGCCACCAGAGGGAACCCTAGATCTAGGCAGTGGCACGGGCACTCCTCCCCTTTGCAGGTAACGGAGTCTGGTCCGCATCTCCGAGATGGTCATACCCCCGGCATGGGAGCATGAGCCATCCACGAAAGCCACCTCAGCGTGCTTCATGCCCAGGCACGAGAGGCAGCGATCGTGACCATCACCCAGCGCCAGGTAACGACCGCATCCAGAACGCCCGGGTGATACGTTGTCTATAGCAAGACCCACATCGTCTTTATAAAGACGTAACGTCAAGTTTGCCAAGCAACGTCGTCTTTAAAAAGACGCACCCGAAATTGCTCTTTTAGGGGAAAAAGCTCTTTTAGCGTGCTGAGGCGCACAGGGGAGATGATCATCTGCAACACAAACAGGGGGTAGTGCAGCCTGATGTGTGCAACCCACTCGACACGGGAAACCTCCACCGCTGAAGTGCCATCCGCCAACACCAAGAGCTCTCCAAGAGCGCGCTGAACTCGTTCAGTCTTCTTCTCTCAGTAGAGTAGTCAGGAGCAGAACGATGTGATCACTTGGCTCCAAAGCGAAAAGCTGAATATGCGCTGCACCTGCTGCCTACTTATACTCACGCTGTGATCAGCAGCAGCTGGATGCAATAATCGCATGCCAATGTGCATTGGCTCGTTTAGTTTACACTCGAAGTAGATTGGTCCCTCTAAGCGAGATCCCAATTTCGTCGGTCCTCCGACGTGACGTCGAGAGTGACCGACTGAAAGGGAACTCCTTTTGAAGTGGACTTTCAACTTTGTAACTTTGCAGATCTTTTTTATGCTCAAACAGCAACATTACAGACTCACTAAAGTTGAAAAAGGGAAAAAGAATAATAGGACCCCTTTAAGGCTGTATACAAAATTTTTGCCCCGATTTTACCCGGATTTACAGTCGGAGAAGTTTTACGCTATTGCCCAAAAATCAGAGCCAGTCTATATATTCGAGTTAACAGACTTACAGAAAATTGCGTATTGTATAACGTTCACGACCACAATTAGACAAAATCCTGTATTGGTAGTCCCAGCCTTTAAACAAGCTCAAATTTCATTGGACAGTGTGAAGTGGAGTGGTATCTTCCCGGTCTTATTCATGAATCATTTAAAAACTACGTAGCCACTGTCTGTTTAAAATTTATTATTTTTTCTAATTTTTTTTGAAAAGGCTCAAATGAAAGAAATGGTAGCATTAATTGACCCTTCATAGGGAGCATGATTGACAGGCGATCTGACCAATCATAATGCTGAATCCGCCATTTTGTCCCCACACAAATTCAGACAGGAATTAATATATTACAGGGGGACTAGTTTGTGATAGCTTATTTAGTTAACTTATACCCCCATGTTTTTCCAAACCCGTAAAAGCTTTTCTTCTTCGGAACCATTTAAGATATTGTTTGGATGAAAAAAAACCCCGGATGCGGGCTGGTCCCATTACCTGTCAAGTAAATTATACTGTCAAGGTCCAGAAAAGTATGGAAGACATCTGCCATCAGTGGTTCAACCATAATGTTATGAAGCGGCGAGAATACTTTTTGTATGCGAAGAAAACAAAAATAATGACTTTATTCAACAATTCCTCTCCTCTGTGTCTCTCCGCATCACCGTAGCGCCATTTAGTACTTGGCAGTCAATGGGGCAGTCACAAGCCTCCCAGTTTTCATCCAAAATATCTTAAATTGTGTTCCGAAGAAGAACTAAGCTTTTACGGAGTTGGAACGTCATGGGGGTAAGTGATTAATGACAACATTTTCATTTTGGGGTGGAGTATCCCTTTAACTTCGGAGTTAGTTGAAATAAAATACCTTCTGATGTTCATTCATGTTTATTTCGTGCTCTTAAATAAAGATGATCGACTCAAATTGTCACGACAAATTAAAGAGCCAAAAAACAGTATTTAATGTTTGAATTTCTCAAAATATGAAAAAATTTGAAAGCAAAGACTTTGTTTCATACCAGAAATAACCTGCTCTGTCTTCTCTGTCGGTGCGCGTTGTCAGTGTCCTCTTTGCTCTGCACTGCGTGAGAACATGATGTGTGGCATGAGAGCGAAATGGCTTGTGAAGGGTCAATTGTAAGTAGGGTTTATTTACTCTTATTCAGCACACTTTACTAGCATTTGATTTGATAGTTAGTTAAAAGAAGCCCAAGTGCCACTAACAGTCCTATTGTAAATGTAAAGTGTAAGCAGTTCAAGTTAAATGTTTGTCATTAAAATGCTCTTTCTTTTAGTAACTATTTTCTTACGCATCTCAAGAATCTACCTCCCAGTACTAGTATATATTAACAATTCAAGTTTATTTGTATAGCACTTTTCATGATACAAATCGTTGCAAAGCAACTTTACAGCAAATTAGGTTTCTACAATATTTAGTAGTAGCTTATCAGTGGTGACTGTCAGTTAATGTACATATGGCAGAAATGTACGGAAAAATCAATAAAAGACGTAATAAAACAGACGATGAACACTGTTAACAGCAATTATTATATGATGCAAGCAAAATTTGGTAGTTCTGTATGTTGTTTCATGGTTGGCATCATCTGAGGTCCTCTGATGGGTTGGTATCATCTCTTCTCAGGTGTACTGGATCCAGACTGAAGCTTGTGTAAATACTAGTACATCCCGTGGGCAAAAACAGAGAAACAATAAGACATAAACCCAACAAGAATAATAATGTGCATTTGATCAGATATAACTGCAGTACAAGATTATGAGATGCATTATTTGAATGCTTGGCCAAAGAGATGTGTCTTTAATCTGGATTTAAACAGAGAGAGTGTATCTGAACCCCAAACGTTATCAGGAAGGCTATTCCAGAGTTGGGAGCCAAATGCGAAAAAAAGCTCTACCCCTTAGTGGACTTTTGCTATCCTAGGTACTACCAAAAGTCCAGAATTTTGCGACCTTAGGAGCGTGATGGATTGTAGCGTGGTAGAAGACTAGTTAGGTACACTGGAGCTAACTCATTAAGGGCCTTATAGGCAATTAATAATATTTTGTAACTGATACGGAACTTAATTGGTAGCCAGTGCAGAGACTGTAAAATTTGGTGTAATATGATCATATTTTCTTTACCTTGTAAGGACTCTAGCCGCTGCATTTTGAACTACCTGTAGCTTGTTAATTGAAGATGCAGGACAACCACCTAGAAATAGATTACAATAGTCCAGTCTTGAGGTCAACTGAACTAGCTTTTCTGCATCAGAAATAGGTAACATATTTCGTAACATTGCAAAGTTTCTAAGATGGAAGAATGCCGTTTATGTAACATGGGAAATATGATTTTCAAAAAACAAGTTGCTATCTAATATAACATCATCCTCTAGTTTGCAAATTGAATCCAGAGATTCTGTGTATTGTTTTTTTGGGTCCAAAGTATATCTTCTTATCCGAATAATTGGAGAATATTGGTTATCCAATCTTTTATCACATTTTTAACACACTCTGTTTAGCTACTAATAATTTAGAAGTTGCATCTGGGCTTGTTGAGATTAATAGTTGAGTATCTTCAGCATAACAATGGAAACTAATCCCATCTTTTCTAGTATTACAAAGGGGCAGCATGTATATTGAAAATAGCAGAGTACCTAGGACAGATCCTTGTGGCACTCCATATTTTACTGGTAATTATTGAGATGACTCCCCATTTAAATGAACACAGTGGTAGCGATCGGACAGGTAGGATCTGAACCATCTTAAAGCTTGCCCTTGAATACCCGTATAGTTTTGTTATTGATCTATGTGTATGTCATGATCTATAGTGTCGAACACAGCACTAAGATCATGTAAAACTAGCAATGAGATGCAGCCTTGGTCTGATGCAAGCAAATCATTTGTAAATTTAACAAGTGTAGTTTCTGTGCTATGATGGGGCCTGAAACCCGACTGAAATTCTTCATAGAGATCTTTTTTTTGCAGGAAAGAGCACAATTGAGCAGACACAACTTTTTCTAAATTTTTAGACATAAAAGGAAGATTTGAGTTGGGTCTGTAATTTGCCATTTCACTAGGATCTAGTTGTGGTTTCTAAATAAGAGGCTTAATAACCGCCAGCTAGAATGGTTTTGGGACGTGACCTAAAGACAACGACGATTTAAGGTCACAGTGATGCTTCTGACAGAAGCATTCTGTTTGTGTATTTGGTGTAATGAAATGTGTTTATGCGGTTTAAAGTTAAAAAAACACATTATTTTCCACATACTGTACTTATTGTTCCTTCTATGCCCCGCCTTTTTGAAACGTGTCGATTTTTACAAAGCTCATCGGTCTAAAAAGCGAGGTGTGCTGTGATTGGCTAGCTATCCAGTGAGTTGTGATTGGCCGAATACCTCAAGCGTGAGACGGAAATGTTACGCCCCTCACCATACTGTTGATGCCGTGTCCCAGCCGGAGCGACGAGACAAAAACATTAAAACCCATTACAAACGAGGCATTTGTTGCATCCAGTGGGGACATAATTACTGATTATAATGACTTATACTGTCTTTTTACACTTTGCGTTGCATTGCATCGTGCCGTGTAAACATAAAACCATGTCTGCATTTGTGATCAGAAAAACGACAAACAACAATTGCTACTCTACACTGCCCAAAACTCACGTTTGAATCATCAGTGGCAAATGAACACGTAAACGTACTTACGTGAGTCAGAACTGCGTGCGTTTTAGTCTAACGTTACTCTCCCAGGATCAGTAAACAGTCCTCCATAAAATGTGCTGCACACATCTGGATATTTGGTTTAAACTGTTCTGGAACAGTGTTGTAAATACAACTTAACCACTGATTTGTAGTCGTGTCCTCTTTTGGAAGAACAAAGTAGTTTCGCTTTTCACAATGAAACACACGGCGTCACACACGGCGGTCTTGAGTGAGCAGAGGCCGGGCTAGAGTGAGCAGAGGCGTGGGCTTGAGAACAGCGCGGCTGGCGGATTCAACGAAGGAGCGGCCGGCACATGTGACGACCCCGGGCTTCGTCCACGGTGAAAGCCGATCCGGCGATCCACAGCACTAAGTTGATGTATTCCCTCAGCGACCAGCACGGATCAGCTCTAGGCATGACGAAGCGGATATCGTCCTCTTTTGGAAGACCAAACAAAGTAGTTTCGCTTTCACAACGAAGCACACAGCGTCTTCACGACATGGCGGCAGCAACAATACTACAGTGAGAATAAAAGTTACGAATTCTTTCTTTGCGTGAACATTTGAGCAGCGTTACGCAAATCTTCCCACATAGCGACGTAGAAATGTGGGGGCGTGTTAGAACGAGCCATGTTAGGTAGGCGTGGCTGACTCTTAACATTTATAAAGAATATCTCTTTGGATTTGAGACTTTAGTCTTTGCAACTTTACAGATCTTCTTTATGCACCAAGAGCTTGTAACACTCCAAAGAGAAAGGAAAAATTGAAATCGCATCATATGACCCCTTTATAATATTTGAGAATTGGTTCTTCTGCTACAGGTAACAACTCTTTTAGTAATTTAGTTGTTACAGGATCTAACAGGCATGTTGTTGGTTTAGATGCGGTGATAAGTTTATTTAGCTCTTCCTGACCTATAGCTGTAAAGCACTGCAGTTTAACTTTTGGTGCGATGAATGAAGCTAAAATATTATACGCTGTAGAATCTACATTTATTATTGTATTTCTGATGTTATCTATTTATCAGTGAAGAAATTCATAAAGTCATTACTATAAAACTGTGAGGGAATATTTAGATCGGTGGGCATCGTGGTTATTCGTTAATCTAGCCATGTGCTAAATAAAACCTTGAATTGTTTTGGTTATTTTCTATGAGTTTGTGGATATGCTCTGCCCTAGCAGTTTTTAGAGCCTGTCTGTAGCTGGACATACTGTTTTTCCACACAATTATAAAAACTTCCAAGTTAGTTTTTCTCAATTTGCACTCAAGACTACGAGTTTCTTTCCTGAGAGAATGGGTATTACTGTTGTACCATGGCGCATTACGTTTTTCTCTAACCTTTTTCAATTTGATGGGGAAAACAGCTTCTAATGTATTAGAGAATATAGTGCCCATGTTGCTAGTCATTTCTTCTAGTTCATGTGTATTTATGGGTACACAGTGCAGTTGAGATAAATCGGGCAGGTTATTTGTGAATCTATCATTAGTGTTTGGAACAATAGTTCTGCCCGGATGATAACGCGGAGCCATATAGTTAATATCAGTAATACGCAGCATCAGGGGCGTGAGAAGATGTTTTCGGTTGGGGTGTGTGTGTGTGTGTGTTGGGGGGGGGGGGGGGGGGTGTGGTGTGGGTGGCCCTAGCGCACTTGGTTTTCATGAGGATTGGGCTAATCATCCCATAAAGAAAACATCACAAGTAAAATTAATCATGTTCATAAAGATAAATATGGGTTTATTATAGCCCACTTACAATTTACATTTCAGAGATCATTACAAATTAATTATTAAATGCTAAAACTGAATAAATTTAAATGAACAAACTTGGCGTTTCATTTGCAACCATGTGAAAACAGGGGTGCTGCAGCCCCCTTTGCACCCCTACTTCCCGCGTCCCTGTGCAGCATGCACGATTCAAGGAAATTTGCCGTAACATCATCATTTTGAGGTACAATATCTATATCGGTAAGATCAATTCCATGCGATATAATTAATTCTAGCGTATGATTAAAACGATGAGTGTGCACAGTGACGTTTTGCTTGACTCCAAAAAGATTATTAGGTCATCAAGTCAAGAACACCTTCATTTATATCGTTCTTTTAAACAATACAGATGTGTCCAAAAGCAACTGAACAGCATTAATTAGGAAAATAGTGTGGCAATAATGCAAAATGACAATAGTAAAAAAATGACAATTTTTCAGTTAAAGACAGTTCATTGAATTCAGCGATGTCAACATCCAGCTCACTTCAGTTTAAATAGTATCTTTGCAATAATTTGCAATCAAGTCGACGATATCGCTGGAAATTAAGTGTCTCGAACTAAGCAAGCCAGAGGCGACAGCACCAAAGATTCAAAACTCCATCGGTGACAGAATGGGAAAAAACCTTGGGAGAAACCAGGCCTCAGTCTGGGGTCCAGTTCTCCTCTGGCCAGACAAAACAAGCAGTTCAATTTCAGGCTGCAGCAAAGTCACATTGTGCAGAGGACTCTGGTCTGGTTCCTGTGGTCTTGTCCCGGTGGTCGTCTGAGACAAGGTCTTTACAGGGGATCTGTATCTGGGGCTCATCTAGTTGTCCTGGTCTCCGCTGTCTTTCAGGGCTGTGGAGGTCCTTTCTAGGTGCTGATCCACCATCTGGTCTGAATACGTACTGGATCCGGGTGACAGCAGTGACCATCTGATCTGGATACAGACTGGATCTGGTGGCTACGGTGACCCCGAAATAAGAGAGAAACAGACTAATATTAGCGTAGATGCCATTCTTCTAGTGATGTAGCAAGTACATCGGGTGTTATGAGAAGTGTTCCCGGTTCTGGCTGACCTAATTAATGCAGCCTAACAATCTTTTAAAGGATTTGAATATTAGAAATGTGTTAAGTTTGTTATGTGCAAGCCAGGTTAAAGAGATAGGCCTTTAATCTAGATTTAAACTGCAAGAGTGTGTCTCTTGCAGTTTAAGGTCAGTAAACGCAAGTCCTAATGCATCATTTGTATTATTAACGTGAATGTTAAAATCTCCAACAATCTATATATATATATATTCTGCTCTCTATATGACTCAGGTTCCTCCTTGAATGTAAACATATGGAATTTTCACCCATTTTTTCGTCCATGAAATTATAAGTCTTATAAGAAAAGATACATGCCTCACCTCACCAAAACACATTATTTGAGGTATCATTCACTCCTCATAAGTAGCACAGGTAAAGTTTTTTTAAGGGTTAAATTTTTTTAAGGGTTATAGGTTTGATCAAATTCTTAAATAAGAACAATACTAATGCAGACAATTGTCTTAGCAAGCACCAACATTTTTTCATTGCACAAAAAATTCAACTAATCATTACTGTAGAGCACCAGTAAAGACTTGAAGACAGCAGGCGTCACGTCTTCCTGGGTGGCTCGAGTACAGTAGAGGCAGACAGTCTGAGGAATGGGTTCACGGGAACATGCGGGCAATGCCCGGATGCTTGGTTTAATGAAAGAGAGGGTCATGATGATGGCTCTATGTTTTAAATGAGCAGCTGGAAAAATCAGTTCCTGGCAGTAAATTATAGCACTGCTGGCATATTTATACACACTGTGGTCATATTTGTAGCATAGAGAAACTAGTACATGCAGAATTAAACTGTATCAAATTTCTCTTCTCTTTCTGTGTACTGCAAAGTCTGTCCACAATAGTTTAGCATTGCAGGATTTAATTTACTATGTTTGGATTGAAATTGACAGCTTTTATTTTATTACTCATAATACAGCCATTTATAGAATCCTGCAAGTGCCACAGTACAATAAGGTAATATCATGGTATATAAATATGGTAATCCAGTGAAGTGCAGTCCATATAAACTGTGAATGTTCTGCATACCCAAGCCATTTGAGAGAATGAGCTCAGGGACTGGCTCATAAATATTAACAATGTTATAAATTCCAGTAACACTTTATTTTAAGGTGTCCTAAACGTTACATGTACTTACTATTATAATAACACTTAATTATACATAATTAAATGCAAAAACCAAACCAAAATCCCAACCCTAACCATATATTAAGTACATGTAGTTAATAAATATTACTCAGTCCTTAAATATATAATTACACTGTAACAATGACACCTTAAACTAAAATGTAACCTAAATCGAACCTCAAACCTAATCATTTGAGATGTAACATAAAGCTTACATAAAATGTTGCATAACTGTCTGTATATTATTTATCCAAATGACAAATTTCTGCAAATATGTGCCAGTTACAAAGGGATTTGGGTGAGTGTATCCACAACAGCTTTGGCACCAACACTCTACTGCTATGAATCATCATTACTGCTCCAAGTTCTCATTGGTTTATTGGCATTGGGTAATTCCATGTGCAGGAAAAGCTGTCTATGAATTGCTCGCCTAGCTGGAAAACTTGATCTTGATTACAAATTGTATGTAATGCAAAAAAAAAGTGTAAAAAGAATAATTTAAAAATCCATTGGAAACATTTTTTTTGGCATAGTAAACATATGCTGAAGGTACACATTATTTGGCCACACACAGCAGTGCACACACACCCGGAGCAGTGGGCAGCCATTTTTCGCTGCGGCGCCCGGGGAGCAGTTGGGGGTTTGGTGCCTTGCTCAAGTGCACCTCAGTCGTGGTATTGAGGGTGGAGAGAGTGCTGGTTATTCACTCCCCCCACCTACAATCCCTGCCAGTATGAGACTCGAACCCGCAACCTTTGGGTTACAAGTCCGGCTCTCTAACCATTAGGCCACAACTTCCCCCAGTAAGTATGTGTGCATCCATAGTAAGCATCCATTTGTCTCTTGGGAAAGCACTGCCACCTGGCTATTTTTGGCAACAGCTCTGATACTTTTAAAGTGGTCATGAACTGTCTTTGTTTTTATTTTGTACTGTCCATTTATAATGTTATCAAGATTTTTACATCATAACTTAGAAGTAATAGGCTATTTTCTGTCCTGTTTTTAACCCCCTCATCAGAACACTCTGTTTGACTAGGCGTGGTGGATTGTAGACTCAGAAGTAAACGCCCACTGCTATGATTGGCTAACAGTTGTGTATGTTTGACAGCCTACATCCCTCATAACCTGCTGTGATTTAGGTCAAAAACGCATAAATACTCAGCACATATCAAATGATCTGTAAAAGCAGACAAAGCAATAGTGACCACGTAATAAAAACAGTTACTTACACTTGTGTTGCGACATTACTGTCGGATCCAATGGTTTTATAAAATCTCATAAGTCTCATACGAGATGGACCCTACAACCAACAACACACGTCAGTATATTGCTGTTCTACCCTTTGAACCATGCTGTAGGACTGCAAACATTGAGTATCAGATGCCAATTATGAAGAGCATATACACTGAAAGTGACTTAATAATTGTAAGTCGCTGTTACCAGTGGGTGTATCATCCAAATGTTAAGAGTATGTGTGCTCTACTATTGGTAGTTGCCGATAGTCCCTGTTGCTTATGAAAAAATCTTGTTTAAGTCTGAAGACCTGTTCACAGCAAGACAAATGTCCGGTGTAAACAAAAAAGAGACAGAGACAAGGGAGCTGGTTCTGGATTCCTCTCTGTTATTCACTCTCTCTAAGCAAAATAGTCATGCGCACCACCAAATCGTAGTTTTATGTAACAGCAGTGGCTCTGGGCATGTGACCAAAATTGCACATTTTCGCAATGCAGTTTTCGCAATGCAGTTGCAGAGTGGGAAAAAATCTGTTGAAATGACTGCAATGTTTGTTTCATTATGAACATTTTGGTAGACATTTTAATTTTAATAAATGGCTGTTAATGTGACTGTTAATACTTTAAGGGTCATAGAAAAAAAATTTGTTACAATATTATAGCAGACTTAAAGGTAATGTATTAAATGACTCCTCTATGCAATACTGCATCTCAGAAGGCCCACTCCGTACCATGGGACCAGGACCACAGCAGACATCTTGCTCCAGTTTAAGAGAACCAGAGCTCTGGGCCAACTCCTTCAGATCAAAACCAGCACAGAAATTCCCTCCTGAAACAAACAACTTGATTATTTAACTGACAAGGCAACCCTTGTGAAAAAGAAGTCCACTTTAGCATACTTTTAAAGGGGTCATATGATGCTTTTTTAAAGATCATTATTTTGTGTATTTAGTGTAACAGAATATGTTGACATGCTTTAATGTTCAAAAAACACATTATTTTTCAAATACTGTACATTATTGTAGGTCCTCTATGCCCCGCCTCTCTCAAACGCTTCGTTTTCTACAAAGTCCCTCCTTCCGACAAGCGCAGTCTGCTCTGATTGGCCAGCTGACCCAGTGCATTGTGATTGGCCGAACACCGCAAGCACTCGTCGAAAATGTAACGCCCCTTACCATAATCGCGAGCTTCAGCTTTCAAAATGAATGTAAAGACAGAACCTGAAAGGGGAACAGAGTCGCGTGACAGACACAGTAATAAAGCTGATCTCTCTCGCTCTCTCTCTCTCACACACGCGCACGCGCACACACACACACACACACGATGCGCAAAACTCCGCATTTGAACAGTCAATAGCAAACACTTAAACTAATAACAAAACAGTAGCTGATTCAGAAGTGCCAAATTGTCATAGCAAAGTCAGAATTACCTTCTCTTCTAGGTTCACGAAATGGTCGTCCATATAATGCATTGCTGTTCTGTTGTAAGTATCTTAAAGATTCCTAAATGCATCTAATTCCAGAAGGCCAAATAAAGTGCTTTAGCTTTCGCCTAGAAACACACAGCGTCTCCCTGACATGGTTGCTTCACCACTAACTGCGGTTACTGAAACCACTCCTTCTTTTTTTGCTTGCACATTTGGCCGCATTATGCAAATATTTCCACATAGTGAGGTAGATATGTGGGGGCGTGTTAGAACGAGCTGTTTTAGGGGGTCGTGGCAGAGTCTTAACTTTGATAAAGATATCTCTTTGGTTTTGAGACTTTAGTATTTGCAACTTTTGGGATCTTATCTATTCATGAACGGCTTGTAACACTCCAAAGAGAAGGGAAAACTTAAAATCGCATCATATGACCCCTTTAAAAAGAGTACTTATTACGGATATAATATTCTTTAAAAGCATATACTTAAGTGCAAACTTGTTTTCTGACAATTAATTACATGTTAATTGCAGCTAAAAAATAATGAATATTAATTCCAAACTGCTGAACTTTAGAGGGTTTTGTTTGTTTGTTTTTGGCCCACTTAAGTAAGACTTAAAATCATAGTTCACCCAAACATGGAAATTGTGTCATCATTTACTGACCCTCAAGTTGTTCCAAACCTTTATGAGTTTCTTTCTTCTGTTGAACATAAAAAATATGTAAAGAATGTGGGTAACCAAACAGTTGCTGGTCCCCATTAACTTCCATAGTATGAAAACAATGGTAAATGGAAGTCAATGGGGAGCAGCATACATTCTTCAAAATATCTGAACTTTCAGAAATAAGCATATAAGAATAATTTCTGAAGATTTCATTTCTAATGAAAATGATATATTAAAATGTTATGTGTTTTAATTTATAATGAGGAAGTTGCAATTTAATAAATTAAAAGTATAGGCCATTAACTTTTAGGTACCACTTTATTTTAAGGTTTCATTGTTAAATATGTTACATGTATTTACTATGGTGATAAAGTATGCATAATCACAAGTAGTTAATACTAAACCAGCCCTTAAACGTATAATAATTAAATGTTTTTAATTTTATTATTTGTGTAATTACACCGCAACAAATACATAAAGTGGTATATGTATTGTTAAATAACACACTACAGTTACAATCAATCATACATGTGCTTAGGTATATTAGTCAAAATCAAAATAAGTATACTTCTTTAAAACATAACAATGACTTAAAGTTCACTTTAAAGTTTAACTTTTAATTTGCCATTATTTAAAAGTGCACTGTGTAAAAAAAACAAAATCATTAAAGTGTTCTTTTTTTAATTACACTTAAGTGTTCTTTTATTTTATTATATCAAAATTGATATTATACAATACAGGTTTTTTATATACTTTAAAGTACACTACAAATGTCCATTTACCACAATTAAGCACACTTCTTTCTCACGAGGGAATACATGCTAATTGCAAGAGTTATTTTAAACTTTCAAATGATCATTTATTTCAGAGAAAAATTACCAGTTAAAACAGTCCTTCAGTGTACTTTAACATATCACAGCTTGAACTACGCAATAAAACAGCAATTATTCATAATTTAGCTGTAATGTGAACATGGACGCAATTTTCGTAATGGCTTCCTAGTGGACTAGTAAACCCTAGACCAGTATGTGACATTGTGTGCGCTCAATTGCATTTTAATGTCCTTTTAAATGCCTAAGATATAGTATGTTAACACAGACCTGAACCTGTGTTCTGGTGAAATAAGGGAGTTCTTGTGTGGCCATCATTACCTCTTGCACTCATTCACCTCTTCAAAGCTCAAGCAATTACTGTCATCACACATTTTTTATGTTGCTGTCTATGTAATGTTATCTACTGTGTTCAGTTCACCTGCAGACAGTCTTCTGTCTGAGCTCTAGGTTTAGAGTGTGAGAGAGAGCAAAACCTCTCATTTGACTCGAGATAAAGGTGATTTAGGACATTTGAGCAGAGATGGTTGATCCAGATTGAACAAATTATTTCTATTGAGGGTGTGCAATTTGATGGCCAAGGATAATTGTTTTCAGTGTGGTAATATTGCCATCACAGGCTTTGACATAACACAGGACTCTTGTAGTCATGTGCTGCCCACTTAGTCAAAGATTTTAACAGGGAGTGGGAGGATGGGAATCAGGGAAAAGTGCATGTATAAATTATTTCTTTGCTTTACCACTCAATCAGATGACATATTTATTCTTTTCACTAACCATCAAAGTACACCAAAGTTCACATCAATAGCAGTGTGTAAGTGAACTAACCGACTCCATAAAGCACTGCCACATTAAGGCTGTTGTCCTGGTCAAAAGCCGACAGCTCCTCAGTCAGTCTCTGAGCAGTCTCTTGATTTACTGCATTACGCGCTTCAGTACGGTTAATCCCAATAAGCATCACCGTACCCCTCCTCTCAGTAATCACCATCCCACTTGCACCTAACACAATCACAGAATGAAATGCATGCACATTCATCATAATCTGTTGGCAGATACAATACAATAGACAGACTTAAAAACAATAAAATATGTCAAATAAGTACATAATATATGCAGAATATGTGTCATACAATGACATAAATTTTAGACATTTAAGACATCATTGCATTAGATAAAATAATAAATCCACTTTCAATTATTTCAAATATCGAAAGATTTGATCATTTTAAAAACTAACAAATTTTCATTTGTGAAATGTTTTGCTTGAAAAGTGCTTGTGCCAATTTTCTTTAAAATAAACCATATTTGCTTTGATATTGGTATAATGCAATGACATTCACATTTTTGTTCACATTCACAGTGACATTTTTTTGGGGGGAAAACCGTCTCTTATGCACACCAATGTTGCATTTATTTGATAAAAAATACAGTAAAAACTGCAATATTGTAAAATATTTTACAATGTAAAATAACTGTTTTCTATTTTCATATATTTTAAAATGGAATTTATTCCTGTGATGGCAAAGCTGAATTTTCAGCAGCTCCAGTCTTCAGCATCATATGAGTTTTCAGAAATCATTCTAATATTTGTTGCTTAAGAAACATGTATTATTATAACATATTTGGTGGGCATAAAAGGCTTCTTTCAAAAACATTAATAACCTTAATTATTCCAAACTTTTCACCTCCAGTGTAAATATACAGTGACATATATTACTGATGTTTGCTCACCAAGAAATGTTATGCTAATACATGTTTCTTGTAATTAATAATAAAAGTAATAAATGTTTCACAGAAAATTAATAAATCTAACAAAGTCTCAGACCTACACTGGACGTGTGCGACCCGTCACAAAGAATAATTCATTACATTACATTTATATAGCGCTTTTCTAGGCACTTAAAGCGCTTTACATTGTAAGGGGGTATCTCCCCATCCACCACAAAGAATACATTGCCTTCGTACTTCGAATGCACTGTAGGCTAACTGCTCTGGCCACTTTGTTTTCCTGGTTTAAATATTTTGTGACAAATATCATCATATACTATATGTGAATTGAGTTTTAAGAATTGTACTCGCTAAATATTTAATACATATTTTATAGCCTAGATCTGTTACTAATATAATATACAGTATCTACTTAGAGCAAGGTCATAATGTTTCTGGTCAGCTAATCTAAATAATCTTTAGTGTCTAACCACATACACACACTGTAATCGCTGACTGGATTTCTGTCAAAAATAAACTACGATAAAAGCCTGTTCACCCATTGTACTGTTTCTGAAGTCCAGCTCACAGTTCACAGAGAGTCACAGCTGATTGGCCAGTAATAGTTAGTGAAGTGAACATCACTATAAACTTACTGCGCAGATAACATCCTCATTTCTAGACTCAGTCAATTATGTTAAGGTTATATCTGAAAGTGATAGAATTTGTTGTGATAGCATTGTTACATCCCGAGGAAGTACAAAGAGCAATTAAGAGTCTGAAAAACAATAAATCCCCAGGGTGTGATGGACTCACCGTTGAGTTGTACAAATTATTTGCTGATGAACTTATTTCCTTTTTAACTCAGGTTTTTAGAGAAAGTTTTGAAAAAGAAGCTTTACCGCCAATGTTGATGCAAGGTATCATAGCATTAATTCCTAAACCTAAGAAAGATCTTACCAACTTAGACAATTTTTTTTTGTCTAAGCCACTTTAACACCACTTTTGTCTAACACCACTTTAAACAACACGTTTAAAATAAATTGGATAAAGAATTTTATCAATAAGCCCTCATCTATGTGGAATCTGATCTCTAATGTTATTTTTTCCAAACTAGATGGCTTCTTAAGTTTCTTATTAATCTGTAATTATAACATCATGAAAATCCCTATCAAATTATCTCTTTTTACACCTCACTCATATCTAATGTGGAATAATAAGACTTTACTGTATAAACACAAATCTCTCTCTTTTTTTTTTTTTTTGAAAATTGGTTTAAAAATGTTTTTATTTTTGTGTCTTTACATTTATTCTGAATTGGCTCTATACCACATCATTTTGGTGTGACATTCTTGATTTTATCAAATGTTATGTGAATCCTAATTTTGAGTTTACTTATAGAAATGTAATGTTTGGTTTTCATGAATGTGAAAAAAGGTGATGCTTACTTCATAAATCTTATTTTTCTGTTAGCTAAATATCACATTCATAAATGTAATGTTCTAAATGCAAACCTCTTTTTTTGAGATTCAAATTTGAAATGAAAATGTATTTTGAATCAATTGAACTCTCTACCATTATTCGTTTTTTTTTTTTCAAGTCTTCAATAATAATAAAAAATCTATAAACTTACCGCGCCTGAAACCCAGACAAGTCAAATCATATACAGTAATATTTCAAGTTTATACTGACCTCTATTGACAAAAACCGGAACCTCGGTTAATACTTTACCTGGGTCAGCGCTTTTTCTTTTTTCTTTTGAAATGGTGCTGTAAAATCCTTGTCCTTTCATTGAGTTTAAAGTCATGTGGTGAATTGACCTCCTAAAGCTATTATTAACTGATAGTCTCCCTAAAGTTAAAGTCACCATGAAATCAAAATAGAAAATTCTTATTTTTTAATGGAATACTGTAGTGTTTATTTTAAATAATTTATCCGTGCACTTTTTTTTATTCATGTAATCTCTTAAAGGGGTCATATGATGCGATTTCAATTTTTCCTTTCTCTTTGGAGTGTTACAAGCTCTTGGTGAATAAAGAAGATCTGTAAAGTTGCAAAGACTAAAGTCTCAAATTCAAAGTGATATTCTTTATAAAAGTTAAGAGTCACCACACCCCCCTAAAACGGCTCGTTCTAACACGCCCCCACATATCTACCTCACTATGTGGGAAGATTTGCATAACACCGCCCAAATATTCACGCAAAGAATGAAGGCGTAACTTTTATTCTCACTGTAGTATTGTTGCCGCTTGCCGCCATGTCGTGAAGACGTTGTGTGCTTCGTTGTGAAAGCGAAACTACTTTGTTTGGTCTTCCAAAAGAGGACGATATCCGCTTCGTCATGCCTAGAGCTGATCCGTGCTGGTCGCTGAGGGAATACATCAACTTAGTGCTGTGGATCGCTGGATCGGCTTTCACCGTGGACGAAGCCCGGGGTCGTCACATTTGCTTGCCGCTCATTCGTCGGATCCGCCTGCTGCGCCGTTCTCAACCCCGCCGCCACTGCTCACTCTAGCCTGGCCTCAGTGCACGCTAAGCCGGGGCTTTCGATAACCCAAATATCCAGATGTGTGCAGCACATTTTATGGAGGACTGTTTACTGATCCTGGGAGAGTAACGTTAGACTAAAATGCCGGCAGTTCTGACTCACGTAAGTACGTTTTCATGTAAAGGATTTGCCACTGATGTTGTCAAACGTCGAGTTTTGGCAGTGTTAAGTAGCCTTGTTGTTTGGTAATTTTCTCTGATCACAATGCAGACAGGGTTTTTGTTTACGACGGCACAGGCAATGCAACGTCACGTGTAAAAAAAAGAACAGTATAAATTCAGTATAATCAGTAATTAGGTGCCCCACTGGATGCAACAAATGCCTCGTTTGTAATGGGTTTTAATGTTTTTGTCTCGTCGCTCCGGCCGGGACACGGCATCAACAGTATGGTGAGGGGCGTAACATTTCCATCTCACGCTTGAGGTATTCGGCCAATCACAACGCACTGGATAGCTGGCCAATCACAGCACACCTCGCTTTTTCAGACCGATGAGCTTTGTAAAAGTCGACACGTTTCAAAAAGGCGGGGCATAATGGAGAAATATTAATGTACAGTATGTGGAAAATAATGTGTTTTTTTTACCTTAAACCGCATAAACACCTTTCATTACACCAAATACACAAAATAATGTTCTTTTTAGCAGCATCATATGACCCCTTTAATCTTTAATCAAAAACGTTAACCTCCCCTCCCCTTCAAAACGACTCATCTTCTCTTCCAGTCACGAGCTATGGCGCAGGGGCAGAGCTAGTGACGTGAGGGGTAAACGCTGGGATAAACGGCAGGGGGAAAAGCTGAAGCTGATGCTGATGCTTCACTTTATAGCACTGATACTAGGCATGAGGGAGTACGTTACTCCTAAACATTGAAAAGATATTAGGATATTACGGCAACATTACCCTTAGGACATTGCAAACTAATTTTTTTCATGAATATGACTAAACCTGATGGAGGACGTGCTCAGTCATTCAGGCGAGCGCTGTCTGGGCATGTTTTGTGCTGTTGATCGTCGTTGTCATCCTTAATAAATAAAACATTTATTCATGCTTGGGTGTCGGCTGTGAATCCAGTGAAGAGAAATCCCCCACCACTAACTGCAAAATGGCATTCAGATCTGCCTCCATTTTGCTGGCAACGCCCCAACGTCCAACGATCCAATCAATTCCCGAAGAACGAAATCAAGTCCCGCCCTCTCATTTCAGATGCCGTTTCACTCATATATACGTCACAGTAGAGAAGAAAAGACAATCGCAACTTCCGTTTCATGCTGACTTTAAAGCCATAATAGGCAATAGTATGTTCCTGCACAACCGGAGGCCGCACCTTCAGGACCGCAGTTCTAGGACCCTATTCTTCTGTAACAGTGCCACCTACCGAATTCGATCACTAAAGATGGACGACATGGACAGCAATCGGAGTGAGTAACTTTACCGATTTTCAATTAGGTTTTATTTTATAACCTTAAAACGATGCAAAGTTTAAGTAGCCAACGTGGGAACTGCTAAGAAATAATAATGAATACCCGATTGCTCGTTTTATTGCTTATTACGATGTTCTTAATTCGTGGCCATGGTTTTTATTAAGCTAAACCTTGTTGACATAATGACTACAATAAGTAAATCTAGCCAGCACATTAATTAAACTTAAAAAGATGATAAAAGCATGTTGATGTGAGATGTGTCAGATTTACCTGTAGCTTACTGTATTAGTGTGAAAACTTGTTTGATACTCATTGTTTTAGCATATCAGTTAAGTATAAATCATCTTTCATAATTAAACTGGGCTCATTGCTTGGTTGCAATGAGCAGTGCACATAACAATATGTGTTATTAGCCTGTCCTTTGGCAGTACTTTAGATTAATATTGTTGATGTTTGGAAGGCATGGTCAGCGGTTTGCCTTCTGGACTGATGAGGCCAGAAACTTGCTCCAAGGAGCTCTTCAGCCAGTGTACAGAGTGCTATCTCAGAGGAAATTCACATTCAGGCTGTCGATGACCACTCTGCAGAGGTAAAGAGACTGCTGGACCTCATTGTGAAGTTACAGGGGTCTGAGGAGCATTTAGTGGTACTTAATGTTCACATTTAATCATCATTACAAACTCATAGTAAAGGTTCACCAAGGGTCTTAATGAGGAATAACATTAACAATATCTTGTAACTATGCTGCAAATTATTGTATCTTTATCTTAAATGTATCAATTTCCTCAAAATAACTGTTTTTGCACCATGGTTTGCCCATAGCGTGTACTAAACGGGAAGCCCTCTAAGTGGTCTCATAAGCTAACCTCCTCCCGAGTGTCTGTCTACCTTGACGGTGAGGAACAACTGTCCTGTTTGCCTGTCTGAGAGGAGTGCTGCATAGGACACCGACACAACTGAGCTTCACAGATGAAGTGAAGAGGTATGCCGGACCATGTAATGTGTTTGTAAGTGTCCTGCTCCTGCACTTACAAAATCTACTGTATAAACTGCATGCTGGTGCTCTCTTGTATGGACCAATGTATAGGCTTGCTGTTCAGTAGTGCGTATTCACTCTGAAAAATGCTGGGTTAAATACAACCCAGTGCTGGGTAAAATAGGGACAAACCCAGCAATTGGGCTGTTTTGACCCAGCGGTTGGGGTAAATGTTTAACCCAACCTTCTGGGTAGTACCCCAACCGCTGGGTCAACAACAACCCAATTGCTGGGTTTTGTCCCTATTTTACCCAGCACTGGATTATATTTAACCCAGCATTTTTAAGAGTGTAGTATGACTTTTAAAATTAACATTGTTTTTCATAGGCCCATCATATGTGCCCTGACTGTCCTACGGAATTTCTCATTGCAGGAGGCTGAGCTGGTCTTCCTTTCTGGTCCGGATTATCATTACAGGTCATTAACCTTTTGTTACTGATATTTCTGTTAACCCAACAGTGATTGTTCTCTGATAACTATTTCAGTGAAGTGGAAGATTTTAATAGAAGGATTGACGGTAACACTTTCTATGAAGCCTGTATTTATAATACATTCTAAGGTTATTCTTAAAGCAGTATAAGGAATGAATAATGCATTATAAGAAACCTCATAATATGTTGCATCATCTTATAAATAATAAGAACAGTTTTAATGTATTATAATACTTATCTGTGGTTAGTTTATGATGATTTATAACACACAATGAACACGTTGCATCCACTTTTACAATGCTTTATATTTCTCATAGTTATAATATATTATAGGTCTCATATCTTGCCATTGTTTAAGATCTGCACAATAACTTAGTACATCTTATTTGTGTTTTTACTGTAAAATAACAAATACAAAGTCTTCATGAAAACATTCCAAAATGCTTTAATGTGGTCTTATTATTATTAAGTGCTCTTTGTCTGCTTTTATAGTGCATTATGCATTCATTATAATGCCTTGAGAATACCCTTATATTGTATTATAAATACAGGCTTCATAGAGTGTTACCGGATTGACAAACAATTGGGGAAAGAAGAGAGAACGTTCAGTTTGTGGGTTTTGCTCTTATATACGTCAATTTGGAGTTAGATGTCAGTAACATGATTATTCTGTTTGGTTCTCTCTCTCTACAACCCCAACAGCGCATAAGTGTTAAATCAGAAATATATATTACAGAGTTAAACATGTTAAAGTAAATGTTTCTTATTTAATTCTCCCTCCCTCTCTCCCTCCCTCCTCTCTGTCCCTCTCTCCCTCCCTCTCATCCCTCTCTCCTCTCTCCTCCTCCTCTCTCCCTCTCTCCCTCCTCTCTCCCTCCCTCCCTCCCTCTCCCCTCTCTCCCTCCCTCGCTCCCTCTCTCCCTCACGCTCTCCTCCTCTCTCCTCGCTCCCGCCCTCCCTCCCCTCTCTCCCTCTCTCCCTCCCTCTCTCCCTCCCTCTCTCTCTCCCTCCCTCCCTCTCTCTCCCTCTCTCTCTCTCTCTCTCTTTTTTTTTATCTGTCTCAGGAGTTGAAGCCTTTCTGTCCATGCAGCAACTGATGGAAAAGGTGGGCTTTTTTTATGATGTTGTATTATGTGTTATTGCAAAAATGAGTATATACAGTATATAAATATGCATTCTTGAATCATTCTTGAGTCTTGCCTCTCTACAAACTTTTAAATATCTGGCTGTAATTTAGTGACTGCAAATGCTGATTTCATTTGATTCCATCTTTATTATACCTGATAATGAGCTAGTTAATCAATATACAGTATATTTCAAGAAACAAAGACTTAAGGTACTCCACTTTTTTAGATGTTTAAAGACTGAAATGCATTTTTCATTTATATGTTAAGTGCAAATTCATTTAAATTTAAAGTTGTTAACTCAAAGCTGGTATTACACACTTTGTAATTAACATCTGATGCATTTATAAATCAAAAATCACAATTGAAATAAAAAAAAATGTTCCTGAGATTCAATATCTTTAACAACATGTACAAACATTACTACAAACTAAACCACCAGGGTCTTAGAAATGCGGTCCTGAAACTGCAGCCTCCGGTTGTGCAGGAACACCCTTCTCATAATAGGGGGGGGGATGATGAATGTGCCTTTAATCTGTTCATTTGCTTAGTTTATAGTGGCAGATTGTGTCAAACTTCACTGTTCACGTTGCCATATGATGGCTAACAATTATTAGTTCGGAATACCAAAGTAAAAGTCACCCAGAAAACGCTAATAAATTACAAACTTGTGTATAGCAACACTCACCCTCTGTTATAGTGTCAACCCTTACCAAGAAAGGACACCAAACGTTCCCAAACGGTAAACAGACCTCGCACTGGATCCAAATAGAATTCCACTTCTTTCCTAGATAACCAAAAATATATCTTACAAATTAGTGAAACAAATCTGCCTGGCTAAACCAAATATTTTAACCAAATCGGAAAAATACCATTAGGAAGAAAATGGTTTTACATAATATATTATCTTGTATTTTCTATGGGTTTAAAAGTGAAATATGAAATATGTTTTGTGACATGTATCCTTCAAACACACAGACACACAAGAATAAACGCAATTTTAACACAGCCCAAATGAATTTTAATAATACAACAAAAGATGATGCTGTCTACTGTGTATGCAAATATAAAAATGAAACTAATAGTTTGTCAAAAGTCAATCCTGTGTAATAAACAAATACATAATTGCTGTAGTTCATTTTCTTCATTTGCGTTTAGCTGCCAGACTTTTATTATGAAATGTAAAAACAAATCTTCCCATAACCCGGATGTTTAACCACGATGAACACAGGCGTTTCGAAGTAATTTCTTGTGTCTTAAAATGTAGGTTTATAATTGACTCGTGGTCAGGATTACGTGGTCGCGTAGTACGTGACGTAGTTCGCGGAAGAGAGGAGGTGGTTGGTGGGTTTTGGCAACAGCTGATCTGTGACTGGAGTGTGCATGGTAGGTAGTGACGTAGAGTCCGGAAGGGATCCGGAAATGGAGGATGAAATGTTTGGCGTGGATGAAGAGGGAGGGAACGGGAATAATGAGTGGAGTTTAGTAGAAAATCGGAAAAGAAAGAAAATCTGGAGTAATACATCTGAAACTGACAGTGGAAATGAAAATCATCCGATAAGAGGAAAGAAAGAGGAGTTCAAGGTAATGATGAAGTTTGTGGATGAGTCTTTTAAGATAATAAATCCGCTGAAGCCGTCTAAAGTATAGAAACTCTAGAGTCGATAGAAAGTGTCAAGAAGTTGAGAGATGGAAGACTAATCCTATATTGTAAGGATAGTAGGCAACAAAAAGTGGCATTGAAAATAAAGTCGATTTGTGCACAAAAAGTGATCTGCTCGATACCGGAAGAAAAGAAATGGGTCAAAGGAGTGATAACTGGTATCCCAACTGAAGTGACCGTAGAAAAGATCAAGAAAAGTCTAACTGGGGCGGCAGTGATTGAGGTTAAAAGACTGAAATACAGCAGAAATAATGAAAAGGTTGATAGCCTTTCAGTAATGATTCACTTTGATGAGGATAAATTACTGGACAAAGTATTCTTAGGATTCATTAGCTTCCCGGTCAGACTTTTTGTTCCTCCTCCGTTAAGATGTTTTAAATGCCAAAAATTTGGTCATGTGGCAGCTGTTTGCAGAGGTAAACAACGATGTGCAAGGTGTGGCGGTGAGCATGAATATGGCAAATGCGGTCAAGGAGTTAACCCAAAGTGTTGTAATTGTGGAGAAGAACATAGTGCGGGTTATGGAGGATGTAAAGTGAGGAAGCATGCAGCTCAAGTGCAGACTGTAAGAACAGAGGAGGGATTGTCATATTCTGAGGCACTAAGAAAAGTGGGAAAGACTCCAGAGCTAGAAGAGAACGAAAAGATAGTTCCTAATCAAAAGATGGAAAAAGTGTAAGAAACAACAAAAGAGAGTATAAGGGTTAATGATAAAGTGGCATTTGTCACGTTTATGGCGGAAGTGGTGAATTGTTCTGCACAAACGGAAAGCCGGACAGAGAGAATCAAAATTATAATCAAAGCAGCTGAAAAATACCTAGAGATAGAGGGCATTTCAGTGGAAATGATTAATGACAAACTAAAGGTGCAAGCATCAAATACTCAAACAGTATGTGGTGGTTCATAATGGTGTTAACAATATTTCAATGGAATGCAAGAAGCTTAATTGCAAATGGGCAAGAATTTAAAAAGCACATATCTAATCATGAAAACAAACCGGATATAATTTGTGTTCAAGAAACATGGTTAAAACCTCATCTTAATTTTAGTTTACAAGGATATGTGGCGATTAGAAGAGATAGGAATCAAGGGAATGGTGGAGGGGTAGCAACATTTATAAAACAAGGAATTGGATACAGAAATGTTGAGAAGATTGCAGATCATGAGGTGGTGGTGATTGAAATCTGGGAAGGGAGGTATAGTATTAAAATAATTAATTTTTATAATCCTTGTGGAAAATTAAGTAAGAAGGTATTGGAGAATATAAGAGGAAATAACAATAATAAAGTGGTTTGGTGTGGGGATTTCAACGCACATAACACTTTATGGGGTAGTAACAAAAATGGTTATAATGGGTTAATAGTGGAAGAAATGCTAGATTGGGGTCAGTTGGTATGTATTAATGATGGAAGTATTACTCGATTAGATGTTTCCAATAGATGTCACTCAGCTTTAGATATTACGTTAGTATCTAATAGCTTAGCTGGTAAAAGTGTATGGAGGGTTATAAAGCAAAGTACAATCGGAAGTGATCATTATCCTATATGGTGTAATTTAGGTGTGGAAATAAAATCAAACAAAGGTAGAGAGAAAACCAAGGTAGAAATTCAAGACGGCAAATTGGGAACTTTTTAATAATAAAATGGTAGAATATAATGAAATTAACGAAGATATTGAAGAAATAAGTAAGAAAGTTAGTGGGATTTTAAGAAGTACAGCAGAGGAAGTAATAGGTAAAAAGGAAAGCACAAGTAGTAGAAAATCAGTACCATGGTGGAATGAAGAGTGTAGTAAAGCAGTTGCACATAGAAACAGAGAAATTAAGAAAGCAAGGAAAACGTTACAATTTAAGGATTATATTAACTATAAGAGAGCTCAAGCAATGGTGAGGAGGGTAATAAGGATAGCTAAAAGAACATACTGGAGAGAATTCTGTAATAGAATAGGGGAAGAAATTGATATTAATGATTTATGGGCTATGATCAGGAAGATGGGAGGCATACAGAGAAACTATAGTATTCCGGTTTTAGAAAATAATGATAAAATTGCAGTTTCTGATATTGATAAAGCCGAGATGCTTGCGGAAGCATTTGTAATGGTACACAGTAATACGAATATTACGGATAGTATGAGGAAGTATAGGGAAGAGAAGGTGAGAGAAAACAGTCACATATTTGAAAAAAAGATCGAGACTGGTAGTACATTAGAATTAGAATTCACAATGTACGAATTGAAGAGAGCTATTGCAGGGGTAAAGCAGACATCCCCAGGTAACGATGAAATATGTTATGAGATGATTAAACATTTATCAGACGAGTCTTTAGGTGTGGTTTTAAGTTTTTTAATAAGATTTGGAAAACAGGGATTATGCCAGTGGATTGGAAGCACGGAGTAATTGTACCGATTGCAAAACCAGGAAAAGATCATTCAAAGGCTAGTAATTATAGACCTATAGCTTTGACATCCAGCCTATGCAAGCTCATGGAACGGATGGTCGTGAATAGGTTGATATTTGTAATTGAGAGTAGGAATATTTTTTTCAGCATATCAAAGTGGGTTTCGAAAGGGGCGTAGTACTATGGACTCTATAGTTTATCTGGAAAATGAAATAAGAAAGGCGCAAATTAAGAAGGAGGTATTAGTGGGAGTCTTTTTTGACGTTGAGAAGGCATATGATATGCTGTGGAAGGAGGGGTTATTAATGAAATTAGAAAGTCTGGGAATTAATGGAAGAATGTACAATTGGATTTTAAATTTCTTGTTTGGAAGAACAATTCAAGTTAGAGTGGGAACAAAGTATTCTAGAATATATTCAATAGAGAATGGAACTCCGCAAGGAAGTGTAAGTAGCCCTATTTTGTTTAACTTGATGATAAATTATATTTTTTACAGTATAGAGTGGAGTGGAGTAGGTAGATCACTATATGCAGACGACTGAGCACTATGGAAAAGGGGACGGAATATTTCATTTGTGGAAAGCAAAATGCAAAATGCGTTGAATGAGGTAGAGAGATGGGCTAAGATATGAGGATTTCTTTTTTCTGTGGCGAAAACTCAAGTAATTTGTTTTTCGAATAAGAAAAATAATCCGAAATTAAACGTTAAGATGTATGGTCATCAGTTGGAGCAAGTGAAGGTCGTCAGATTCTTGGGTATGTGGATGGATTCAAAATTAAATTTTGGAATACATATACAGAAATTAATTGAAAAATGTAAAAGAGGAATTAATGTATTAAGGTGTTTATCAGGTGCTGATTGGGGAGCAAGTTCTCAATCATTAAAAATAATATATAGTGCAGTAATAAGATCTAGTATAGATTATGGTAGTATAGTATACTGTTCGGCGAACAAAACTCTGCTCAAAAAAGTTGAAGTAGTACAGTCACAGGCTCTGCGTATATGTAGTGGAGCTTTTAGAACATCTCCAGTGAATGCATTACAGGTAGAGATGGGAGAAATGCCCCTAGAACTCCGTAGGTTACAGTTGAGGATGAGATATTGGGCTGGTGTAAAGGGTCACTCAGAATATCATCCAGTTAAAAATCTTTTGAAAGATTGTTGGGAGTATGACTATAAAGATTTAGAGAGCTTCGGTTGGACAGTAAAGAAGGAGGCAGATAGATTAGGGTTGAATAAATATGAAAATAATCCTTCTGTAGCTATTCCAGTGGTTCCACCGTGGTTGTTTCCAATGCCTTTGATTTGACTTTCAAATACAAAAAGAAATAAATGAAAAGGAGAAGATCATTCCTATAAATATAGTAGTTCAACAGTATAAATCAAGCATATTATTCACAGTTACAGATATGTGCGGATGGGTCGAAGGATCCTGAATCTGGAAGGACAGCAGCAGCAGTATATATTCCTGCATTTAAAATTAAAATAGCCAAAAGAATATCAGATCATTTGTCTGTTTTTACTACAGAATTAATAGCAATTATATTAGCACTACAATGGATTGAAGAAATACAACCAAATAATACTGTAATATGTAAAGATTCAATGTCTGTTCTAACAAGTCCAATGAGTGGAAAATCTGCAGCACGGCAAGATTTAATATATTAAGTATTACAGTACTTGTTTAGAATTAGACAACCAGGGATAATGGTATACTTCCTATGGGTACAGGCTCATACTGGGGTGGAGGGAAATGAGAAAGTGGACTGCTTGGCTAAGATGGCTCTGAAGCACTCACATAGTGAAATTAATATAGCAATTAGCAAATCTGAAATCAATAGAATTATATCAATTGAAGTAAGAAATATGGCAAAAGTTATGGGATAGTGGAATAAAAAGAAAAGGCATCTTTACCAGATACAGGGGTGTGCAGGTGAAGAGAGAATAAGATGTGGGAGTAGGAAGAAAGATGTTATTATAACAAGAATTGAGGATTGGACATTCAGCTTTAAATTTCAATTCACACAAAATAGGGAAGCATGAAAATGGAAGATGTGATAAATGTGGGAATCCAGAAACAGTAAAGCACTTTCTTCTAGAATGTGATGCGTATGAAAGAGAAAGAAATCAGCTTAATCATAAATTAGGTTTGATGGGATTTGATAAAGTATCACTAAAGATATTACTAGGGAATAGACGAATGCAATCTAGAATTAAAGAAGAAGTGTTCAATTATCTAAAAAAAAGGCAGGAAATATGGAAAGAATCTAAATTTTAATAGTGTATGTTTATCTATATATATATATTATAAAAAAAAAAAAATTTTTTTTTTAATTTATTTAATTTTTTTTTTTTTTTTTATTTATTTATTTTTTTTTATTTATAATATCCTTCTCTCTACCAAATCTGTTCACTCCACACTCCAGATCAGTAGGTGGCGGTAATGCACCTTTAAGTTGGTTTGCCAAAACCGCCAATAAACATCAGAAGAAGAAGACTCGTGGTCAGATAAATATAGACATAATTAACAAGAGCTAGGTTAAGGAATGCTTGGTCGATATTTCACTCAGTTATACTGGCTTTTTCATGGACCAACTTATCTGAAGATTCTTGTATGACTATTCTGATGGTTTATCTTCCCGCCACTGTAACCGAGCAACAGACGCTCAAACGAAAACACGAAAGGGAGACTTTTACATGTTATTCTTTTTCTTCAGGTGCTCACAATGTCTTTAGCTGGAGCGCTGTGGTTTGCTGTCCAGGATGATTTATTCACAAACGGACTGTGTAGCAACTCCTCATCGCCCAGCATCAGCAACATAGCTCCAGACAAACAATCCAGCGTCAGTGAGCCCATCTCTGCCTCCGAGACTCGCAGTGTCCTGGACGAACTGGACGATTGCTTTATTTCTCAGACTTTACCTTTCAATCGACAGTGTTTGCGGTTCATCGTCGATTTCATCCAGGCCCGTTTAAAGAAAGACGTGTTTGCGGCCGGCCACAGCCTGACCTCCGCAGAAGCCAGCATTCTGGCCACGCTTGCCTGCTACGCACAGGGGTCTCTGTCCGGTAAAATCACCGACCGGCTGGGAATAGATCAGACAGCCGCGGGCGAGGCGGTGAAGACCATTACTAAACTCTTAGCAGACACGAGTCCCGATTTCATCACTTTCCCGAACAGCTACAACGACCGCATGGGTGCCGCTCAAGCCTTTAAGAACCTGAGCGGCATCCCGCATGTGGTGGGAGTGCTGGGGTATCTGCACGTGAAGGTGAGCCCTCCGCTTGGGGAGGAGCACATGTATATGAACGCTCTGGGCTATCACTCAGTCATGATGCAGGTCGTATTTGACGTGGACGGGAATCTCTTGAGTCTGGAGCAGTGCTGTCCCGGAGGAACTCCTGAACACACTGTTTGGGGGAACTCGGACATTGGCAGACAGTTCTGCATATTTCAACACGGTCACGCGTGGGTTGTTGGTGAGTTGTGAAGCGTGATACAACGTTTGAATGTGTCCTGTTTACTTCTCTGAGGGGAAAAAGTGGTTACACTTTATTTTAAGGTTTCCTGTCTACAGTGTCATATAAATTTAAGTACTGAGTAATATTAATCAACTACATTTAGTTACGATATGGTTAGGATTCGGGTTACTTGCATGTAATTAGGGCTGGACGATATGGCCAAAATTGATATCACGATATATTTCTTAATTTCGGTCGATACGATATAATTCCGATATCGATAAGAACACTATCATCTGAAATAGAAATAATTTGTAACTTTAACTGTTTACATACCTTTGATCAATTTAATGTATCCTTGCAAAATAAAAGTATTAATTTCTATAATTTCTTTCCCAAAGAAAAAAATTATATTGACTCCAAGCTTTTGAATGGTATAGTTTATGTTACAAAAGCTTTTTATTTCAGAAAAATGCTGATCTTTGTATCTTTCTATTCATCAAATAATCCTGAAAAAAATGTACTCAACTGTTTTATATATTGATAATCAGCAACCCCAAATCAGCAATTAGAATGATTTCTGCAGGATCATGTGACACTAAAGACTGGAGTAATGATGCTGAAAATTGAGCTATGTTTGATCACAGGAATAATGACCTTTTAAATCTAATCAAGTAGAAAGCAATTTTAAATAGTAAAAATATTTCAACATTTCACTGTTTTTTGCCGTACTTTGGATCAAATAAATGCAGCCTTGATGAGCAGAAGAGAATTCTTTAAAAAAAAAAAAAAACTTAAAAATCTTACTGTTCAAAACCTTTAGACTGGTAGTGTAGGCTGATTACTCATATAGATTGAAACAAATGTGCTTCAGACAGAAAAAAAGGGTATGAAAAGTGCTCCGAGTCGCTGCAGAAAACAAAAAAAATTTAACAACAACAAAAACTGGAAATGTTGCTGGAGACGGGCTTATTTAAAATGAAAACTCATTCACTGCCAGCAGGAGGCACTTTTAGAGTGATAAAACTAGCGGTTTCCCCGGTAACGGCTGTAATCAAAGCAGCTCCGCTCATGAATGCTACTTTATCAGATCAAATGAAAATGTAATCGAAACTTTTCTGAAGACGGTGAGTCCCTTCAGAGATACATACATATAAAACACCCGCGCCGTGTTATGATTTTGAAACGTGCAGTGCTCGTGTTTATTCAATGAAGTCAAACGGCAAAAATAAATCAATGTATGGGAAACTGGTAATGTATATCGGAAATGCATTTAAAAATCATATCACCGTTATTGAAAAAAAAATATATCGGGAAAAATTTGTAACATTATTGATATTGAAGTTATGGTCCAGCATACATGTAGCATAATTAATTGTTATTATAATAGGAAGTACATGTAACATGTAACAAGGACACTTTAAAATAAAGTGTTACCAAAAAAAAATGCATTCAGTGTAATAAGTTCATATAACTCCAATAAAAAAATAAAAAACAGATATAAAAATAAAAATCGTATCATATTTAGAACCAGAATTATTACATGTCATTCAAAGACTCTGTTTAAGGATCTGTGTTTGTTGTTACCCTGAATGACAATGGTAAATTATTTCACCCATATGTTGACATTTTATTTTCACAAAGTTATTTGAGACATTAAAGTAGTCCCTTTACTTGCATTTAATTGGCTTTTTATGTATATCAAATTATTTAAAATTTATTTTGTTTGTACCACCAAAATGGAACCCCCCTCTCTCTCTCTAAATTTATTTTATTTATAAAGATTTATTATAAATTGATAAATGTCACTGAAATAAATGCTTTTCTTTTGAATTTTTTATTCATCAAAGAATCCTAAAAAACAATAATAATACAAATATTAGGTAGCACAACTGTTTTGAACATGATAATAAGAAATGTTTCTTGATCAGCATATTAGATTTCTTTCTTTCTTTCTTTCTAAAGCACTTTCACACTACTACCGGTTGATCCAAAGTGCTGTACAATACAGCTAAAATAAAACAAATAAGAAACCACAAAACACTAGGGGTGGGGCGATATTAGCTAAAATTCATATCACAATATTTTACACACTCTAGGCAATATCGATATTATATTGCGATATGAGAAAAAAAATACAGGCAAAACATTTTAACCTTATATAACTAGAAAAAGTGAGGGATTGGACTTTTTTTTTTTTTTATTATTTTTTTGCCAGTTTTTCTCAAAAAGTTGCAAACATGCAACAGGCCTGTATGAATTAAATTAAATATTGTGTGTTTGAGAAGGCCAGTGGTTCCCAAACTTTTTCTGCCGGGCCCCCCTTTTGTATTGAAAAATATTTTCACTGGCAGTATTTTCACAAACTTGTAACTTTCTTGCTTGGAGCAGAACCATGCATTGTTCGTTTATATTTCTACATGGCTCTCTGCAATACAACTCTGATTCTTCAGTCGCGCCATCTAGTGCTCTGTTATTGATACAACCACAACTGCTACAACTGATAGCGGAGCGCTCAAGCAGGTACTGCAAGTCATATTGAGGTAATTTAAATGTCACATTAATATTTTGCCTTCAATTATTTACTTATCAGGCAAGTGGCCGCATGATAAGCTGGAAAATTACTCAGTGTGGTCTATCACCCTGCAGAGGTTTCTTTTGCAAAATAATCTGCTGACTGTACACGATCCCTCAGTTTGGGAACCACTGGAGTAGGTGTTTTGTGCTCTATTAATTTGGTCTGTTACGATGCTCTGTGTGTTTGATTACTAATGCCTAGTATGGCGTTGCACACGGAGGACAAAAACGTTCAGCCTTGACTATTTATCTTCATTTGTGTTAAAATATAAATGCAAAATTTGAGTTCATGAATATATAACGGTATCCACGGTATAGCAAAATCCATATAATGGAACAACATAATACCGGTAGTCACGTTCATACCGGTATAGCACCCACCCCTACAAAACACAATATAACAATACAATTGACATGGCTAGATAAAAGCTATTGACAAAATATGTTTTTTTTTTAAGCAGGTATTTAAATACTGGCAATTTGTGGCAAAGAGGGCGCAGCTCTAATAGAAGCTGGTAATTTGTAAAGGACCGGCAACAGCTCAGGCTTGATCACCTCTGCAATGGAACCTCGATCTAGGAACAGAGAGGAGACCAATGGCGCTTTTCCACTGCGTGGTACGACTCTGCTCGGCTCGGTTTGCATTTCCACTGCAGTTTAGTACCGCTTTAGAGTGGGCGGGATTAATCCCTTGTCGTTATAGTTGCGCCGCCTCTACTTTTTTTTTTTTTTTTTTTTTTTTTTTGGGGCCCGGACTCCAAAAATAACTTTTTCATTCCGCTTCGCACCATCAAGCTCTCGCTGGATCCGCTCATCTGCTATCAACGAGAGGAACGTCTGTACTTCCTCAACAGACCACGAAACAGCCATTTTTTAGTTGTTAAAAAAAAGGTGCGCTCGTTCAAAACAGTTGCATTCGATACTTCGGTGGCTCTGCTGATTTAAATCTAGCGGTTCTGTTGTGTTTGTGTCGCAAGTTGAGTGACGCAGGTAGTGACGATTCTCTCCGGCCAATCAGTAATCAGCAGAGTTTACACGTCACATTTTGGTAACGGTACGGTTCACTTGGAAAAAGATTAAAACCATTTCAACACCTTGCCCTGTAACCCAGCACAGCTCTCCAACCTGGAAATCAAGATGTTGTGGTCAACCATATCAAATATCTGTTTCTAGTAAAATATAATTTACAACTTTTAAAAGTTCAGTTTCCGTGCTGTGTTGAGACTTAAAACCCGATTGGAATTTTTTCAAAAATATTATTTGACATCAAATGGGACTGCAGCTGGGTCAACACAATTTTCTTAAGAATCTTAGAAAGAAATGGTAAGTTTGATATGTCTAAAATTATTAAAATTCGAAGAATCAAGATTGGGCATGTTTAATAATGGAGTTACTGTAGTTGTTTTTAGGCAGTCTGGAACAACCCCAGTAATTAGACTAGTATTAAAAATAGTTTAATCATGACAACTCTCTGAAGATTTTAGCATGGTGATGGATATAGCAATGTTAATGTATTTGGTCTTGGTGGAATAGATCTGCTACGCTGCTGCTGCTGCTGCGTTATTGCTGTAGTTGTAGATAATTGCTGCTGCTGCAAGCAAGTACAGAAACATGCTAGTGCCAATGCATACGGCGATATGGTGCTGTGAGTATTTAAGACATACTGCTGCTGCACAAATAGCATATAAAATAACCCCGCAACAAAGCTGGAAGAAGAAAACAAAACAATTAAATATGCTGCTGCTATACAATAATATGCTTAAAATCATCCCTATAGGCAGAAGAAATATAAAAGGTAAACCCCCCCAGAACAAGCAGATCTATTGCCAAGACATATGTACTGCTGCTGCTCCAGAGAGCCGTGAGACCATGTGTTTGCTATCTATGTGAGCCTGGGCTGGCTTTGCCGAATGGCTTGAAAATGTGCCATAGAATGCACTGATACAATATTTTAAATTGTTCTCTGATATCCTCATAGAAGGTATGTGGCTTAGTTAAGGTCAGGAATTCTCCAGAAACGGTTTTACATGTCCATATACAACCCTAGGATTTGTCCCTAGAATTAAATGGTCTGTTTTTACCTTATTTGGAAGGGTCATGAATAATAATGTTGAGCTCTGCTCTAAATGGCTGTTTCACAGTGCGGCTCAATGTCGAGTTCTCGCGAGCAGGAAGGGAAACACAGGGAAAAATTATATATTTCAATACGTCTCTCGCAGTGAGTATCGTTGGGTAATTATACTGATATAAAATGCGGGCATTAGGGGCCGCGATTAATATGCAGGGATGAAACTGCTTTCGGAATGCACTTTTCCACTTTTGAAATTTGCGATTGGCCATGCTCTGTGTAAACTACACGTGGCCAGTACATTTTACAAGAATAGATGTTTGTAAGTGGTGCTCAGGATCTGCAAATCATTTGCCATTGTCTTCAGTCATCTCTCCTTACTCTGTTTATTCTGTAAGTGAAATCGTATGTACTGTAATTTAACAGGCTACCGCTAGCAAGCAGCTAATCACGTACCTTTAGTGGCTCGCATTATTTTATTTGAACGCTTTGTTTGTTTTCCGTGCCTTTCTGAATACAAACACCAACCCATCCCTACAAATCACATCCCCTGCACAGCCTGGTACATAACATAATTTATTTCCATGATCTGCCATTTTCACTATTATCCTCACTTGTTTCTTCACAAAACCTGCAGAACTTCTGATGATTCGAAATGTGCAGGTTTCGGTGGGCGGCGGGCATCGAACAGGGCGGTTCATCTGATCGTGTGCCAAGATAGCTTAAACTAGTGACTGAGTAAAAGTTGTTTCTGGACTAATGGAGACGCAGATAATTAACTTAGTGGCTAACGATGTGAACCTGGGTGCCTGTACATTGTAGGTTATACTTAACTAATGACCTAAATAACTATGTGTGTCTGAGCCCAATAGCTCAAACTTACTAAGGTGAAAAGCGCACTCGCGTGTCGTAACAAACAGGAATCACACTGTTAGGCTGATAGATGCAGCTAACCCCCCAGCAGCACATGGCTCACGCCAGGCGGAATAAGATAATAGTTGTAAATTGTGAATGACAAATTAAATGAAAAAACAGTTGTATTTCATTTTCTTTTTTCATTAACGTTCATTAACGTTACTGCAATGTAAATACTTACCTTTAACTTATTATAAGCTAACAAAATATTTGGCGAAAGAATAAATGACTGTACACCCTGTAGTTGTGGTGTCATATACCCAGCACTAATTCTGCCTCAAAGCAGCTGCTCAATTATTTTGATAATAATAAAATATTTATATTGCATATTAAGAACAATAATGTTTGCATTGTATGAACACATCACTGCTAAAGGCATGGCTCGTTCCAAAATGGTCTTGAGCAGGACATCACAGTGACTATATTTAAATGCAGTTGTCTGCTTTTATATGAATTGTTTCCAAATTCAAATTCGCAACATAGAAATGCTGTGCATGCTGCTGAGAAAAAATCTCGATGACTGAATGCCTATGCAAGCTGCTGCTACTGCACAAGAGACTGAACTGCTGAGAGAGCCATAAATTAGGCATAAGTAGCTAGGCGAATGCCTATTTTACTCTAACACGGTGTCTACGCCAGACACGAGCGGCACGACATGGCAAAGACAGTAGACCCGTTACGATAGGTAAAGCTGTCAGCACGGTAGCAATGCGATACGGCCAAGCAACAAACTTTGCTTCTGCTGCTATAATAATTTCATAACTTGTCAATACTGAGTTGAGTAGATGATGTTGCTGTTAATGATATTCACAGTGTTGTAATAGGAATTTACTGTGTGAAGTGTTTGCGGTTGTCTATTTAATCAGAATTACGAAAGCATAACTGCTGCTGCACGAAACCTGCTGTAAGCCCTGTTGAATAAACAAAGTAATAAATGCCTATTGCACTTTAAAGAGTTAAATTTACCCTCCCTGATTTATCACTAAAATTTCATGCAACTAAAGCACTTTCTGCTGCCGCTGATATATTAGCAAAATAATAATATGACTTGCTATGCATGCTGCTGCTAATATTATTTCTAACCTTGCATCTGAATTTGCTATGCATGCTATACAATTTGCTAACATTGCGATCTGAATAACTATGCATACTGCTGCACAAAAGTACTTAGAATTGCTACTGCCCATTTATTAAATAACCAAACACAAAATAATGCTTTGAAGATTTCTATAAACCCTGTTGAACTGAATAGCAAAGTAATAAAATGCCTATTTCACCTAAAAAGTCACTATCTTATCACTGAAATTTCATGCAACTAAATTTAATTTATGCTGCTGCTGATATATTAGCAACAGTGATAATTGGATTGCCATGCAGACTGCTGCTAATATTTCTAACACTACATCTGAATTTTGCCATGCGTGCTGCTGCTATTAAAATTCACTAAACTAGTGATCTGAATAGCTATGCATACTGCTGCTACAGCTGCACAAATGTAATTAGAATTGCTAGAAGCGTCTTTATTAACAAGCAAACGCAATCAAATAATGCCTATTTCACTTTGAAGAGTTTACAAAATCTACTGTAAGCCCTGTCAAATAGCAAAGGAATAAAATGCCTATTTCACTTAAAAGAGTTACTTACCCAATGTGTTATCACTGAAATTTCAAGCAACCAGATACTTTCTGCTGCCGCTGCTATATGTAGCAACAATTTGACTTCATAGCTGCTAATGATTATTTCTAACATTACATATGAAATTTCTATGCATGCTGCTGCCTATTAAATTCGCTACCAGGCCGATCTGAATAAATCTTGCATAATGCGCTACAGCTGCACAAAGGTACTTAGAATTGCTAAGCCCCTTTTAAATAATAAGTGATGCCTATTCGTCTTGAGAAGTTCAATACCATCCATTTTTCGTCACTGACACTGCAGCAATTGTACGTGGTTGGGATAAAAGTCGATATGCAAAATGAATAAATGGAATGTACCTCCGGTTCTACCTACTGCCTGCTGCAAGCGCCCTGACCACGCCGGTTTGACTTTGCTGTGCATGCTGCTATTAATAAGTCACCTAATAATGCAATGGGGTGGATTTCTAGTGGATACTGCTGCTACGCTCCGTCGCACAGTCATACATGCTGCTAGCCCCCCAGTAGCCGATTACACCCCTTGGACCTTTCCTCGGCACCGCTCACAAGTACTTGTTCTGCTGCCAGCCTGACGGATATTAGGCAATAAGTAAGGGTTGCTATGCCCTTCTGTTGCTATCAGAAATTATGCAAAAGAAAATTGCCCGATCGCTGAAGATAGTAACAGGGGCACAGAAAAAGAAAGGTACTATCGCAATTACTAAGGTTTTATTAAACAACGAAACCCGGGCGCGCAAACCAAAATCGCTCGAGAAGCCCGACGCACGTGACGGAAGCCCGGGACTTATTGTGTTATTCGGAAGTCGGCGCTACCAACATCTACACCACTATCTGCACCGAGGGTTTAAATGCAGATCTCCCCCCCAACGGGGATCCTTAAAAACTCCTAATGTGAGTTGTATCAAACTTAAGGCCATATGAAGTTTTAAATACGTTAAATTGTATAAGAAATGTCTTGATTATAATTGCAAGAGGTCTTACAGTTGGGGACGGAAAAACAAGAGTCGCGATACGGCTGGATTAAACTTCAAAACGCAATGATATCATTGAATAAATATGAGCGCTGCACATTACAAAGTCAAAACGCGCGCAAGGAGTTCTTATTTGAATGTAGCTGAGGCAAAAACACCGACTGTCGCTCAATGAAAGTGGTCATTGGCATTTCAATTGATTTGACGTGGTTGTTAAAGCAGGTTTCATGAGCGTGGGAGGATTTTTGCACCAGCCAAGAGTTACGGGGAAACCCCAATATTTCATGCGACTCCTAAAAGCGCACCTCGGTGGCAGACAGATGAATTGCATTCCAATAAGACCTTTGTCTGTGCTATTTCTGGTTGTCAGAGAGAGGCAGCAATGAAATACAACTCCTGGTTTTTTACCTGTTTGCATCAAACACATAGAATTGTAAAAATGAGAGAAGAGTTAGATGTGCCTTCTAAAAATCTAAACAATAAGACAGTAATATTTATACGTTTTAAAATTACATAATAATTTATATGCCTGATTTATCCCTTTTCATAAAAATCGTCTAAAGGCTGAAATGCTGTTTCTAGCAAGATTTGTGCTTGTGTGAAAACCTGTATTCGAACTGTAAATAATGTAAATTTTAATCGCGCAGACTACTGTTTAGATTTTACAATAGACATGGTCAACACCTCAATCGAGACAACTGTTCATTTTACTTGAGCTGCAGCTCTTAAAAGGGAGTCATAAATTGCGCTTAAATTTATTATTTTTTTTATAAAATTTGCAGTACCATGTAAAAATAGTGAATAAAAATCCTTCTTCCTATTGTTGATATTTGGTTATTTTTATATTTTTGATTGACACTTTTTAAACTCCTATCTGATTTTCTATATTTGAAAAAAAAAAAAAGTTTTTTTTTTTTTTATTGGGCTGTTAAATTAATTTACTGATTAGCTACCAAAATATGAAGAGTACCTGCCCGAAGGGCTACCAGGGATTTTGAAATTGTGCGAGCCCTGAACTGTGAAACGCCAACTGCAAAACGACTAACCAGTGTAGGCCGTGTCTGCATCTGAAAGCAATCCGTTCACGGGTAAAGTAGAAATGATTGCCCACAGAAGATATCAAAAGCATTGGAAATTTCGGGTAAATAAGGTAATCCCCAATTCACTTTACTGTGTAAAGCCGCGGCGTGACGTTGTATTGAACTAGGACAACTGCTTGCTGCTACTGCTAATGCTACTGCTGTTATGACCCCCCCCCCCCCCCCCGTGCCCAAGACATGCTTAGTAATTACTCCTCACGTGAATAACCTGTGCATAGTTTTACAACTTGTATGTTTTCTAGTTTAAATATGTAAATCTGACTAACGCAATAATCTAGTAATGGGACGATTGATACCGAGGCTCCGACGCAGTTTTCACAGCACTATTGTATCTCACACTGTGCCGATGCTTGTATCGAAATGACAATACCACGTGATTGATGACGTTTGAAACTTTGAACGTCATGCAGTAGGCTATTGTAAGGTCGGGACAGCTAGTTTGAAAAAAACTGGTGCTTCGCATGACTCTTGTGTTTGATTTTACATTGACTTGTGTGTGTGTGTGTGTGCACTTATTTGGGATTCAGTAGAATAGCTTAGAATAACTTCAACACCAGACAGACACTGAACGCACGTCACACCTCTATTGCATTTTATCATGTTCTAGCTGGGGTCTCAGAGACCCCAAAGAGCTCACCCAAAATATTTTTGCTACTAACGTCAATTATTAATTATAATCACACACTTGTATATTTTATATTATTGATCAATATGTGAAAGCCTCAAACGGTTCAGAAAGCCTCGGTTTCCCATCACTACAATAATCCACTGAATCAGAGTGAAGACCGTTTACTTATCTTAGCTGTTTAGTTTCAGAGAAACTCTGAAAGTGCGCTGCAGGAATCTCTAGTGAATGCTAGCCAGCCATATAAATGCAAGGCAGTAAGCTCATTGGCTGCATATGCAGCATGAACCAATCAGCTTGTGCCAAGTCGTTTAACTCTGAATAGCATCAGTTATGTTAACAACCCATCAGCCTGTGCCATCTAGAGTTTCATGACTAAACTATATATTTAAATGATCATGTCCAACAGTATTGTAAATCTGTTTTAAAAAAATCTAGATGGAATGATATCTTGAGAAGATGAAGTTGATCTTAGACGTTCAAGGATTGGCTTTACAGGATTCAAAAGAAACGGGCTGAAAATCGCTCCACGGCATCGGACCGCTTGATCTCTCAGGTTGAACAGAATTCCCCAAGGGCAGGTTAGATCTTAATTGAACGATTTTCTCATTAAAGAATGTACAGAATTGTTCACACAGTGATACGTAAGCATCAGTAAAAATGTTGACGGGGACTGACTGAGCACAGAATCAATAACAGAGAAGAGGTTCTTAGGTCTGTGTAAATTGACTAAATTGAGTAATGGCTTCTGAAAATTCAGCTTTGTCATCAGAGGAATAAATTAAATTCAAATAGAAAACCGGTATTTTAAGATGTAATATTTCACAATATTATTTTTGATCAATGACATAAAATGATAGCGTCAGGTAGGCCTGTCGCAATGATCAATATATCGACTTATCGCGCAATATATGTACATGACCTCGATCATTTTTGGTGACGCAATATATCGCCCATTATATTTACTTAAGAATTAATGTCACCATGTTTAGTACATTCCACTTGCGCCTGTGTCTTTTGCAGCTTCTCGTACATAACGTGGTGTAGTCATGAGGTGCTAGTTCAAATTTTAAAAATGCTTCTACAAAAAAGTTCCATCTGAAGATATGGCCTTGTTTAGGGATCTGTGCCTTTGTGCATACGGACATCTGACTTCTAAGTAGTGATTGTGTTTTTCAGCAATAGTGTGCAGCCTTAATTTACAGAGAAAAGGTCAGGGAAAAATCTGTAGATGGAAAAATCTCCATACACGTTCTTTGTGCATTTTTCTTTTTTTCTACTTGTTACCTTGCCGTTTTTGTTAGAAAATGTCAAGTTTAATAGAATGTAAATATATATATATATATACAGTGGGGGAAAAAGTATTTAGTCAGCCACCAAGTTCTCCCACTTAAAAAGATGAGAAAGACCTGTAATTTTCATCATAGGTATAACCTCAACTATGAGAGACAAAATGAAAAAAAAAAATCCAGAAAAACACATTGTAGGATTTTAAAGAATTTATTGCAAATTATGGGGAAAATAAGTATGTGGTCAATAACAAAATTTCATCTCAATACTTTGTTATATACCTTTGTTGGCAATGACAGAGGTCAAACATTTCTGTAAGTCTTCACAAGGTTTTCACACACTGTTGCTGGTATTTTGGCAAATTCCTCCATGCAGATCTCCTCTACAGCAGTAATGTTTTGGGGCTGTCACTGGGCCACACGGATTTTCAACTCCCTCCAAAGATTTTTCTATGGGGTTGAGATCTGGAGACTGGCCACTCCAGGACCTTGAAATGCTTCTAACGAAGCCACTCCTTCGTTGCGTATCACCCGTTGAGCTGCGGTGTGTTTGGGATCATTGTCATGTTGAAAGACCCAGCCATGTTTCATCTTCTATGCCCTTGCTGATGGAAGGAGGTTTCACTCAAAATCTCACGATACATGGCCCCAGTCATTCTTTCGTTTACACGGATCAGTAGTCCTGGTCCCTTTGCAGAAAAACAGACCCAAAGCATGATGTTTCCAAGCACCCCCCAGGATGCTGCTAACGAGGGCAGGTGTAATTGAGGGGTTCTTTGAGGCTTGGAACTACAGCATCGGTTATGCACTCCATACCGACAAGTTGAGTTGTTACGCAAAAAGTTCTAGTGTTATCGGTTTACCTGCTGACGCTTATGACATTCTCCCAATCCTCTCAGGGATCATCCAACCGGGATATGCTCTCTAGCAAATTCAAGAGGGCCCGACCGTTCTTGCAGATGGGGGGCGTGTTGGCGTCGACTGATGTAGTGTATACCTTGCCGTACTCTCTAGGCGTGGTTACCTAGGCGATAACGCAGCTCCTCTTCCTGGGGCAGTTTTTGCTCGAACACTGTGCTTGTGTATCATTTCGACCCTAACCGGGTGTGACGATCTGTTGCGTGTCGAGCCCAGATCGGAGGAGCCCCGACTTCGGGCCATTGGAGCCTTTATCGACGGGTGGGTTTCTCGTGGAGGTGTAGGTGTGCGAGTGTTTTGTTCTCAAGACATTGGCCGCTTCCCAGTGCACAGGGCGTGGGGGAGATTTCTTCAGATACAACAGTCTGCTTACATTGCCAGATTCAGTCTTTGCCCCGCCTGGTGCGTTTGTCTCACAATTTTGTTCAGGGTGTCCCTTGACGAGTCTTGGGTGCTTGTGGCCGATGGTGGAGTTGGCAGTGGACTGTTTGAGGTGTGGACGGGTCTTTTATATGATAACAAGTTCAAAGTGCCATTAATACAGGTAACGAGCTGGACGGACGAGTAGGAGCGTTCTATCTAAAGAGAAGTATACAGGTCTGTGAACAGCGAGCCAGAAATCTTGATTGTTGTAGGTGACAAGAAATTACTTAGTTTTACCAGAGGAATTACCAATTAGGCAGTTCTGTTAAATATGATCTACGACCAAATGATGATCCATCTTGTTTCCTGCGGACTTTTTAATGTCGTTGCGGGTGAATTCGAAACTGACGATGGCGGCCGGGTCGCGCCTTTAGCTGACTCAGAGGTGTCTGTGGATGGTAAGTCGCACCGTACCTCTCAATCCTTTTTTATCCGCCAGCGCGCGCACGCACCAATCACACAGCAAGTAATGAGAGGATGAGTGTTTGACTACAATCGCGGTTTTTTGGCACTCGCCCACCTGGCAGAGGTGTCGACGCCCTGTCAGAACTTGGCGCTCTCAGTGGAGCGGGGGCGCCCCCCGCGGGCCTGCTCTCTAGCCCGCCCTCTAGTCGCTGCCCCTTCTGCGCCTGTGCCGGCCAGCGGCGTGTGGACCCTGGCGGCGCCGCGGTCTCGCCGCCCGCGGCTCCTTGGCCGAGTGTGTGTGTGTTGTGGCTGCCATAGTGGTGGTGGGTGTGGTGGTGTGCCCCCGCGGTGCTGGAGTGGTGGATATATTCTGATATATTTTCTTTTTTTTGGTTTTTTTTTTTCTTAGATCATACCAGTAAACCAAAGTCGTGGTTTTAAGGGGAGATCTAATATGTTTTTTGTGAGACTTTAATTGTCCATGATCTTAATATCTTGTCACATTAAAGAGTTGTTAGATCAACTGTGGAAGCAAGAGTCCCAGAGCTCGTGGTAGGCTGTCTTCCATTATTGTTTGTTGTAACGGGTTGGCAGATGCTAGTATATTCCATGTGTATGGGGCAATTTATCACACAACAAAAAGTTGTTATCGTGACAGGCCTAAGCCTCAGTGAGTATAAAAGATGCATTGTAATGTGCATTATTATCAGTTAATTAATTAGTTAAATCTTTTTAATAAAATATATTGGCCATAATGTTCATATATTTTATACTACGTTACTGATTACATAGCTTCCTGGTATAGTTTTTTGTGGGTCAGTTATGGAATTCAACTATCAAACAATTCTGAATAATAACGAACTAGGAGCCTTGGGGCACATTACTATGCTGTTAAAAATCAATGACTAATGATGTTAAATACTAACTCCTGTCAGGAAAAATAATAGCGTTTACAATGTTAGACTATTAACCCCTCTTATCTTTTTGTCTTTGTTTCCCACAGGTAACAGAAGTCTGCACGGTTGTGGACATGTGTTGACACCAGTCGAGGCTTTTCGCATCAAAAGCAATGCAGCCCTGCGATTTAACAAAGCACATGCTCAGCTACACGGCCGTACACAGCAGGTCTTTGGAAGTTTGAAAAGCCGTTTCCAGTGCCTGCGTGACATCGGCTCCATTCAGACACCTGAGTCAGTAGCATGTACCATCAAAGCCTGCTGTGTCCTGCACAACATCTGCAAGAAGTTCTCCGTGCCGTTACCCTTGGATTTTAGTGTAGAGCCGCTCCATCCACCATCAGAGGTGGTGAACATCATGGCAGAGCAGCCGTTTGACTACATGGAAGACACTAAAGATGAAATGATAGAAATGTTTTTTAATATTGCAGAGGATAAAGGCGAATAAGCTGTGACCAGATTTAAAAGAACAGTTGTGATAGCAAAAAGCCAGAAACCATTACAGTTTAAACCATGTACTAAATAATGTAATTAACACAGACAAATGCATGCCAATGCCAGTTGATTCTTCACATAGTTTTGTTCAATGAATCAATAATTGATTAAAATAAGTTAATGCTAATACACTAATATTTGTCAACAAGTGATGTGAATAAAAACAAACTTTTTATGGGAGACTTAAAATAATACAAGTCTGTTACAAGAAATGGTATTGCAGTGGTAACATGGCTCAGTGTTGCTGTCAGCTGTTAATAGCATGGTACTTTCACATACAGCACAATAGTGAATAATTATCATATTTATATATATACACCAAAAGAGTTGCCATGGTTGTGTCTAAAAACATGTATTACAATGGTACCACCATGCCCAGAAAAGATGTTAAAGGGATAGTTCACCCAAAAATGAAAATTTTATGTTTATCTGCTTACCTCCAGGGCATCCAAGTGGATGCTGCACACTGGTGGTGGTTGAGGAGAGCCCCCCCCCCACATGATTGTAAAGTGCTTTGGGTGTACAACAATACACAGTAAAGTGCTATATAAATGCATCATTCATTCATCCAAGATGTAGGTGACTTTGTTAAAAGGTAAAAAAAAAAATGAGAAGGTTAAAAAAAACGCGATAAATACTGTTTAGATCTTCATTGCACAGATTCCGATCGGTGTATCTTGCACATTCCAAGTAGTCATCACGAGCCGCAGGGTTTAATTTGGTTTTGTTTGTGTATGTTTTTTGACTCTCAAAGCCATGATTCCTATCCACTTGCATTATAAGACTGACAGACTGCAACGGTTTGACTTAAAAATCTTCGCTTGTGTTCTACTGAAGAAACAAAGTCACCTACATCTTGGATGGCCTGGGGGTAAGCAGATAAACATCAAATTTTCATTTTTGGCTCAAATGTGAAACGTGAAACTATCCTTTTAATACCTGGTACTTTTTAAAATCATTTTTAAGTTAATTGTTTACAAATTGCTCGTGGCTGGAAACATATCATGCCTGGTTAGGACATGGTGTAAATGTATTCAAAAGTTACAGTTAAATCTTCGTTTTACAAAAGTGCAAAAAAATTACATGACAGCAAATACCAAAACAGGTAACACAACACACATTATTTACCCAAATATGTGAAGGCAAATGTGAAAGTTGCTTAAATTTGACTGAATGTGACTGGAATTTCACTAATGTGACCACAACTTAATCTGATTGGTAGTTTAAGAAATACAAAATGTTTGTTTACACCGTTCTTTCAATATAATAACAGTATGCAGAAACCATATCTATGAAGCAAAACCTTTCCCCTTCTTGGCAGCTCTGAAAAAAATCATTCTCTATTTTACATACAGATATGACATTATTTAAATCGGGGTACCCAGTCCTGATGTAAATAATTACACAATCATCGTCTTTAGCTGAACTATTTCTTTAAAGCATGTTATACGACAGGCGGCTGAGAATACGTGACACTGGCAAAATAAAAAATTATGGAAAAATACTTTGGTATTAACCTAAAACAAATCAAATTCAACTGACATTAAATAGACCATCTCTTATTTCAATTTTAACATAAAATTCTCATTTAAAAGCAATGTGCAAAATAAGCAGCACTTAGTACAGCATAAAGGAAAGTTTCCTTTCAGAGACAACAGTTTATCAAGCAAAAATGTAACATTAAAAACAAGCCTATACACAGCTATTTAGTTAAATAAAGAGTGGCAGTTAAGTTTAAATGGTAAACATTTAGTGCTTTATATCTTAGGCTCAAAATACCATGGCCAGTATCTTTCAGCCTTGTTAGCAGAAGAGTGTTTTATCTAAAATAATATTAATAATAATAACTTCATGGATTAGGCTTTCAGTTTTTATTTTTTGAAGGGTATGTATTTGAAATGGGCCATTGGACCATATGATATGGCTTATATTTCTGTTCATATTTGACTTTGTTTGTCATAATCTTTTAATGCTATTGCGTTGACATAGATCATGTCTGAGTTTTCATAGAGAGGCTCTGACTTAGGCCCAGCTTTGGGTTGTAGACTATCCATGATGCACTGGTGCAGGAACACATACTGAGACTGTAAGAGACAGAGAGATAAGCATAAAACAGATGAAAGTAAAGAGTGTCTGCCAGGAATACGCATTTCCTTATTTCCAAGTGATACAATTATTACCTGTAATTACATAACATGTAATAATTATAAAAATACAGATGCCATCCTGTTAGAACAAAGAATGTCCTTTTAACTCAAAATAGCCATACCTTAAGAACGTGCAGATAATGTTATTGTACTGCTGTCAAGTCTTAAAACCTAATTGTAGAATTAGCAGTAACATCACTGTATGTATATATGGAATAATGGGGAAAAAAACTTGGGAAAAACAGTAAAAGAATATATCTTATATTCTTTGTTTTATTGCTACTAGTTATATAAATTAGAATGTTTTCATTTCATGTTGCTTATTTCTCCATTATTATTTTGGTGTTTACTGATACTTTAATCATTGGCATGAATGCAAAGAATGCCGCTTTGATAAATTTCCAAAAGCACAGTGGTTTATTAGTACATAAATGTTTAAGTAGTTTGATATTTTTGCATTATTCCATGATATATGTGACCCTGGACCACAAAACTAGCTGAATACATAAGCTTTCCATTGGTGTATGGTTTGTTAGGATTGGAACAATACTTTGGGCCGAGATGAGAGATAACCCTGTATTGAAAATCTGGGAATCCTGAGGGTGCAAACAATTCTAATATGAGGAAAATCCTTTCAAGTTGTAGACAAAATGAATAGTTTCTAGCAAATGCATATTACTAATCAAAAATTAAGTTTTGATACGGTAGGAAATGTACAAAATATCTTCATGGAACATGATCTTTACATAATATCCTAATGATTTTTGGCATAAAAAAAAAAATCAATCATTTTGACCCATACAATGTATTTTTGTCTATGATGACAAGATAGACCACAGACGACTCGTAAGGACCTTGGTTTGTGGATTCCCAGGGTCACATATGTGGTTACATACCGTAAAATATATAATAGTGGAAGATGAGAAGTTTTAACCAGTTAAAAATTCTGAGGACACACGCAGCGCTTTTTTTAAGTGTTTGGATCCTCCAGGAAAAAAGCTATCCATAGCCCAAATAGGCTATATTCATCATTTTCAAAATAATCGCCACAATAATAATACCACCACCTAGAACCCAATTCTATGCTAAATTGCTCTAAAAGTAAATCCTTTTTACAACTATGTATCTAAATCAGAGTTACCTCAGTTTGCACCATTAGTGGCCGGCTGAGTCTCATTTGCTTGACAAACGCTGCAATTCCCACCGCCTTCTCTTTGTGCAGCTGCTGTAGCAGGACGTCCAGCGCTATCAGGGTACCTGTCCGGCCCACTCCGGCACTAGTGTACAGAGATGGTGACAGAAGGATTAAAACTTTGCTTTATTTTGTCAATGTAATTATTTATACTGCTTTGCTGTCAGCTCTCAGCAGTCGACTGACTGTGATTATTCACGTTAAGTTAATATTTGAATTGGGTTTCAAAGTGAGTAGTGGTATACCTGCAGTGTACAATTGTCGGCCCTGCAGAGAAAGAGCTCTCTATGTGCTGACGAATGAGTGCTCTGAATTGAATCAGCTCCTCTGTGCCAGCGGGAACACCGTGATCCGGCCATGCTGTGAAGTGGAAGTGCCTCACTGTTCGTGTCTCGAGGTTGCTTTTGTTAATAGACAAAAAAACAATAGGACAGAACAAAAAAAAAAAAACAACTAGATTGTGTCTTATGCTAATCTGACCAGTGATGTGCTAATATATTCATATTCTAGTTAAATGGCTCATATCAGAAGAAGGCAGAATACATGTTTCTGAATACCAGATGAACTAATGATAAGAGTATAATGTGGTAAAGTCTGTCAAAGCTTGTGCTATTTCTCACTGTGTGTAGCACCTACAGCTCTGCAGATCCTGCTGAAGGATCCCAAGAAATGAGTGGATTATCTATATTGAATAAGATCTCTAAATATTTAATTTTTACATCTATAATCTGGCACAATGTGATAATTACTATGTGAAGAGGCAATTAAAAACGATCCACTTGTTAACTCTCATCATCACTTGTTTAGAAATCATGCGTCTCCTTTTCTGGTTCCAAATGCTTTATCATATCATAAAAGCAAACAACAAACAGTGCTAAAATACTCTCGCAGTGTGCTTTAGTACTACTGAAAAATCACGATCCTGATAAATATGACCTTAAATCACTGCCAGACCGTGATTAATATTTTCTGAATTGTTAAAATATTGGTGTATGGAACACCATGAAATTTTTATATTTTAGCTTAAAAGTGTGCTATAAATAAATAGTTATCATAAACAGCTGTCAGGGCCAGAGAGAATTTGGATGAAAAGTAAAGTCACAAAAAACATGCAACTGTTTTTGGCACCCCAAAAAACACTTAATATTTATAATCATTTCAGACAACATTAAGCAGTCTGGCATGTTGCTCTGAATATTATGTTTCATTTTATTGTCATTAAACAGAAAAATATAAATATTTCAGTTCACATTTTTGACATTAAATTCTTGCAGAGTCCAACTTGGAAATTTATCCTCCGATTTCACTGTAACAAGCAGGTTCCCATAGAGACATGGCGTGTAGTCCAGTGGCCAGTATTGCTCACACTTGACCTGGAGAAGTTAAATCAGAAAAAAATAAATAAAAATGAATTCAAATAACTGCACCAAGTACAGAGGTCAAATCTGATGAAGCAAGCTAAAAATTATGCAACCAAACCACTCTATGTGAAATACTGTGTTATTACACAAAATTGGATTGAAAATGCCAAACAAACATTTTTTTAAGCTCTGATCGTTGAATTTAACATCACGCAACAATAATGTAGCATAATACTGTTTCATACATCACTACATAATGTAGTTTCATATAGTGTTTAAGAAAATGGAAGCCAGTAAACACTTGAAACTACAGTAAGCAGAACTGAACTTTGCCTTACCCTTCCACTCTCAGTGCAGTTGGTTAACATAACAATGGCCTGTGACCTTTTCTCCCAAACCATTCTCCAGAAGTCATTGACAGTGGATGGCAGTGGACCTTGAGCAGCGATATACTGTCTGCTTGCATTGCCGTAGCCCTGATATGCACATAAACAAATGTCAATCCACCAGGAGCACTTTTCTCAGGAGATACAAGCGAGGTAGTGCTTTGTGTTATGAATTACAGCTGATGTTAACTACTATTTAATGTACTTACAGGCATGTAGTTAGCATTGACATAATCAGAATCACCCTCATCCTTTGTGGTGAGATGCACTCTAGAGGAGTCATCTTAAAGACAGAAAGAGGAGGATAAAATTACATTTTCCAAGACAGACACTGTGCAGTAATTGTGTGTGTGTGGTCCTGGTATTCCCTACATTATGGGGACAAAATGTCCCCACTAGGATAGTAATACCAGTAATTTCTGACCTTGTGTGGACCTTTTTTAGTCCCCCATGAGTTTATAAATCATACAGAATGACTGTTTGAAATTAAAAAATCAGAAGATTTGTGTGAGTAGATTAGCGGTAAGGGATATAGTATAAAGGTAAAGGCCGTTTATAAAAGTACATTAATTTATGAAAGTTCCAAGACACAAACCAGTGTGGTGTGTGTGTGTGTGTGTGTGTGTGTGTGTGTGTGTGTGTTGTGGGTGTGTAAACGATCTAGTGTACAGGCACTGTGAACACATTGAGGCCATGCAAAATCGGTTTGATCAGCCGTTGATTTTGCAGGCAGAAGATGCCGCCTGTAATAATAGATCTGATTCTTATACTGATTCACTGAGAAAAACTCAAGTCCTGTTAAGAAAACAATGAATCAGTAAAAGCAGGAGAAATACTGCAACAAAACACTTGAATATTGAGAATTAAACTTGATGATTCTAACATGAAACAGGTGTGGGCATTGGTTCAATATTTAACCAAATAGTGTGCAACAGAGGTCTAAGCTAGCGCGGTCTCTGTTTTAATGCCAGCTTAGAAGATATATTCACAGTACGATGATGTTAAAGATAAATAAAGAATGTTATTTTCGGATATGTGTGAATAATAACTTTGTGTGTGTGAGCTCCTCATATTCCTCACTGAAGACCTCTCATTCTCCATCACGCTAATGTATTTGATAATCTGGTGGCAGCGAAATGGTATCCAAGGCGGTTGAATCGGCGTCCTGAAAAACATTTACATCACGGTGGTACCTTTTATATATGTTATCTATTAATATATATATATATAATATGTGTGATGTGTGTGTGTGCTGTGCTGTCACTTTAAATATGTACATCATTATACAGTGGCCCCAAACATGTACGACACATTTGCATACACAAAAATAACATAGCATTATATAGCAAAATATTAATAAAGCAAGTGCATTTGGTTATAAAAATATTGACATGACACTTTCACATTCGCGACATCCAATCCACCATTTCACCTAAGAGCACAGCAACCTAAAAACTGAAAATTATGTCATTGTTTACCCACCCTCACATCATTTCGCAAAGACGCCAGGTGGGATCGCCTTTCTTGGTTCTGAAGAATAACAAGATCTTCTGAAAGACACGGACGGTAACCAAGCAATTTTGGTCATCACTGAGCTCAACTGCACAAAAATAAGACATTTCTCAAAATATATTCTTATATATGTTCCACATAAGAAAGTCACTCAGGATTGGAAATGACATGGGGAGAAATTTTGAGGTCAACTTCCAAATGCTTTGATTTGGGCCACTGTATTTTACAATTTTCCAAAATAATAGAGTCATACATACTTGTAGTTTTTATTAGGCACTTTTGACTCCACAAGTGGGTTGCGCATTCTAAAGATGAGAAAAGACATTAGACATAAACCCAATACAGCTTATATTGCATTATATTATGAAATAAACCCATAATCCAAGACAATCAATCAATAAAAATCATACTTATTGTGCTTTGCAGAACCATAGCGGCGCCATGCAAATACAGCAACACAAATAATGATGACCAAGAGGAAAAACACAAGTACTCCTGCTATAACACCTGAAGAAAACAAAAAGAAACAAACACTGAACATGTCAATGCAATGTTCAATTTATATAAATAAATACAAGATTAAGCTCTATGCAGCTGAGAGCGCCTAGGGGGGTATTAAAGTCTCAGAAATGCATCTTATATGCTGATTTGCTGCTCAAGAAACTTCTAATTTGTATGGGTTACTAGTATTATCAGTGATGAAAACAGTTCCCCTTCAGGAACTCGAGGGGAGACGTGTCGAAGTAGACGCTATGGAAGTGCGGCGAGAAATGGGCTGAGACCACGTTCTGAAGCATGTGTGACAATTAGTCCCGACCATAGCGAAAGCGAGACAGTAACGAGCAGGGGGACCCCTGTTCCTGCAACATGGAAGCAATAAAGGAGCATCCCGACAACAGCGACATGTAGCGGTCATTGCTCTTCACAGGGAGCGCGTCGCGTGAAAGGATTGTGCGCTCTGTGTGATCGGGGCTATGCAAAATCACTCAGTGAGTTAGAAATATCTCTGTTTAGCAAGTGAGAACAATGCCAAAGTGTAAAACAAAATCAAATGTGGCGAGAAGGAGGGACATTTCAAGCGATTTGTTGCGTTGTCTGTTTGGTTTAGGGAGCATGAGGGCAGCTCTGAGGGGCTGACTGTCACGACTGTAAGCGTCTCCCGCTCACATGAAGTGGCCAGGTTCGACGATCCGACACTGTGTTGAACATGTAACCGAACTCCAAGATTAAGGACAGATCTTCCTCCTGGATAGCCCTGCTATCGCCTCTGGCGCTCTTCGGCGGTATTGCAGGAGACAATGTCGTCGAGAGGTTTCAGGAGGCGAAGAAGCCAACGCTTTCTCCCTCACCGTCCCCAGGTCTTTGGGACTGCTGAGTGGGAGCAGTCCCAGCCGTCTAGCTCCTCATACCAGACCCAGAAGCAGAGCGTTGTGACCCGTACCCCCCCACAGAAAGAACAGGGGGCAGGGGCGGCACTCTTGGTCGGGTGGTTTTTCCTCTTAAAGCAGAACGAAAGTGAAATCTGTGGACCGTTATTCGGTTCCAAGAGGACCTCGGTCCAAGCCGGGTCCTGACAGTCCCTCATCGTCAGGACCCTTAAAGGCAGCCCACCCTGGGGAGGAGTAGCATACACTGAGCATGCCCGATCCTCCTCAGTGCCCTCAGGGAGTTTCACTGATACCCCTGCCACCCCCCGGTGCTTCAGGGCTCAGGAAGCTCCTGCGAGCAAATTTTCCAGTTGCCGCCCGGTGACGGTACAGGAAAGCTCGCCCCCACAGACGAGCGCGATAGAGGAGTCAGGTCGGTCATTCCATGCCGGTCATTCGCTTCAGGGCTCCAAAGTGGCTCCTCTAGTGACACCAGAGGCCAGTCTCGAGAGACTTGTTCCCTTAGTAAGTTTATATAGCGTGAAAACTTGCCAAATGTTCACAATGGGTATTGCACCGTAGACCAGAGGTTACAGATCAGTTTGGGTTTCATCACCTGCACTGCAACGGGGGTATCCCTACACTAGTGGGCCAGGCCGGGCAAGGCCTCTGGTATTCGGAACAAGACAGCTAGTAAATTTCTTGAGCAGGATGGCCATAGAACGCGTTCTCTTCTTGAGAGAGAATCAGGGTTCTACAGCCGTTACTTCATCAGTTGAAGAAGGAAATGGGTGCGAGTTGTTGTAGCGAACGATCACCTAGATACATGGGATGTTATCTGAACCGTGACTGTATTCAACACATGCCACCGCAGTTCGGATACTCAGAAAACATGCTACATATCAAGACGCTTGTGTCCAATCAAGTCTGAGGAATGTCGTTGGTCACGATGAATGATGTCTCAAAACGTGATCGAGAATCCGATCACAGAATCAATCCTTCCTCAACACAGGAAGTCCTGGCGTGATGCTTTCGGGGACGGCGACGGGACAATAACCAGTATCGGGGGAGCTCTCACCATTTGACTGTGCACTAGTCTAACCCCACACTGTCACGACGGGTGGGCATGCTGCCGGCTCTGTTAGACAGCACTCCAGAGGGCATCACCCCCTACTGGAAGAGGGGCCCGCGAGAATGGGTTTGATATGTATGCTCAGGCACAGGGGCACGACATGGCGGGCCCCTCTCCGCCTGAGATCTCAGCATCGAGATGACAGTGTCCTCGCCCCAGTAGGAATAGACGCTGGAGTTAAGTACTGGCCGTGACATGCCAAGACATGTCGTCCTACACAGGAGCAAGCCACTGGTATTTGGGTGTGTGTGGCGGATCACACATAATGCACTCGCGACAGTTGGTCTCCTGCCTCAATATCGTTCAAGTGATTCTCACACAGGCCGTGAGATGGCGGTCGGGAGTGAGAGAAGGCAGTTACTCACTGTCAAAACAGTTAGAGACTGTGGGTTCTGCTGGCAGCTGCGTCAACTCCGTGCAAGAAACTTTTGGCCTGACGTACCATGGACCTTGCAAGTGGTGATTCAGGCGCCAAGGTGGGAACCCGCTTCACCACAATGCAAGGTCACGCATGCAAGCTTACGTGCCTAGACAATGTGGAAGGAAAACCTTGGTTCCTGTATCAAAGGGCCCGTCGCGGGGCTTTCTTGTATTGGATGTAACACTAACGTAAACGGCAGCCTAGTCGGGAGCGGTGTATAAGGGTTAGAGAGCGGTCATGAGTGGCCGCCTCTGCTCGAGGGTCTGTGGGGACAGGCCACTGGGTGTCAGCTCACGGGGGAATCAATGCCCTGGAGAGTGGGCGTGTTCAGCTCTACAACCTCCTTCATAAGACCTACAGGGGCCATTCGGTGCTTGTGTAGCACAGACAACACAAGTAGTGGTCTCCATACATTAGCGGTTGCTACAACCTTTTTTACACCTCCTTCTGCCGAGTGATACCACGGTTTGAACTCAAGGCCCCATGCCTGACATTGTTCTCTTTACTGGATGGTACTTCCACAGCGCAAAGAGAGAAAGGGTGTTTATTTTAACCCTTTTTTATTAACCAAAAACATGTTTTGCCTATTAATTCTTTCTACGTGGCATGGAGCCTATGTTAAAAAAAACTGCAAGCGGGAGTAATAATAAAGCTATACTTTATTAACGTACATATAAACGACCAGTCTGTTTCATGCCTTGTGCTCGGTACGCTATTATATATATTCTGTGGCCGGAGTGATATATGACCGCATAGAGAGAATCTCAGAGGCGAGCAGTGCACAGCGTTAGAGCTGAGAGAGATTTTAAAGGTCTGACTGAATTAGAGACTAGAGGGATGACGCGTTAAATCCCTTCCAGAAAAGGTGAGTTAAGAGTTTAAATAGTGAGACCTGCCAGATTATACAAACAGGACAACAGGGAGATGCCAAAAGATCACTCACTAAACCTGTCCCTTTGAACTGGACTGACTGAATATCTACTGTTTGCATCCATTAAAAAAATAAACATACAAATGAAAAATACAGCAATATACATTCTAAATCTGTTGAAACACATCGATCTGAAGGCGGTTCGATGAAGACGGGATCAGTGAACAGTTCCTCCGTCAGAGCGCGTCTGATGCTCATATGTGTATAAACACCACTGAGCCTCACAAGATCCTCCTCTATGGGTAAGCATCCATTATAAAACACTCAGGATATTAATTTGGACAACTATGCAAATATATTGAAATTTCACGCAAAAATACGATAGGGATCAGAGCCCAGAGAGAGTGCATAGTTTGTGAATCAATAATGCGTGCCTAATGTACGACTCTGATATACAGGAGTGTCATACATTAGACACGCGCAAGTTCGTAATTATTACTCTAATAATTTTTACCTTTACATTAGAATGACAGCAGCCGAATGCAGCCGAGAGATGTAGTTTGCATGCAGCGGTTGAAAGTTTTGAGCCGCCGTTCAATCTGTATTTAACAATGTGATGAGGCTTGCTGTGCAGAGTTTGAAGCAATCAATCAAGAACATGAGAGAGGCCGTGCTTTGATCATTTTAATTTAACACATTAATAATTAAATTAAACAATTATAGGATAATATTTAAATTAATTTTAATCCATCTCGCGGCCCCCCTGGAGGATCACTGAGGCCCCCTAGTGGGCCACAACCCCTCCCCCCGGTTGAGAACCCCTGTCCTACATCAATTGGCAGGGGGGTCTGCGCTCGTGCCCCCTTTACAGGCTGGCACACCAGGTCCTCCTGTGGGCTCAGGGAAAGCTCCTCTTGTTGAGAGCAGTTTACATTCCTGGGCATCTCAGTTTGGGAGCAGACATCCTGTCGAGACAGGAGCTGAGGCCCGGGGAATGGAGGCTCCTAGCAGAGGTGGTGGAGCTCCTTTGGAGGGAGTTCAGCCAGGCGGAAGTGGATCTATTCGCGTCGCAGGAAACGACACACTGTCCGCTCTGGTTCTCCCTCACGCATCCAGCTCCGCTTGGGCTGGATGCCATGGTACAGACATGGCTGAGGCATCGTCTGTACGCATTTCCCCCGATCGCTCTGCTCCCGGGAGTTCTGGAGAGGGTGCGCCGGGATGGGGTCCGTCTTCTGCCAGTAGCCCCGTTCGGGCCGGGCCGAGTATGGTTCTCGGACATTGTGTCCCTACCGACGCTCCCGATGGAGAGATCCCATCAGGAGGGGGGACCTCCTCTCTCAGACCGAGGGGGCACCATCCTTCACCATCACCCAGAGTTATAGTAAAAGGATTATGAGCGTGAGCCGGAGGGCGGGCACAGCTCATAGAGATCGCGTCTCTCAATGAGGGGTTGAGACCATACCCAGGCCAGAGCTACCGCACGAGAGAAAAAGAACTGTACGCCTTGAAGTGGAAACTTTTCACTACTTGGTGTGGACAGCGATTGCAAGACCCAGTCAACTGCCCAGTTGGTTAAGTTCTGGAGTTTCTGCAGGAGCGATACTCCGCAGGGTAATTTCCTTCCACTCTGAAGGTATACGTGGTGGCCATAGCTGCTTACCACGCACTTCAGGGTGGTCAGTCAGTGGGAAGACACCCGTTAGTTACACGCTTCCTCCGTGGCACCCGGAGGCTAAGGCCAGTACAGCGCACCAAGGTGCTCTGGCAGGGGTTCTGGCGGCGGCGGTGAAAAAAGCTCCCTTTGACCCATTGAGATATCTCGGACAGCTCCTCACACTGAAGACAATCTCCAGCTCGTTAATCCCGTTTGAAGAGGATAGGGACCTCCAGGCATAACCGATCGGCCTGGAGTTTGCCCTGAGCATTGGCTAGGGCGGTCCTTTAGACCCGATGTCACTAAAGTGCCCACGTACTCACCGGTGGTTCCCATTGTACTGCAAGTCTTTGTCCTCTAATTTCCGGCAGCAGGGTCAGGAAAGGCTCAATCTGCTCTGTCCAGTGCGAGCACTGGACTCTTACGTTCACAGAGCTACCCAGTGGAGTAAGGCAGATCTGTTGTTTGTTTGCTTTGGTCCACCTAAGAAGGGGGTTCCAGCGACAAAGCAAACTATGAGTCGGTGGGTGGTTGAGACCATCACACTGGCCTATGATTCCTCTGGCCTCCAGTCTCCTATAGGGGTCAGAGCGCACTCGACTAGGGGTATGGCGGCCTCCAAGGCCTTATCAGTGGGCGTGGCCCTTCAAGATGTTTGTGCTGCGGCAGGCTGGTCCTCTCCGCACACATTCATCCGTTTCTACAGTCTGAACCTGACATCTACCCCAGGGTCCCAAGTTCTCTCGCCTTGATGTGCTCGCCAGATACACATCAGACAGAGACTTGCTCGCATGGCGCAGTGGGTATTCTCGTTCCCAAAGCGTTCGCCACAGTTCGAGTTCCTGAAGGGGAACGTCTCGAGGTTACTTATGTAACCATGGTTCCCCGAAAGGAACGAGACGCTGCGTCTCCCTGCATCCCTGCAGGCGCTCGCTTCCGCAGAAGCTAACATGTGCGCTTGCCGGATGCGCCTTTATGCTTCCTGGTTGCTCACGTCACCCCACTCGTGACGTCTTGCTTCGCTATTGGACTGATTTCACACATGCTTCAGAACGTGGTCTCGCCAGGGCGTTCCCAAAGAGTTCGACACAGCGTCTCGTCCTCTTTGGGGAACCATGGTTACATACGTAACCTTGAGACATTTTTTTCTAATTAGTGTATTGTGGAAACCATGATATACTACCATATAAAAGTCTGTGGTACAGTAAGCAAGAAAAAACTATGAAATTCAAACGTTTGAGCAGGGATACATTAAATTGATCAAATAAATTGATCACAATAAGATAATAAAGACTTGAATAAAGTTACAAAATATTTCTATTTTAAATAAATGCTATTCTTTGACCTTTCTTTATAAAAAAGAATCCTGGAAAAAAGTATTAAGGTTTCCACAAAAATATTAAGCAGCAAAAACTAAATAATATGAGATGGGAGGAAAAACTATATTTCACTGAAAAAAGGTCCATATGACTTGCTGTATGTCCAAATAACTTGCTATATTACAAGTCTTCTGAAGTCACATGATAGCAGTTGTGTGTGGAACAGGCCATCTTGATATCCATCCTTGCTCTCCTTGGTAGATCCATGAGAGCTCATGAGAGAAGCAAGATTCATACGGGTTTGAAACAACATGAAGTTGAGTAATAATGACAGAACTTTAATTTTTAAGATTAATTATTACTTTAATTTGTATTTAACTTGGAATATTCCTGAAGTTTTAAGACACTATCTTTAATTACACATATGTAGACATTATTTTACCTGCTGGATTTGTTTGGCAGTTGACTGATACTGTTTGACTCCTCACGGCTCCAGAAAATGATGATGCTGTCACTTTGTACCACTGGGCAGCTTGCAGGCCATTTATCTCCTGTCTTATTGGTTTTTCTGAACTATGTGATTTGTTGAAACTTTGTCTATCAACATCCACCTGCACCACATCCACAACTCCATATGGAGGATCCCAAATTACAGCCAGACCATACCCTCCAGAATGATATTCACAGCGGAGATGAGATACACTATTTGGAACTAGTTTGAGAGAGAAAAAGGACAAAACATGTAATTGAATATCAGCTGATCGGTGGCACAATCCAAACAGAGCATATAAACTCACCTAATGTCAGGCGGTGTGAGCATTGTAGCAGCCGCTCTGACTCCAAGTCATAAAACAGTGAAACAGTGTAGCTTCCTCCAGGATACAGGTCTTGCAGATTCACCCTGTTGTCATTTAAAGGGTAATTTTTATCACTTCCAGTGCTGTTTTGAGCTTTCACATATGTGCAACCATTCACTTCAGCCTCTATTGATGAGTTGGTAACTTTCCAGTTAAAGGATGCACAGTTAAGGGCTGCAGAAAACATAAGAACATATGAATGCCAATTTCAAACTGAGTTGGAGTCTTACTCTTGGGGTCTTAATCTTGACATAAGTGGTACAGGACTTTAGGTAACATGTTACTGCATCATTGTTACACGTTACATTTATTTACCAAAGTAACAACAGTAAATTATTTGTGCTGTCAAATGATTAATCGCGATTAATCACATCCAAAATAAACGTATTTGTTTACATAATAATATGTGTGTGTATTGTGTATATTTAATATATACTGTAGATGCATGTATATATTTAAGAAAAATGTTTATATATTAAATATATTTATATTTAATATAAATTATACAAATATAAATATGTATATGTAAATGCATGTAAATATTTTCTATATATTTTATATACTGTATGTGTGTGTATTTATATATACATAATAAATATACACAGTACACACACATATTATGTAAACAAAAATGTTTATTTTGGATGCGATTAATCAGGATTAATCGTTTGACAGCACTATAAATTATGCATAATTATATGCAAGTAACCCTAAATCAAACCCTAGTCCTTACACTAACCTTATAGTAAATACATATTGTTAATTAATATCACTTAATATTTAAATGTATAATTACACTGTAACAATGGCGCCGTTCAGTAAAGTGTAAACAGACTTTAACTACCTGATCTAGCCCCCAACTCAGATTTAAAACATATGTTTGTTTATTATGCAAATTAAGATTAATAAATCGTTTTAAAGTATGTTTCACTGTTAGTTCATTTTAGCTAATGCTAACAAATGGAACTTTACCAACATTTTTTCCCCCTAGCAAGTACTTTTGACTAGCAAGCTGTCAAAACTCAGTTCAAACTCATACATTTGCTTTTTAAATAAGTAGCTGAATTAAAGTAATGTTATCAAAACTTACTAGTGATGTTCTTAAAGCTGTATCCTCTACTTAAGGCATTGTTCACCACAGTAAAGAGAGTAAAATTGTGTTCAGTGCCTGGTGTGAGAGATGAGTAAGTATGTGTAATCACATCACCCACAGCAGATCCAGTGAAATTTTTCTCACTCCCCTCTCCCTGACTTTTCAAGGTGTAGTTGTAGATGCCATTATTGTTTAACTTATTCCATGAGATAGTCAACTCTGTCTGTGACCGAGTGACCGTAACTCCAGTTATGTCAGATAGAGCTGTGAAGAGAACTGAACTGTTAGTAATTAATAGAAATACTGCAGCACATTCTTCACAAATGCATCACTGAGATGTGGTATGTGTCATGGTTGTACACCATTCAGAACTGAGTTGAAAATTGAGAACTGAGGAAAACCAGAAGAAGAAATTTGATTCTAACCTTAACCCATTACCTTCCAAGAAATTGCCTTATATTAAGTTATGTGAAAATAATACGGTCAACATTTTGTGGTGCTGTGTGTGCTAAATTGATATCTGTTTTTATGGCTTTGAACCTAAAATGATGTTTAATCAGTAGAAGAAAAATATCTAGTAATTAGCATTGACGTTCTTGTAATTATTTGTTGCAAATCTTGTGTTGGACTAATGAAATCCCTCTGTGCTGAATGTTTGTGAACTGCAATTCAGTACATTTCTTTCAGTTATTTCAGTTCAACATCCTGTGTGTTGTAATCAATTCAAATGCCAACACATGAATTAAAAGCATGCTGATTCTTACATTTTGCCCATTTTTGCTATATGATACATTTTTAGTCTAATCCAAAGAATAAGAGCTACTTACTCGTGTTGCTATAAAAGTTGAATCCAGTACTTCTCAGATCAGCAAACTCTGTGTACAGAGTGAAGCTGTAATTTGTTGCAGGCATCAAACCTGATATATGACATGTTACCTCATTTCCTTCTGCAGTTTGATTAGTGCAATTCACTGGTGGTTCATCTCTGTTTTCGAGAGTATAGTTGTAAGTGTTGTTGTCTGTGTTTGATACAACATCCCATTGTAAGATCATGTCGGTGTCATTGTGCTTCACAGTCACATTTTGAACATTAGATGGCACTGAAACAAATGCAGATATAGTGAAATGTGTGTTATACAATGAGCTTGTCATTTACATGTAGTTATTAGATAATCAGAAGGAAGTGCAATAATGGACCTGTTAACTCTACAGCACCAACTGCCAGTTTGTGACAGTTCCATGGCCAGTGCTGCACTGCCATGGGAAATTTTACATTCACAGATATTGTAACTTCTTGGTGTATTTACACGGTGTTTGCTAATTGTCACAAAGATAATGTAGCTGGCTAACATACTTTTGTCGGAATTGGAAAAAAAAAAATCTTGGAAGCATCAGTAAAAATGATTTGAAAACTACAAACCAATTAAGATTGATTATTTGTTTCTTTGTTATGTAAGTTTCTGTGATTTTAATTTATAGTTAAATTGTACATGTAGTTTTATCATTCTCATCTAGTTGCAAATTAACAATACACTATTTTGTGAAGAAAAAAATGCAAAGAACTTTAAAGGGGTCATAGGATGCCCATTTTCCATAAGTTGATATGATTTTTTAGGGTCTTAATGAAAAGTCTGTAACATAGTTTGGTTAAAATTTCTCAATGGTAGTGTAAAAAACAGCTTCTTTACCCTGTCAAAAACAGCTCTTTTCAGAGCATGCAGATTTGTAGCATTTTCCTTTAAATGTTAATGAGCTCTGCTGACACCGCCCCTCTCTTCCGAGCTGTTCTCCTAGAGACTGTTTACTTTAGCTGCATTCATCGTGAAACTTGCTAATTAGCACATTATTAGGAAAGGTGATTTGCAAAGATTCGTTAAAAAAAGCCTTACACTCACTTCTTCTGTAGGTGGAGCTGGCTAACGAATGATTCGCGCGAACATAGACGTATTTATGTAGATCGGGGGCGCATTCCTTTCAAAAACAAATGTAATCCACTGCGACTTCAGCGGCTCAGATGTCGGGAGTAAATGACGACTGCTATGTTCATTATTACATCCAACAACTGAACACCTCAATCGCATAGGAGTCATTCTTGTCTACATCTGCTCCGGCGGTGAAACAATGGCGGACTGATGACAGTCACTCAGGGCGGGTCTAAGGTCAGACACCAGTCCAGTCTGTGCTGAAACGCTACTGTCAATCAAACTATCGTGGGAGAGGCCTGTCTGTGTGACGTCATCACATCTGAGATCGGCTCGATTTGAGAAAAGGGTAAAGATTTTAGTAAGATTAACAAAAAACCACGGGCGTGCGATTTTTTATCATTTTAGGGTGGTTGTGTACACACACTGCCAACGCACATTTCAGTTCAAACAACTTGTAAAAGTGCATGTAGCATTATATGACCCCTTTAATTAAAAAAAAAATCCAGCAAATATAATAAAACTATTTAAACTGATCAGTTTTGGTGGTGGGGCTAGTGAAAATATTCGCAGGACAAATAAAATATACAGCAGCGGTATACAGTGAATTGCATCCGAATTCAATTATAATTTCAGCTGTGGTTCTGTTCTTATTCTTGCACTTGAACAGAAATTGGAGAGAAATGTCAGAGGCAGTTGTTTTGCCTTTCACACATCTTTCTTTCTTAATTGGTAATTGTGACAGACCTCTGACAGAAGAGGAAAAATATTTCATCAAAACAGCAGATGTGACACCATCAACCTAAATCAGTAGCATGTGTCACTGTAGGTTGACTAAAATGATGTACTCACTGGTTACATTGGTGAAGTTGTATCCACTGCTCATTACATGTCCAAACACAGTGTAGAGCGTAAAGAAGTATTCTGTCCCAGCATCCAGAGACGTGACGTTATATTCCACTGTATTAGTTTGTGATATAGGTATTGAATAGTTTTCTTTGTTCTTGTATTTCAGCTCATAACCGTAATCATTGCTGTTGTTGACTTTCCTCCATTGTAATGTTATCTCATTCTCTTTCCGATTGATGACTGAAACATTGTCAACATTAGATGGAACTAAAGAAGAAAGAGACAGAAATTGTATTTCCATAGCTCCTGTTACTATCCTCCTGTACATTAATTTATCTGCCATTCTGTTCCTTCAATGACTGGCCTGTTAATGTACAGATGTACCGAAATTTATTTGGAAATCTACAAATGTCTGAATGTTTTTGCATATAGAAAAATATCAGTAAAGCTACATTTATTTTAAAGAAGGACTGCGCATATTGAATAGCAGTCAACAATACAACCACTTTTGGTTTGTGAATTGTTAATGGATCATGTTGATAGGTAATGTGATGAATTACATGTTTGAATTAATATTTCTGTATTTTGATATTACTGAGCCACAAATTAAATTTGGCACAAGTACTACAGCTTTCTTTAGAGAAAAAAAAATGATATATGGTTAAACCTCAAAGACTCACTTACCAGTTACATCAGAAAAGTTCAATCCTTTGCTTGTATAATTCTCAAACACAGTGTAGAGTGTGAACGAGTAGTTAGTCCCAGGAGACAGAGACGAGACTGTACGATTTAAATAATCAGTTTCTGATGCACTGATTGGAAAGACTTCAATGCCATTTGTTGCCAGTATATAACTGTAATTGCTGTTTTCAACTTTCCATTCAAATGTTAATTCAGTCTCTGTTCGACGAATTACTGAAACATTCTTAACATCAGGGATTTCTGCCTGAGGAAAGAAATGACATTCATTTTAATAATCAAATGTTCTATAAAACAGCTAGACTCCAAAACAATCACAACAGATATGTTTGATGACCAGCTGAATTGTAAAGGCATCGCAAATATCACCAGTCATGCAGATTTGCTCGATATATCCCATCTTATCAAAGCATGGTGCACAAGCCTTTACCCAGGCTCTTGTTACTACTGCAATGCTCTTTTAGGCCATCTCTCAGCATGTGCAATCAAACATCTGGGAGTCTCCAATGAACCAATAATTCCCCCCTTAATTGTGAATCTCTTCACTATTATACTTATTATATAAATGAACAATACATTACATAGTATTACTATGGGTTGCTTCTTAATCGGAAATGTACATCCTAGTAAGGCTGCATATCTTGGGTTCCATGTCTTCAGCTCAATTTGAATGATCCTTGAAAAGCAACCTTTGATTAGCGTGCTTCATTAAGCATTATTTAAAGGATTCATCAAGTGTATCCTTTGTGTCCACCAATAACCCACAATCATTTGCAAGCACTCCAATTCATAAAAAAGATACAAAAAATATTTCAGAGATGAAGGCATTGTTTTCTTTTGTTTTTCTTTTTTTTTGTAAATTGATCACATAATGCTAAACTGTCTGTAACCATAGACATTTGTCAGTCACTGAACTGTCTTTTTCTAGCTTTCATTGCTACGGAGGATTCTAGCCTACAAGCCTCAGAAGGACTAGTAAAGGAAGGATACAGCCTTCTGACTGAACATCATCCTATGTATGGGAGAAACGATGGTGGTTCTAGTTATAGTACTATGGTGGCCCACCTTCTAAATAAAAGAGTTAATCACCAGTTGATAAAGTCATTGCATCACTGGAGCTGCCGCTCAGCATCATGCCTAAAAATGCTTGTTAGCTGTTCTAAATTCCCTGCAAACCTTCTTGGGGCTTATAGCTTTATTAATATCTGTTTTAGTTAGCTTACATCCTAGAATAGCATGATTAACATGATAGCTTAGCAAATACATCACGCATTTGCTCTGACCCTAAATGTACTCACAATAATATTTAATATAAATGCATATTAAATTATGTGTAAAAATTCCTGATAGTTCAGTTATTACAAAAGAATAATGTCCAGTTATTTATTATTTATTTACTAATTAACCATTTATCAAGTCAAATAAATTATATTTAGCCTAATTTGTTTTGTATATAGTAAACAATTATATACATATTTAAAATCAATATCATTTCTGTGTACTTGGTATAACTGTTAACTTGTAGTTGATGGAGACCTGATTTGAAGGTAGGACCCTACAGTATTTGTCACAACACTGTTTTACATATAAACCTGAAGCTTAGGACTGCAAATGCACACTGGCTGGACCCACCTGAAATATATGATTTTTAACCATGTTTGAGCACAAGAAACAACATTTATGAGAATGTTTATGTCAGTTTTTGAAAGTTTGAGTTGGATAGGACGTGTATAGGAGTTAATGGCTGTCTAGTAAACAGACTTTCCTTAAAAAGGACTTCAGTTTAAGTCAATGAGGCCTGCATTTAGAACTGTCACTGGACCTTGAGCCTACATTAGTCCAGAAAGCGTGGGGGTCAGTGATTGAACACAACAGTGAAAAGTACCACGGTGCATTCTACTGACTAGACAAAAATTTGCGACTTTGTAACTTTGCTTTTGTAGGACTGTTGCTATTACTTTGTTTAATGGACTTCCAACAGACATTCTACTAACTATAATTCTGTCAGGACCACTATCGTCAAAATGATAGATACTTAGCATAAAGTTTGGTTTGGCGGTATGGTTCTGTTCTGGGCAAAAACCTCCCTGCCCATTCATGCAGCCTGTCATGAATGAGCAGGGAGAGCAGCAATGATAACCCCCCTAGGGTTAACAGAACAGAACAAGGCAGATATCATTAATGTACTTAATGATATTTAAGTGTAACACGTTATTCAAGATAAAGGAGTCTGATTAGCAAGGAATATAAGAAAGCCAAGTCCTGACTGTGGCGAAAGGAGGAGTTGGGGATGGAGGAGGGCAATTTGCTCCGGAGCAAGCTGAAAAGCTGCTGAATAATACTGAATAGAGCTTATATAGGAATGCCGCGATAGGTGTCGTATTCCTATAGGTAGATGTGATCAGCTGACTCACGTGACCTGCCAGAACTAACACTAACGCTTAATTTCTGTCAGGACCACTATCATCAAAAATGATTGACAATTAGCATACAGTTTGTATTGGCGGTATGGTTCTGTTCTGGGCAAAAACTCCCTGACCATCCATGCAGCCTGTAATGAAAGAGCAGAGAGAGCAGCAATAAGAACCCCCAACCCCCCCCCAACAAAAAAACAGATAGGCCCGTTCCCCCCGACACAACGATAGGCCAGAACCGCCAAAACCACAACTGATGGCATTCTGAAAGAAGCATATCTTTCTGGAATAACAGAGACTGGGGCAGTAGCAACTTACAGGAGAAGGCAGCGAAAGGGTGCCAACCGATGACATAGACAAAAATCCTAACCAATACAAAGAATCAGAATCAGAAGGAGCTTTATTGCCAGGTATGTTTTCACATACGAGGAATTATTTTTTCATGACAGAAGCTTCCGCAGTGTGACAGAATGACAGTGACAGAACAAAAACACAGATAATAAAAAATTATAAATACACTAGATCATATCTACATCATATGGTCAATACCCGAAGTTTAGGCAACAACATGTTGCCCTATCCAGATAATCGTTAGCATTAATAACACCTTTAGTAGCAAAATCTACATACTGCAAGTTAAGTATCAAGCACATTACCGATACACTGTATAGCTTTAAGCAACAGCATATCACGGACTTAAACACAGCTTGATGGAAATAATAGTCGGATATGTTTAATGAAACAGCATTCCCAATACTAGATGAGCCTTAAGCAGCAAGCCTGTTTCATATCAGACAGTCTTAAACAGATTTAAAAACAAGCCTCAGCTGTGGTAAGTTTAAACGGTAACGTTAATGTTACCAGTGTGTCAAAAGTACAACCAATAAGCCTAAACTACGGCGTGCCTAGCAAACCAACATGTTACTGAACAACTAGCCTTAAACAACGAGCAATATTTAACAATAGCATATTTACCAACATAGCGTTAAGCAATGAAAATGAAATAAGAAACTTAGCAGGAAATGTTGCTTAATAATATATTTATGGGGGAAGCATCACCCCAAGCTCAGCAAGTGAGGAACCAGAGGAAAACAACTGTAGTTACGTGTATTTTTTATTTAATTTTATTTTTTTAAAGCGCTGCTTGTACTTGCTTAGAATAATAGGACTATATTTTAATCCCTTGTGTCCATTTGAGTGCTCAGTCGTAACCTTCCAATCCCCACCGAAGTGTTTTATATATTGTTTTTTTTTTTTTTAAATGAACATAGCTTGATCTCAGCCAGTTGATCATGTTTAATCAACACGTCATATCACCCTAATTTCTCATGCTCATATGCTCACATTAATCAGTGTGAGCTCAGTGTGAGCACATATTGAAGCAGATCAGAAATTATGAATCTCTAATAAGTATTGAGTGGCAGTCCAGCAGGGGAAGCATACACCCTGCGGAAATACTTCGAATGACTGTCATTAATATTACATTCTTATATGTATAGAAGCCATTAGGAGCGATAAACGCGTGCTTCTGACGCAGCTGAAATCAACCGCACACTCACACAGCTAATGAAAACATCAACTTTAGAAATAAACAACCGTAACATTGAGATTATACCGCTGAATACAGCGAACCCCAGTTGAAACGCATACACGAGAATGCTTGTTTCATTTAAACTTGTTCTCATGGTCTTAACTATCGGCGTGTCCTCAGAGCGATTACATGCTCTAGACCAGGGGTGGCGAACGTCGGTCCTGGAGAGCCGCAGCCCTGATCAAACACACCGGAACAAGATAATCAAGGTCTGAATGGTTACTAGGAAGCTACAGGCAGGTGAAGTTTTATCAGGGCTGGAGGCAGCTGAACTCTGCAGGGCTGAGGCTCTCCAGGACTGGAGTTCGCCACCCCTGCTCTAGACTATGTGTTGCTCCAGCTGTATGAACACAGATGCGTAAATGTTGCTGCAAATATGCTTTTTTCAATTAGCAGACCAGGTAATATACACAACGATATGGATTAAAACAGCATTCACTTATCTTAGATGTGGATTTCAGATGTTCTGAAACACGCTGCAAAAGTTGATTTGCGAGCAGCGATGCTTAATTTGCTCCGGAGCAAGCTGAAAAGCTGCTGAATAATACTGAATAGAGCTTATATAGGAATGCCGCGATACGTGTCGTATTCCTATAGGTAGATGTGATAAGCTGAGAATCAGCTGATGCAAGCTTGACTCACGTGACCTGCCAGAATTGACGCTAACGCTTAATTTGACTTTGCAAGTGCATGTCAGTTTATTCCACTAACCCTAGTAGTAAGTACCCTACGGCAAATGACAAAATGATTAATGGCTTTGACATTTTGACCTTTTCCCTCCCCCACACGGCCCACCCACGTTGTTTGACATTTCATAATGACATCCAGATGTGAAAATTGGCATGCGTGAAATTCTGACGTCAACCTTTGAGTTCCGGCGAGGAAATATGTTGTTTGTACAAATGTTTGTAAGTGTCCGACGATGACAGGAGATAAATTAAGTCCTGAGGAATGTTTTTGATGATTTTATGGTCCGTTCCCACATCCGTGGGGTTTACTCATCTGGGGTCTGCATGCTCAGGTGTCCGGTTGCTGCCTGTTATGCTCTCTCTCTCTGTATGGGCGATGTGAGAAAAGAAGGATGTGGTGATGGTCAATAACAGAATAAATAAACAATTTTAACAGATTGTGAGATCATATCACAATGTGTGTTTGTGCTCGCACATATAATTTGTTGACTGTTTAAAGGGGTCATATGATGCCCATTTTCCACAAGTTGATATGATTCTTTAGGGTCTTAATGAAAAGTCTGTAACATAGTTTGGTTAAAATTTTTCAATGGTAGTGTAAAAAACACCTTCTTTACCCTGTCAAACAGCTCTTTTCAGAGCACGCAGTTTTGTAGTATTTTCCTTTAAATGTTTACACACGCCACGCCTCTGCGAGACGCTCTCAGAGAGACTGTTTACTTTAGCCGCATTCATCGTGAAACTTGCTAATTAGCACATTATTAGGAAAGGCGATTTGCAAAGATTCGTTAAAAAAACCTTCTGTAGATGAGGCTGGATCACGAATGATTCGCACGAACATAGATGCACTTATGTAGATCGGGGGCGCATTCCCTTCAGAAACAAAGATAATCCACTGCGTCTTCAGTGGCTCAGATGTCAGGAGTAAATGACGACTGCTATATTCATTATTACATCCAACAACAGAACACCTCAATCGCTTAGGAGTCATTCTTGTCTACATCTGAGCGCCCCCTCCCCCCCCCCCCCACCCCCCCCCCCCTTTCCCCCAGGTGGCCAAACAATGGCGGACTGATGACAGCTCCCTCAGCGCGGGTCTAAGGTAAGACGCCAGTCCAGTCTGTGCTGAAACACTACTGTCAATCAAACTATCAAGGGAGTTGCCTGTTTTTGTGATGTCACACAAACAGGCATCTGAGATCGGCTCGATTTGAGAAAGGGTTAAAGATAAGGGTCATGATCCCCTGACATGTCCAGACATGTCATCGTCATGTTTTATGAAGGCTTTCCATAGTCACAATTCAATTAAATTCACATTATTTTTTTATAACTTTTTCACAAAACAAATTGCCGCAACGCAGTTTCACGGAAAAATGTAAGTTTCTACATTATATTTAGAAACTTTTATATTCATATTTACATTATATTAATGATTTTATACTGTATCATCCCCTAAACCTACCCATCTGTCATGGTGTGTGGAGGCAGGTCTTAGCGAAGGAGACGAAAGGATTCCAATAATGATATTTAATGTAGACACAAGCAGATTCAGGTAGGTGAGACACACACACACTCGGGGTAACATTCACAATAACCGACAAACTAGAATACAAGAGACAGGAACTGATATAGGGCAGATAACGAGGGGCAGACAGGTGAGCACAATGAGGTGATTAACTAATAATAGTACGGGCTAAACCAACAAAAGGGGAAGAAACCACAATAAACAGTCCACAGGGGCGTTACATTACTCCCCCCTCCCGGAAGGTGCGTCCTCGCACCGTAGAAACAGAGGGAGGAGGGGGACTAGGAGGAGGACAAAGCAGATGGTGACAGGGGAAGGCAAAGGGCTGGCAGGCAGACCCGACAGGTGGAGGTTCTGGCGGAGGACGGACTTCCAGGAGGAGGACAGCTAACAGAGTCCAGGGAGGTGACGATGGAGGGAGGAGCCAGGGAGACGACAGGAGGGAACCGGAGCAGGAGGAGGAGCCAGGTGGGACCCAGGCCACAGCCATAATAGTGGCCCACGGTGGAACCGACGGAGGGAGGAGCCATGGAGGAGGAATGGCCACCGACTCCAGGGGGCCGACCAACGGCGGCAGAGCAGGTGGTGGAGGAGCCCGAGGTGGAGACGGAGAACCAACGAGCCAGGGGGATGCCGAGGATCCGGGGGGCCAGGGTGGAGCCGAGGGCTTTGGCGACCAAGGCGGAGATCCGTGGCGTAGCCAGAGTGACCGAGGACCAAGGTGGAGCTGCTTTTTTGTGTGAGTAAATTTTGTTGAGTCCCAGGAGCCGGTGGGACAGAGCGACGAGGTGCAGCCAGAGGAGTGGAGTCCAGAGGCGATGGCGGGTCGACGCCCGACCAAGGCGGAGCCGGAGGGACGAGGGAGCCCGGTGGAGCTGATGGATCGATGGGTGACGGTGGAGGGGAGAGTAGATAGGAGCGAGGTGGAAGCCACTGGGTCTACAGGCCGAGGCGGAGTCCGGGCCTCGGAGGCTGGAGGCAGAGGTGAGGGAAACTCCAACCCTGGCGACGCTGGAGGATGGCAGTCAACTTATCTTGTAGAGTCATTAGTACCATAAAAAAAATATTAATTTACCCATATAATTAGACACAAAATGTGATCATGAATCAGGTCATGAAAAAGGAAATGATAATTTCATCATCATTAATAGTTATTAAAACCACTTCATTGCAACTTCTCTCGGCTCTTCTTGTCATAACAAATGCGTTTTACAAACACAGTTACAACAGCAAAGAAAGACTAACATTAAAGAGTCAAGGGTCAAGAGCCCAACTAAAGCAACCACTGATCGCCAAAATGGTGAGGCCAAACAAAACATTTTCAATACAATATACACCTCTGTTAATTCTCAAAGAATTTTTGTAGATATATCACAGAAATAAAGTGAGTCTGGTTAGTAATGAGTAATGCTGTTTGTGGAGTTGTTTAATCATCATCTGCAGTTTTATTTAGGTTAATTTCATCTAAGGCTGTGGCTGAAGTCAGTTCAATTTCTTGCTCTTTTCTTCAGTGATTCTGCTCGTTAACAGCAGCTGTTCACCAGTGTCTGAATTCACTCATTAGTTTTCATTCTCTCTGTCAGCTGGACTCTATTGGTGAACTAATGTAGGGAATAGTGAACGAGGGTGTAGGGTGTGATTTCAGACACAGTCTCTGTGTGTCGAATCTGAGGCTACTTTCTTGAAAACAAAGGTTAGATCTATTACAGTTATTCACCGTATATAGTAAGGAAACTTACTGTTAATCATTTAACAGGTTTTTACTGTGGCATTTTTACAGACTTTTACAGTTAAAATCACGGTCATTTTTTACAGTGTACATTTTCTGAGGTTTTTGCTTACATTTCAACTAAAGTATAATTTATATTAGATTTATTCCACATCAATCACTTCAGCATCTTTAAAAGTTTCTTATTTTAAGTATCATCTTCAATGTTTTAATCCCCTCACTCATGTGATGAAACATTTCATCAACGTCTTTCTGTATGTTTAAAAATAAAACTAGAAGTAATCCAAGAACTGTGCCCTTTACTACCATTAGGCTATGTTCAGGTCATTTAAAAAGTTTGGTGTTTGGTGCAATATGGTGTTTTCACATATGGAGCAAATCTAGATGTGAAATCGTAATTATTTGGCTTTTGCTATGGTCGTAAATTTTACACATACCTCTGCTATTTTCAGACATAGAGCGGAAGAGTCATTTTGCAGGCTATCTGCCGCTGTTAAAAAAAACTCTATTTAAAAGCAAAGAGCTAATACAAGTAATGTACGATTTATCACCCACATCTACCCGCTGTGATTATATTTTATGTTAAAAGTATCTTTACTATCCATATCATCTATCATTTAAATATTTCAAAAACCATATTATATTCTTTATTTAAAACAATTACACTTAAAAATATTATTATATTATTAATTAAATTGTTAATTATTCGCACTAACGTTGACATCTACGTTATCACCATCCACCGTACAAACATAGGAGACTTTATTCAAAAATGTTACTGACGGCATGCATTTGGAAACAAAGACGAATTTCTCAAGGTGAATGCATACCTTGACACTAGGGGTCAAACAACTAAAAATCAAGTCAAGAATCTTGGTGTGATTCTGGAGTCAGATCTTAGTTTCAGTAGTCACGTCAAAGCGGTAACTAAATCAGCATACTATCATCTCAAAACATTGCAATAATTAGATGTTTTTTTTCCAGTCAAGACTTGGAGAAACTTACTCATGCCTTTATCACCAGCAGGGTGGAATATTGTAATGGTCTCCTCACCGGCCTAAGAAGACCATTAGACAGCTGCAGCTAATCCAGAACACTGCTGCCAGAATTCTGACAAGAACCAGAAAATCTGAGCACATCACACCAGTCCTCAGGTCCTTACACTGGCTTTCAGTTACATTTAGGATTGATTTTAATGTACTTTTACTTTTTTTTACAAAGATGTTAAATTTAACAAGTGTAACTAATACCTCATTCAAACTCTACAGACTTCTAGGTCAGGCGGAAACTCATAATGCCTCTTTTTTAGCTATATAACCGTAATTTGGACTTCAAACATGGCCGCAGGGGGCAATACCCCAGAATACTTATACATGGCAGCGGTCTAAAATGTTGGACTTCTAAATATACGCATGCTCAGATACCCTGTATAAAAATACTCACATCTCCACACTATTTGTGAAGTATACGGTCCTTCCCTGTTGCGATGTTACAATTTAGTGATGATAGTGATGCAAAGTCCAGATGCAACTTGAGTCAATGAACCGCTTCAAAGAACCGATTAGTCGGTTCCTTTAGTCATCATGCAATGATGTCAGTATACATTTATTTTCTAAAAACTCACTGTCATGTTATATCAATGAAACATTCAAATAAAGTTATCTGTGTGAACGCATATTGCTGATTATTGTCTTTTGTTCATTTTAGTTGATGTTTATGGTCGCATTTTTATGCATTGATCCTTTATGTCGGATACGAGTCACGACTGACCAATTTTGACTAGCCTACACATAAAAAACGCAGAAATGTTCTACATGTCTAAAGTATAAGTCTATAGAAAGAATAAAGCATCCTAATAAACTCATTGATTTAGCTTAACAACTTTAAAATATAATCTGCATGCACGATAAACCATTCACTCTTAAAATTGATAATACACAAAATATGTGTAAAAGGACTGATAACACATTAATGTGATGTTTTGGTTCATGTCTTAAACAACTGTGTGTTACTAAACAATTTTTTATTAAGTTTTAATATAAAAGATAATAGTTTGTTTACAATTTAGATGCTTTTATTATGAAATCACACAAAGAACCATTGTTTGTTAACATGTTATTATTTGAAATAATGCTATGTGCTCATTTCTGGTCTGTCTACGAAGCTGCCGCAAGACACAAGGCCTCAATCTTACTATTTCTCTGTACATTTAAAACACTTAAAGTTGAAGATGGTGAGGAAACACTACTCTCTTTATACTCGTCTCTAAACACGACTTTAATAAATCAGTTGTTTTAAGCGAAAGCGATGATCCAGTCCGTTTTATTCAGTCCTAGTGTTTTAGGCGTCCGCCTTTGAGTTTTGCTCTAGGAAACAGGTACGACTGTAACTGCGCATTGTCATGTCTGGCTTTAAGAAATCATGAGGCCAGCAGCTTTTAACATCTCTTAATTCTCTTAATTTTTCACAATTGTAAATGTCTGTTTAGCTTAAATATTAGTTTATAGTCAGTTACAAAAGTGTCAGGCGTGAAGCTAATATGTGTTTTTTAATCATTATAATAAAGTTACAGGTTTCCGGTAGTTGGGTGAACACTTGACAGAGTGTTACTCAAACAGTCCTCAGTGTTATCTTTTAATAAAATATTCCATTGAATGTCACTAAGACAAATTCTGTAACAGCGTTCATAAATGAATGTAAATGTACAGATCTTTATAGAGACAATAAGAACAATATGGCCTAACAACACAAACACAAATGCTTGTTCTAACTCTTTCACACACCAGACTGATCCCTGGTAAGTACGCCTAAAATTGCTAGATATCTTGACTTTATCCACGTGTTTAAAGGCGCTACTGTGCTAGGCCTGGTCACACCGTTGTGAGATATAAACTGCAAAGTCTTTCATAGGGTTACACTTTGAAATTTTATGTTTCACCACTCTTGTAGTATTTCCCCATCTAATCGTAATTGCTAGGCCTTACACTTTGTTTTCTAGATTTTGCTGTCATGTTAATGAGCTCTTTGTTCATATAGACAATATTTCTGTGAATTTGCTTGATTTAATAAAATATCGCTTTAACCTGTCCTCTTCGTTCGAGACATTTAAGTTAATTATTATATTATTCTAGTTTATATCAGATATAAGATACTAGATCGTTTCTTAATAATTATTTTCCATCTACACTCGTACATTCTATTTATTCTACTCGTTTTCTTTTTATTAAATTACGTGTACTACGTGTACTGCGTTAAACTATCCAGGACTTGTTGCTTCTATCATACTCATTTGTAAGTCGCTTAGGATAAAGGCGTATGCAAAATCATTAAAATCCAAAAATTGAACTAGTCAGGTGATTCAACCTTTTATTTACCTTTTATTATATGTAGTGAAAAAAAATATCAAATTGCCTTTACAAACAGTGGTCTAGGAGGAAAAGAAAATCTTATCAGGCTATTATGTTTTTGTCTAGTATGAAGTCAACAAGCATCTCAATTATTTCACATATTTTGGAACCATAATGTTTTGAGACCAGCGTCACACATAAATCCCTTACACACGTACACAGACAGAGAACCTCGTTAACGTACATGTCATCGCTACATTCAGACGTCACATCCAGAATTTTTCTGGTAGTTACACAAACTGGCTCTTTGTCGTTCATATACATGCTTGTCAAATCGGGCCATGGATTATTTTTCAGGCTTCTTACAACGTCCATTTCATTCTTGAGATTTGTTACACGCTTGGTATCACCTGTACAATCATGATTCGGATCGGACGCATCGTCAATGATCTTACGCATAAGATCAATCATTTGGTCTCTGTAACATTGTTTAAACATAGAGTGTATGACGGCTTTTACAGGACATGTTTTTCCCGCAGCGCAGCCGCACTCCACTTGCTCATCCGCAGCAGCACCAGAACTCCATGCGTGCTCCATCAGCTTTTGCGTAGCGTCAGACATCCTTTTCAGAATTCGATTCTTTCCAAGATGTAAATTTTGTCCCCTAATCGATATAGAATGTCATCACCGTTTCCTATCTGGACTGACTGTTTTAATCCACGACAGTCCAGGCCTTGTGCAATTTCAGTTTCAATTTCGGGTTTATGCGTCAGATCCCCCAAAGCGATATTAATTGAAAAATTGCAGAGTTCTTCAGGTTCAGACAAATTGGATTGTTGAAGCTGATTCTGTTGGTCCGTGTAGATAACAGTTTGATCAATAAGAAGTTGCAACATGTATTGTATCCAACCGGTATTGTTCGCAGATCTAGGAAAGTACGCAATAACAGCAGAGTTTATCAGAACGGCTGCTCTTCGCTTACAGAGGGTGCTATGTAGCGTAGCATTAGTCACGAGGAAGTAGTGACGGATCTTCTGTATAGCACCGTACATTCGAGCAAAATAAATTGTTGGGGCAGAGGTCTTGTTTCTTTGTTTCGACTGTTGGCTGGTTGTTGAGATGGGGGCGTTGCACTCAAAAGTGGAGGAGGGTGAAGGGGGCCTGGTTAGGGTTGTGCTTTGACCAGCGAAGCCTCGCATATGCCACCAAAGAGATTTCTGTCGTTTTTCACCGGAAGATATTTTGATTAAATATTACAAGGTAACTCGGTCATTTAAAAGAATGAACTTTTAAACCAAAGTTTTTTTTATTTTATTTTTATCAATTGAATAAAAAGAAAACGAACAGACAGAATAGAGTGTAGATGGAAGAGAATTATTAAGAAACGATCTTGTATCTTATATCTGATATAAACTAGGATAATATAATGTAAATGTTTCAAATGAAGAGGACGGATTAAAGCGATATTTTATTAAATCAAGCAAATTCACAGAGATATTGCGTATATGGAAGAAGAGACCTCTAATGTGACAGCAAAAACTAGGAAACAAAGCACAAGGCCTAACAATTACGATTAGATGGGAAAATAAGAATGGCGAAACTGCTGTAAACAAATTCAAACAGAAAGAACTAACAAAATCGTGGAGACATAAAACTGTATTGGTTTCTTAGTTTAACTGCATGAAAACCTTTGCGGTTTACAGTTCACTACTGTTACGTATCCGGTCCATGAACTTCCATCTGCTAGCCATCAGAGGTCACCTTTTCCATTTTCATTGACTCTCGCACTACACACTGTTGCATATCACCCCGGACTACATATCCCATCATTCATTGCACTGATTGCACACAGCTGTTTCATATCACTCACTCACTATTTAACACTCACTCTGATCCCTTCCCGGTGCCAAGTATTGTATGCGCTTATCGCCCGCAGTGATAGCTACTCTACAGAGCCCTCGTTAGCTTCCTAGCCTAGCCTAGCCCAGCCTAGTCTTGCCTTGTCTGCTTTCTCGGTTTTTGATCTGTGCCTGTTTTCCTGGATTTATCCCTTTAGTCTTGCCCTTGTGATCCTGTTCACCAATCGTTGACCTACGCTAGCCCTAGGACTATTCTTGTGTCTTGCCCGCCATATACCTGTTTGCCAGTTCGGACCCCTTACCTGTGTTTCTGATGTTAATAAAGCTTGCATATGGATCCGCACGTCTCACGTCTTGTCAGCCCCGTTACAACTACGGCGTGACAAGGCCTAGCGCTTTTAAACACTAGGATAAAGTCAAGATATCTAGCAATTTTAGGCGTACTTACCAGAGATCAGTTTGTGAAAGAGTTAGAACAAGCATTTGTGTATGTGTTGTTAGGCTATTGTAATGTTTATGTGTTAGAAAGATGTGGACGTTTATATTCATTTATGAACGCTGTTACAGGATTTGTCTTAGTGACATTCAATGGAATATTTTATTAAAAGATTACGCTGAGGACTGTTTGAGTAACACTCTGTCAAGTGTTTGCCCAACTAACGGAAACCTGTAACTTTATTATAATTAAAAAAAAAAAGACATATAAGCTTCATGCCTGACACTTTTGTAACTGACTAAAACTAATATTTAAGCTAAACAAACATTTACAATTGTGAAAAATTAAGAGAATTAAGAGATGTTAAAAAACTGCTGGCCTCATGTTTTCTTAAAGAAGAACAGCCAGACATGACAACAAGCAGTTACAGTTGTACCTGTTTCCTGGAACAAAACTAAAAGGCAAAAAACAAGACTAAAACACAAAGACTGAATAAAATGGACTGAATCATCGCTTTCGCTTTAGAGGAAGAGTAAAAAGAAAAATTTTTCCCACACCATCTTCAACTTGTACGTTAAGTGTTGTAAATGTACATGAACAGAGATAATAGTAAGATTGAGCCTTGTGTCGCGTGGACGCCTTCGTAGACAGACCAGAAAAAAGCTCTAAAGTACATCACAATATCGGTTTTAAAACTCTCTTGTAGAAGGGAACTTTCCTTTAATTATCTTATACTGCATTTTTGTTCATGTTTTCTGCGAACACTCACGCATGGTTTGACCAACATCTGAATAGTCTTATCTAAAAAAACCATGATAAAAGTATTAGAGTGGCATCAGTAGTGGGGTAGGGTCAGCCAACTAACAGTACCACTTTCAAAATAGTATATAGAGAGGATTTTCAGTATTAGGTATTGTTATAATGATACAGATTTTCTGTGCGCAACATATGCCTGTATAAAAAGACGTGTGTCAATAACCTTTTCAAGGCCAGGTAGTATCCTGTTATGGTTCTTAATTGAGATCACTCGACAAACAAGGTGACAGCCCCTTAGCGAATCTGCACAAGTGTACAAAACATAGCCTAAGTAATATCATTTAGTCAAACAATTCAAGTTAAAGTAGGAGTCATTTTCTGAATTTTCAATTATTTGAACACATTTCATCGTTAGGGAGAAGAGCTCAAAGTAGGATTTCAGTTTCAATTTATGTACATTTGTAAACATTTCATTGACGGTATGAACGTCAGTGGCGCCAGATAATGTAACGCATTTTTATTGTCAAATGAAACAATAGTAAATGTTTCTTTTTATAAAGTATTTTATGTATAATCACTGGTGCACTGGAGATGTTTTGACATGATTGTACATGTTCGTGTTTTTGCGAAAACAACATTTATGCAGTGAAAAACTAAAATTTTCGTTTAAAATGCTTGTTTAAAATGCGTTTTATAAGTTCAATAAACAAATAAATGTTGGGGATAAGTCTCTTTTATCTTGTAATGTTTATGTATGTGTGTGCTTGTTTATATGATGATTTATCAGACCACAAATTTGTATAATGACATGGGTATTACACTGATATAACAAGGTAAATGTGGTTTATGATGAAATTTCTTGAGTCGTCATAATTCAGATCGCTTAAAAACAATATTTAATTAAAAATGTAAACACATGCATCATTTTTTGTGTGATGGTAGGTGTACAGTAAAAAAAAAAATGATTATACAGCTTCTTAAAATGATAAATTATACCTCATGATGTTTATGAAAATATAAGAATGTTTACTGTGGTGGTAGGTTTAGGGGATGATATTGTATAAAAATCATTAATATCGTGTAAATATGAACATAAAAGGTTCTAAATATAATGTAGAAACTTTTCTGTGAAACTGTGTTGCGGCAATTTGTTTTGTGAAAAAGTTATAAAAAATTAATGTGAAATGAACTGAATTGAATTCAAAGAGGATCTCAAAGAAAGATGTCTTCTTTCAACTTAAACCTCTAATTCGAAGAATGGACTTTTTTCTCACTGAAAAATGTAAGGGGAATTAAAGGGGAGTTAAAATTGTTTATTTATTCTGTTTATTGTTCATCAACACATCCTTGTTTTCTCACATCGCCCAGAGAGAGAGCAAAAATCCCCTGACTTGGAATGCAACCGGACACCTGAGCATGCGGACCCCAGATGGGTAAACCCCCCGGATGTGAGGTCGGACCATAAAATCTTCAAAAACATTCCTCAGAACTTCATTTATGGTTTTGTCATCGGACAGATCTGTACAAACAACATATTTCCTCGCTGGAACTCAAAGGTTGACGTCGGAATTTCACGCATGACGATTTTCACATCTGGATATCATTATGAGGTCAAAACGTCAAAGCCATTAATCATTTTGTCATATGCCATAGGGTACTTACTACTAACCCTAACCCTAAACCAACCCCTAACCAGTCTACAGTCTACCAACTCTCTAATGAGAGTTAGTTAACATGTAGTTGCAAATGAATGAGAGTTAGTTGACATCTAGGTACTCATAGTTGAATTTCTGAAGTGGACTATTTAAATAAAGTGTAACCAAATTATCTTCCCAAATCCAAGAGAACTCCTGAAGACAAATTTTCAATGAGAATTTGACTAAAAACTGTTAATGCATTTTTTCTTAAAATTAACTATTTACCGTAGTTAATTTAGGTAATTTACTATATTTATTCCAAACACAGTGTTTAGATTGAAACTTAACTAGATGGATGCTGTGTGAGTTTGCTTGAGGCAGATGCAAATTGAAGTACAATTGAAATCATTAACATGTAATTGTCACGAATCCGGTCCATGAACTTCCAATTTCATTGACTCTCGCACTACACACTGTTGCACATCACTCCGGACTACATATCCCATCATTCATTGCACTGATTGCACTCAGCACGGATTGCACACAGCTGTTTACACTGATTGCACCCAGCTGTTTCATATCACTCCCTCACTATTTAACACTCACTCTGTTCCCTTCCCTCTGCCGAGTATTGTCTAGCGATTATCACTCTCCTAGCGATAGCTACTCTACAGAGCCCTCAGTCGTTTCCCAGCCCCAGCCCCAGCCCTAGCCCCAGCCCTAGCCCTAGCCCTAGCCTTAGCCATTAGCCTTAGCCTTAGCCCTAGCCCTAGCCTAGTTTTGCCTTCGGTGCTGATCTCGAGTATTGTCTAGCGATTATCGCTCCCCTAGTGATAGCTACACTACAGAACCTCAGTCATTTCCCAGCCTTAGCCTTAGCCTGTCTTTGCCTGTCTGTTTCCTTCGGTGTTGATCTCGAGTATTGTCTAGCGTTTATCGCTCCCCTAGCGATAGCTACACTACAGAGCCCTCAGTCGTTTCCTAGCCTTAGCCTTAGCCTTAGCCTAGTTTTGCCTTGTCTGTTTCCTTCGGTGTTGATCTCAAGTATTGTTTAGCGTTTATCGCTCCCCTAGCGATAGCTACTCTACAGAGCCCTAGGTCGTTTTTCCCAGCCTTAGCCTTAGCCGTAGCCTTAGCCTAGTTTTGCCTTAGCCAAGTTTTGCCTTGCCTGTCTGCTCCATTCGTTTTGATCTTCTGCACTGTTTTCTGGACTTCTCCCGTTAGCCTTGCCCCTGTCGACTCTGTCTGCATCGACGACCAACGTAGCACCTGTGACTAGTCTTGTCTTGCCCGACTATTCCTGGTTTGCCACTGATTACCTGCCTGTTGATGACCATGTCTCTGTCCTTCTCCCAAATAATAGCTTGCATATGGATCCGCACGTCTCACGTCTCGTCAGCCCCGTTACAGTAATGTTAAACACAAAAGCCACTGTGTTAATGATGTACATTTTTGAATTTTATGATGCTGAGTTACACAAATGCACACAGTGGCATGACAAATAAACTACAGTAAAATATATTTGCATAATATATTATCAATGACATACCAATGATGCTAAGCATCCCTCTTTCCATTTGACATATAAAAAGTAAATGTCAAACACCTATCTAGACATCCACTGAAACAATCTATGATTAGTCTAGTGAATGATTCTCTTTGACAAGTTACCGTAAGGTAGAAGAAAACTGCACATGGATTGATAGGAAAGCGGTTGACACAACAAACAAGGAAATAGTGTACGGTATAATCAAAATCTGCAGCTTGTATAAAACACAAAGTGCAAAAGCCCCAGTCCAAAGTTTAGTTGCCTCTTCTCTTTCAATATATTACAATAAAAAAGTAGAGATGTTGAACACGTGTAGACACACTGGTTTCCATGTTTTATGGGAACATTCCATAGGCATAATTTTTATACTTTACAAACTGTATTTTCTTTCCCCTAACCCTACCACAAACCTACTGGCACTTTAAAATTTTCAACAACAAAAAAAATTCTGTATGATTTATAGGCTGTTTTTCTCATGAGTACCAAACCATTTCCACAAGGTCAAAAATGACTGGTATTACTATTCTTGTGAGGACATTTGTTCCCCATAATGTGGCATACCAGGCACACACACAAACATACACACACTGGTTTCCATGTCTTATGAGGACATTCAATAGACTTAATGGTTATTATACTGTGCAAATTATTGGTATTACCGTACTATCCTTGTGGAGCTATTTGGTCACCACAATGTATAGGGAAAATAAAACTCTTTAGGTTCTTCAAAGCAGCCTCCCTTTCAAAACTTTGTTATTCTCTTCATGCTTCCAGCTTCATGAGGTGCATCATGGGATACTTAAAAAAAAACTATTGAAAAAGTCCTTCTAATGTTTGACATTGGCTTTACTATCCAATAACCTGTTTCAGAACAACCAACAATAGAAAATATACTTTGCAACATGATTTTTTTGTTGTTTTTTTAGTTCTTTGTGTTTAAAGTATGTCGTATTTAAAAATAATTTGAATGTCATATCCATTACAGTAAAATCGTATTATTACTTACGATAACTCATGATCACTTATCTGCAGGAATTTGGACTGGTATTGAATTTCAGAAGTGAATCATTAGATCCATAAATATAAAATATAAATCCACAGAACGGGCATCTCCACACCATTTAAAGGAAGATCAGATTAGTGGCTATTTTTAAATTGGTATCAACTTTATTTCGATAGTCCACTTTAGACATACTATTAACTATAAGTAGTTTTACAACTACGTCAACTAACTATCATTAGACTGTTAGTTAGGGTTAGGGTTATGTCTTCAGCAGTTCTCTTGGAGTTGGAAAGATAATTTGGTTCCACTTTATGATCCCATTCATATTAGGTGTCTAAAAAAACGATGTACTTGAATGAATAATGAATTGTTGTACAGTGTACCTATTGTGTTCATGCTGAATTGCAAAACTCTTTTGCTGCTATTTAGGTGGAATACAGGTAAGGTTAGAGGCAGGTTTGGTGGTTTTGTTAGGTTTAAGGGGTAGAGTTGGGGTCAACAGTGTAATTATAAATGTAACTACAGAAATTATTTACAGGGCAATATTTCCAAATATAAGTACAATGTAAAAACATGTATGAACACAATAATAAGTGCATTGTATCAAATTATTAATTTAAACCACATAGTAGTTAAGGACAATTCAATTCAAATGAGTCCCACTTTATTACACATTCTACTAACTATAAGTAAGTTTGCAACTACATGTCTGATTAATTTGGAACTACATGTAAACTAATTAAAACAGCATTAGTAGACTGTTTGGTTAGGGTTAGTAGAATAAGTTGACGTACTTGCAAAGTTAGTTAGTCAGAATGTCTGTTGGAAGACCATTGAAGCAAAGTGTTAGACAGTCTACTAATACTCTAATGTTCAATTCAATGTATTACTTGCTGCTTCATTGTAATTAATTGTTGGATATATATTTAAGGATTTACATCAATTACTCATACTTTCCATTTGAATTCAGCATAAGTTATTCTTTGACTTCGCTGTGCTTTATGTCACTGGTATCTGTCGCAGGTGTTTTTGTCCTAAAAATGAAACCTCTTTGTCATGTACAGCAATGGGTTTACAATCTGAACCCCAATCTCAGTTAACCACAAATAACAGTTGTATATAGAGTAAGAGTGACTTACCCATGCAGAAAGCACACACAGCAATACTAAAGTCAAAACTCGTTCCATGATCAACCCGGTATGTGGTCAGTGTAAACAGCACTTTTATCACACTGGCATTTTTTTATTTAACCACTGCATTCAAAAAAACATATTTAATTGAAATAACTAATCAAGCCTGGTTGGCATTACTGCACGCAAACATGCCACCTTTAGTATTATTTAGTCTCTTCAAACTCTCGGTTTCTGACGCTTCTCTCTGTCTCTGTTCCCTCTGTCGTGACTGATAAGGACCTGTTTTATTGCCACTTCTCCTTTTTCTCATGATGGGAAAACAATGCACATCAACATTTGTCCTGCCTTTAAACCAAAGTTCTTCCTTATTTTGAAACTCCTCCCTTTTATCCTTTCCAAACTGGTTATACCTCACTTCTTCTCCCTTTTTAATTGCCCCTCACATTCCCCTATGCTTTATTTAGGTTGGTCTTACTCTTTCACCTAATTAACTTTAACATTTTAAAAATGTGCTTTCAAGTAACTCAGAAGAAATAAAATATAGAACTGAATTGTGGCCATTAGTTTTGTTATTCGTTTTCCCTTGAATGGTGTTCTGCCTGTGGGTTGGCAAGTTAACAAAGGAATCTAGAATCCTTTCAAAAGATCAAATGGTGACAAATACCCCATTATTCTTGTCTTTATTGCAGTAACAATAGACAAAAGTTATGGCTTAAGTTCCATAGTTGGGTGTGTCTTGAATGTAATATCTGATACTGTGCACATCGGGATAGAGAGTGCATATAGAGAGCATTTCTATCTCACCTAGCTGAGAAATGTTTTGTAACCATTTTTGTTAACCAGACTGATGACATGCATTAACAAACAACGTCTCTTTATTATAAACATTTTGTAGGTCCAATGATATGTGGAGGAAATGAACTGTGGAGGGTTTAGTTTACTTTTAATTTTCAGCCAACACAGGAGGAGCACAGTCAGCACTAATGTCATTGTTTTCCCAGCATGTCATTCTCTTTGTTATGTTTTAGAATTGCTTTTAGTTCTTTTAATTCTTTTTTTATTGCCAATTGCCAAGTGTACTGTATATGTGAAAGTGTGAAAACTAAATCACATAGCTGAAAATAGTTTTATTGTTATCTTTACATTGTAAACCAACAAACAAAATGTCTTGATAGGCAGTGAATAAGAACAATGAAAAAATTGTTACTTGTTTGTTTACATAGTATTTCTAGATAGGATGTACATGTATGTCTACAATTTATCAAAGTGGTTTAATTGCAGAGACAAGCATTTTGCCTGTTGTATAATTGCAAGCGTGACGTATATTTGTCAAAAGCAGTTCATCAGGTTTTTCCTCTCAAAACAAAACTGTCATACCCCTCTTCCGCTGTATTGCTGTCATTATGATCAACACAACACTTGTTTTGTCAACTGACACTTTCCACGAATGTACAAATTGGTGTGCTGTTTAATTTTAAAGAAATAAAGGTGCACACAAATCTCTTGTTCTTTGGAGAAATATTAGATTAAAAAAAAAAAGTATTATCTAAAATAAAAATGCCATTTACGGATTTAAAATATAAAACAAACTGACTCCAAGATGGTGAGAAATAAGATTCTCTGGTCTGATGAGACCAAGATAGAACTTTTTGGCCTTAATTCTAAGCGGTATGTGTGGAGAAAACCAGGCACTGCTCATCACCTGTCCAATACCGTCCCAACAGTGAAGCATGGGGGTGGAAACATCATACTTTAGGGCTGTTTTTCTGCAAAGGGACCAGGACGACTGGTTGCAATCGAGGGAAAGATGACTGCGGCCAAGTACAGGGATATCCTGGACGAAAACCTTCTCCAGAGTGCTCAGGACCTCAGACTGGGCCGAAGGTTTACCTTCCAACAAGACAATGACCATAAGCACACAGCTAAAAAAAACGAAGGAGTGGCTTCACAACAACAACTCTGTGACTGTTCTTGAAAAGCCCAGCCAGAGCCCTGACTTAAACCAAATTAAGCATCTCTGGAGAGACCTAAAAATGGCTGTCCACCAACGTTTACCATCCAACCTGACAGAACTGGAGAGGATCTGCAAGGAGTGCAGTTGTAAATTACTCTACAAACATACGCCTTTGTTTACTTTGTGTGTTGCTCGGCAACCACTTTGTTGCAACCACAACTGTTTCTGAGGAACTACATTGTTTGGTAGAAGAATACTGTTTTTATTAATATCATAACACTTTATTTTCTCCGTTTTATTTTGTGAAACCTTACTACATATATGGAATAACCGTTTTATAACAGCAATAAGCCCCGTGAAGCCGTGGTTTACAGTGAATTTATAACAGCTAATGGGGTTTTAACAACGCCCCTTAGCTGTTATAAATTCACTGTAAAGCACGGCTACTTGGGGCTTATTGCTTTAATTTAACATTTACAATGTTAACTTTGTATAGTTGAAAAGTACACTACAGTTAAAATTATAAAGAAGTAGTTTGTATGTGCTTTAGTAGTATATTAGCACATCAAAATTGTTACTCTTGTTTAAAGCATGACATGTTAAAACAATGTACCTTAAATACTATTCATTTGACAATATTAAGTGTGAAGAAACATAAGTGTACTGTAACTGTAAGTTTCCATTCATGGTCTTATTTCTTTCTCTTTTGTGCAAAAGTACAGTAATAAAAAAAGTACTTTAAAGTTTTAAGTGCATTACAAGTGAACGTTCAATACAATTAAGCACACTTGTTTTTCACAAGGCTGGTGTCATTGCCATCAAATCTAGAAGCTTATAAAAATAAATTTTTATCTGTCTCCCTACTTATCAGAAGCCCAGTCGTGATGATTGGAATGGAGGTATGGATGCTATCACTTTTTCTCTGGACCATCAGAAATCTCTTAACCGATCCCTGCTGGAGATCCATAAAGCAGCTGGAGAAAACTCTGACCCTCATGTGAGTAGCATAAAAGAAACCGAACTGAAATCCCTTGTATCTCCTTTCTCAGTTGTTTTGTGTGTTTTCCAATATAATTGCATATTATTTTTAAATAACAGTGAAAATGGTTTTCCCCATCTTACTGTTCCAGCTGTGTGATTTCCTAGAGAGCAACTTCTTTACTGACAGTCATGACACCATTAAGACGCTGAGTGACTACGCTGGCAGCCTGAGTCGCCTCAGCTCTTCTGACCCGCATGGCAAAATGGGAGAGTATCTGTTTGACAAGCACACTCTCTGATCCGCTCAGATCTGAGTTTTGTTGCCAACATTCCGTTAAACAATATGTGCATTGGTGAAGGAGTTTAAGGATTTTTGCACAACCGTTTCATTTCATTTACACCTTTCAAAAGGCATTTTGGTAATAACCACCCAGTGTTTTGATACCACAATTTGAAGTACTTTTAATCTATTTAAAAGTGGGACTGTACTATGAAATGTGCTAGTCCAAACATGGTACCTCGAGCCTTGACTACCGCGTGTCTGTTTACAGAATTGTATAGGTGCTAGTGTAAAGCCATATCTTACCAAAGACCAGCCTATAGGCTCCTGTAGGTTCTTCAGGAGAGGTTTAGTACCATGTACCAGTGAAAAGGAGTGTTTATATGTACGTATTGTACTCCGGAAACTTTAGTTGCTGTGAATTGTTATACCTCAAATATGGTGCCTTAATGTCAATATAGCAACAACAATAAATCAAGCATTCCAAAAAAAAAAGATTGTTCTCTTTTTTGCAGGTTTTCTTGTACCTTTAATGTAGCCTCTTTACAGTATTATTTTTTATAAAGCTTGCAGCTCACTTGTAAAGTTACCTTTGTATAAATTCCTTTTGAAGTATGAAATCAGTTAAGCTGTTATTGACACTCTTGAAAAAGAGAGTTTTTTTCCTGGTTAAATAAAGGTAAAAAAAAAAAAAAAAGCTGTTATTAGTTTTATGAAAACATGATTTGCAGTAATTACATTATTAACTTTACACATTTTCTGTACTAATATAGTATTTTTTTATTAGATTATATTACACTGAATTATGCGACTAGATAAACCTGCTATTTAAAGTGCTGACAGTGAGAAAAACTGCTCTTCTTGCTTATTTGACACTGCACACATCCTTACATATGAACACAGCAGTTGTTTTAACTGATGCTAGAGGCAGTTATGAATTGGGCAGCTATAATATGTCAGCCACAGAGATGAGAGCTTTGAAACTGCTGACTCATTATGTGTGTTTGGATATGAAAAAGTATCCAGTGGTGTACTTGTGCTTGAATGTTTTCTGTGTGGTTTGTTCTCAAAACCACTGAACTGCACTGAATGCCTTGCAAACAACTTATTTCTATGACTAATAGATACAGACTTAACTTAAAAAGGGAAATTGTGAAATACTAGTTTTATATAAAATTAATTTGTATAGTACTGGTTAACCAGGTACAACAACTAAGAGGGATCTAAAATACATTTGTTTTGTCATAGTACAGTAGATATATAATGAGACACAAAGCAAAATGGAAAACAACTTATTTAAGAGCCTTACCTTGTAAAGCCTGACTTGTTTTTTTTATTGAGGGGGCTAAAAAAAAAGCACAGTGATGATTGAATTGTACAAATAAACGTTCCTCAAAAGCCTGATTTATCATGTTTGTTACTCATGATTTTTTAATCAGATTTTTCTAAAAGAAAGTATAATCAAGGAAACCTAAGCTGCTTCAGTCCAGTAAACGCTCATCTTGAAATGTAACTAGCAATATAAAAGTTATTCTTACATTTACATCTTACATTCAGTAAAGATGTGACAGCAAAAAGACACATATCAACATGAAGGGAGAAGGTCTTACAATTATTCTAAAAGGCCTTTTACATGCTTAAAAAGTATAAACTATCAGTCAGATGACACAAGGCATGTAGAAGATTATACAACAGGTTTTTCAAAGTTTTGATCATGCTGATCATTTAGAGGCCTAAAAATGTATTATAAAATGTGACTACATGCCGTTTTGTTAAACGCCAAAACCTTTTACTACAATTTACTGCAGATTTCAGTTGAAATGTCCACTGAAAATATGTTTTAATAGTTCCAAATAATAGTCCATTCATTTGTCTTTCGTGTTGCATGTACAGCGATCTTATTATGCGCAGGCTGATGTTTTCAAGAGAACAGAAGCACTTTATTTACCAACTCTTAAACAGATGGGGCAATCATAACCTCAAGAGGATGCAGAAGAGGCTGGTGGAAGATAATGAATGCAGCATGGCCTTGACCAGTGTCATTGTTATGAGGGTCCTCTTTAGAGGAAGTTTCTTGATGTCACCAAAGGGATACGGGAAATTACATCATATTGGTTGGTTATTGAGCACATGCTGGACTCGATCCAATCATAATGTTCAGAGCAAGTCTAAAAGCTTGAAACATGCATGTGCTATAAACAAAAACAGCCAGAGTTGTTTATTATTCAAGATGATTCACAAGTGACAATAACTTTAGACATTCCATTAACTACAAGTAACTTTGTAACTACATGTCAACTAATTCTCATTAATTTGCCACTACATGTCTACTAACTCTCAGAGTAGACTCTTAGGATAGGTTTAGGGTTAGTAGAATGTTGACAAAGAAAGTGTTAGAAGATATTAAGCAGACCGTCTACTAATACTCTACTAACTGCTAGTTGACATGTAGTTGCAAAGTTACTTACTGTTAACAGAATGTCTAAAGTGGACTATCGAAATAAAGTGTTACCTGAAATTGTAATGTTGTAGAGTTAAAAAAAAAAAGTAACGTTCCTTAAAAGACTGGCCTGATTTGAACGTAACTTCAGGCTGTAGATTTTCAGTAAAAATCACTGTCTTCGTCAACTTCAAAATCAAGCACATGCAACTCGGTTTTTTGTATCCCACTTTCTTCCTCCTCATTCTCTGTGCTGTTTTTGGGTTCTCCTTTCTTACTTTTCACAATCTGATGATATTCCTGATAGATTCCATTCAGAGCCTGTGCAGCCTCTACAGATACTTTCAGTTTTCCCACCACATCCTGGTCTTCATCCGCACTAACAACTGAAAGACAGAAACACCACAGTCATGCATTTATTTCAAGTTTAAATGTAATCTCTTTTCATAATGACTGAATCTTACCATCGATTTGTTCTTCAATAAAATCATTTCCAGTCAGCAGAAGTTCTCGTAAATCCAAGTAGGCATAGCCGACATCTTCACATTCTTCTTGCTCGTTCATGGGCTCACTGACTACTGTGAACTTTAACCTAGATGATTAGAGGGGGGAAAAAACATAGAGGTTAGAAGATCTTTATACATTTTTAATTTTATTGCCATGTGAAACGGTCATTATTTTTATATCTATCATTATCTCTCATTTTCTCTCTGTTTACCTGCCCTGGTTGGGGTCTGAACCTTCCAGCATGGTGTAGAGGTAATGTCTCAGGGGAGCTGCTTCCATGCTATCCACATGGATAACTATTGATGATAATAACATGTTAAAGAACATGAAGTTAGTTTTTTATCACCTTTTTTTACATTAATACCAAGTTAATATGTTAAATTGTTAAATGCCATGATGCCTTTGTGAAAAAGAAGTGTGCTTAATTTCAAAATATGCAAACTTCAAATCTTACAAGAAAATTGTAATAAAGCTGTACTTGCAGGTAATATATTAACAAGATAAAAGGCCACTTTTATTAAAGTAATAAAGTAAGTACACTTTCATGACTGTGTTTCTTAACACACTTAAGTACACTCTTAAAAATAAAAAGAAGTGCACTATTTGGAACATTAAACATACCAAAGAGAAATTGTAAAGCCTGATTGTGATTTATGCATAAACTGAAAGTTAATATATTTTAAATGAACTAAATTGGAAAACATAATTGATTTTCAATATACAGCTAATGCAAGTTAAATGTACATTTGGGCCAATGTGGGTGGGTCTCCACAGAGTGATGTTAAAGCACATGTAAGACACACAAGGATAATTTCACTTTTGTGACCTTACCTCGTGTAAAGTTATAATGTATGTCCTCCCCGTCTGTTGGTTTACGCAGGGACATGGGCGTTTCTGTTGTCTCCATGGGAATACCTAGAAGGCGGTACTCTACATAAACCTGATGCACTGATTGGTCAAGTGCAACACTGGAAGAGCGGTTAAAAGAAAGTGACAGGATTTCCACTCTGAGTCTGTCTCCCTGTGAGACATAAAGACAAATGTATGATTTTATAATATAGAGCTGACTCTTGACATCTAAGACTAGAAACATATTCTATGCAAGTACATGAATGCCAGCTGGATTTCACAGAATCTTCCAAAATGTTTTAAATAGCAATTAATAATGCAATGCAAGTATGTGTTGCATTCTTTGATTTGCCACAAGGGGCACTTTAGACGATTTACATTATTATAATAACGATAAAAGTGATCCTCCAGATTTAAATCTAACTATATTGTATTAGTGTTCAGTCATTTAAATGACAATGTTGAGAAATATATGGTATGGCTTTCATTTCAGTTAGAAAACTTTTTTGATTTCAAGCAGATTACTGTAACATGATGTCGTTCCTTATTGTAGTTGAAAATGACTTGAGGTAAAGATTTTTGTTGAAAATTACTAAAAGGGTTTTAGTCATATCACCTGACTCTTAGTAGATTAAACAGGCGGCTGCTAGAAAAATAACACATAATGCTTTAATCCCCTATTGAGAAAGCCAGAGGCGATTTTTTTTTTGAATGTTTGACATTCTATTTTATGTAACATGTCTGTTGTCTGTTAGTCAACTGTATGATCATCACCTGTTTATGTGGTTTTGGTGGGTGAGGAATTATGATGACATCACTTCCATTTGAATCTCTTGATTCATCAGACTGAAGGGCATCTGTGTCATTTTGAGCTATGTTGGATATGAGAGGTAAAAAGAAGCTTTAACTCACTGTTTTGTAATTTGTGTAATGAATAAGTGACTTCTGAGGAAAAAATCTCACTTCTGTCTTCAGTTTCATCTTCCTGATCTTCATATTCCTGTTCCTCCTCCATTTTAATTTGCTTTGGGGAAAAAAAACGTATTGAAGACTGTTTTAAACTGACTGATTTAAATACTCAGTCGACACTAAGTATTCTTGTTGCATTTCCTTCTCAGTTCCTTACCTGTGTCGAGTCACTTTGATAGCTCCTTTGGCTGCGAGGGGTGCTCGGCAATGAGGCCGATGGTCTGAAGTCCATAACTCGATTGGATTTATGCGACTTAATAGACATGGCAGGACTCAGGTAAGGTGCCGTTGTGGGTTTCAATTTGTCCTGAACGTGCAACGCTGCAGTGCGGTGTTGCTTCCGTCTAACCGACCTTGAAGGTTGAGCCAAACTAGACTGAGGTTTCTGATGATAAGATGTGGGTTCAGTGACCTGAATGGATGGCGATGGAAGTGTGATTGAACCTCTTTGAGGGCTTCTAATGGGTGTGGATGGGTGAGTGTCAGTGGTCTTGGGTCCATGTTCTGGTGGAGGCCGAAGCTGAGACTGAAATTAAGTTGAAAGACTGCGATTATATTTTTCTGGATTATTAGACGTGTAGTTTCAATTTTGTAACTATGCTCCATCTCTCACTTCTAAAAGTTTCTTAATACTGTAAAACTGAAAATACTGAAAAAGGATGCCCAATTCTTCCACAATTAAATATAGTGAGCTAAAATGGTAGATGCAATTATGTACATTCAAAATATCATCAAATGCAAATGACAAAGATGATCTAAATAGTTGAAACAGTTGAGTTGAAATGTTATAAAAGGTCAGTTATTAGTTAACAACATTGATAATGACTCCTTTAACAATTAGATTTTCATTTAATATTATATTTGTAAAAATTTTTAAAATTTTTGTTTTGTAATATTTATTTATGTAATTCATTTAAAAATGTAACATGAAATGCGGAAGTGCAAATGAAATACCATGGGAAGTTATTGTCATTCACAGACACTCACCCTGGGCTTTGCAATGGGTCTCTGTGAAACCTCAGCAATGGGCACCATCTCTCTTTCTTCTACCCTTATCTTTGTCTTGAGGGGCCTAGGGTGACTGGAAGGCGTACTTCCACCTAGGTGGCCTCACCATTCTCTTGGACTGCCAGAGGGTCTTAGCACATAATCACCTGACAGCAGGGAACCAAAGTAAAACATACTCACCCAGTTACCCTTTGTCTTTGTGAAATAGTTGGTTAATGGTTCTAAATTTTAGCGCAATGATCTTTGATTCCTGAGCGAGAGGAAAAAACAACATTTTGCAACTTTGTTTCTCATTGGCTAAATCTCGGATAAGGTTTTTTTTAATGATCATACTAAAACACACTGGGCAAAATAAAAAGTTTGGGACATAATATATATATATATATATCTATATAATATATATATATATATATATATAATATTAGATATATAATATATATATATATTATACTATATATATATAATATTATATTAGAATGCAATTTATTCCTGTCATGGCAAAGATGGATTTTAAGCAGCCATTATTCCAGACTTCACTGTATGACTTCACTGTCATACAATCCTTAAGAAATCATGCTAATATGCTGATTTGATGCTATTTAATTTAGCCTTCAATGGTGCTCCACTTTAATGATGGGTCTGTATATTAATTATCAGTGTTGAAATATTTTCACAATATTACTGTTTTACTGTATTTTTTATCAAAATAATGCAGACTTGGTGAGCCTAAAAGACATCTTTAATAAACATTAAAAAAATCTTACTTATTCCTACTTTTGACTGAAGTGCATGCACAGAATTAATTCCCTATATATTTTTTATTTAATGCAAGCTTATTTTTAATTGAATCCTGATGGGAATGATTACTCTGATGGGTCTGCCTGCCGCAGGCCCTCGTAGGGGAAAAAATTTTGGTTTTTTGGTGTCTTTGCCAAATATGTGGGAGGAGTCTGACGTTCGCTGTCATCAAACACATACACCCACAGGCTGCCCACATTCAGGTATTCTAATAAATCTGTGGTTGCAGCTAATGGATAGCTTGCTGAGTCTTCAAAGACAGGATCCACACAGCATTGAATTATGGGTGTAGAATGAGGTGGTAGGTCATAAAGGCGATATGTTAAGTATGCATCAGGGAGTAGTCCTGGCCAGCGGGTACTGAGGCCCACACAGCGCTCCAGTACCACCTCAAGCTCATTGGGTATCCCTACGCCATAATCATATATTTCCTGCAACACACACACACAAAACACATGCTTATCATGCTCACTAGTTACTTATTAGCATGCCTATTATATTGGCTGTTTATTAGTACTTCTAAAGCTGATATTAATGCCTTATTCTGTATAACTATGTTCTATGCAGGTGTTCTATACAACTGGTAATGTTTATAGCCTCTAAGCTGCTTGTTTTCATAAAGTAAAAGCATAAAAAGCATATAAAAAGACCAAGGGCTGTTGACCTCCAAAAATTATTTAAAAAAAGCACAATAAAACTGCTAGGAACTATTGTTATGGCACTTTTGGTGCTTCTATTTTCCTGTTTTATATTTTTTTGGGACTTACTGTTCACTGTATACTTTTACTGTATGGAAAAGAGCAGATTTTTTTGCACAGATTTAATTGTACTGAATGTACACAACATTTAAAGTATATTTTAAAAAGCTGTACTTTGAGATATCATGTTGATGAAATAGAAGTCCACTTAAGCGTACTTAAAAAGAATACACTTTAATGACTGTCTTAACACACATAAGTACACTTTTAAAAAGTGCACTTTGAAATAATAATTTTCTTACTAATAATACAAGAAGGGCATGCTACAGTTAAATTCAATTACAAAGCTTAAACAGAAGACATTAAAAGGGTATTTTAGTTACCATAACAATGCTCTCAGTACACCGTTACTACATATTCTAAAGACATAGAGGAAAGTACGAAAAATTTAAATAAAGCAAAATTGTCTTAAAAGGGTCAAAAAAAAAGATTCTAAAGTTCAGCTAACTCGCATGTAATATTACATTTAAAAGTACTAAAACATGACTTACAAGCGTTACACGTGCCTGAAAACTTCCTTATAAGTACTCTAAAGTCACCAATAAAAGTATAATTAGAATCGGGAACATATTCATATTAACTATGACTTTTTCCTCAATAAATTCCAAATTTGCTGCTTATTCGAGTCTCATACCAGCAGGGATTGTAGGTGGGGGGAGTGAATGTACAGCGCTCTTCCCCACCTTCACCAAGACTGAGGTGCCCTTGAGCAAAGCACTGAACCCTCGACTGCTCCCCGGGCGCCGCAGCAAAAAAATGGCTGCCACTGCCACACCGTGTGTGTTCACGGTGTGTGTGTTCACGGCTGTGTGTGTGCACTTTGGATGGGTAAAAGCAGAGCACTAATTCCGAGTATGGGTAACAATACTTGGCGAACAGGTCAAGTAACTATCCTTATTAATAGTCAGTAAGGTAGTTTGTTAAGTTTAGGTATTGGGTAGGAGTAGGGATGTAGAATAAGGTCATGTAGAACAAGGCATTAATATGTGCTTAATTACTACTAAAAATGGCTAATATTCTAGTAATATGCATGCAAAAAAGCAACTAGTTAAGAGACCCTAAAATAAAGTGGGACCCCCCGAGTTTTTGTTTTACCACCTGTATATAAAAGTATTATAAAGTGTACTTCTTTTTCACAATGGCAGGTTTGAAACCAAATAAGTGTGAGCAAACAACAGCATTTTCATCTTAGGGTGAACTATGCTCTCAAGGCTTTCCTAAAAAAGCCCTGTCCCCACCATGTGGTGGCATTTACCTCTGGTTCCCCATGAGCCCATTCTGAACCTCTGGTGTGTCTTATAACTATTCTACTTGTGGCTCTTTCCATTTGAGGTTCTGTGAGTTCCACCTGAGGGTGTAAACACACCCAAAACTCAAGGATTCCTATAACTTCTCCTTCCGCTCCTGCAGAATAAAGGGCAAAATGATCTTAAAAATTCAGTGGGAAATATTATTGCAATGAAGAGCTATAAAAGTGAAAAGAATGCCAAATCGAACACACCTATATACGCATATAAAGCTATTTTACTGCAAAGTTCATGTGACCTTATTTTATATTACCTGTGATGTTGGTTCTGTTTTTCATTCGTTCACCCCTGCGCTGTTGAGCTCCCATCAGAGAAATCCTTGCTCTCCCACGGGTCATAAATTGTACCCCTCCAAGCGCCTGGTGCAGTTCAATAGTGATGGACCCATCTTGAACCCTGAGCTTCTCCAGGTCGAACTCAGAGAGGGCGTAATGTGAGGTGAAGCCATAATTTGGCTGTCCACCTGATATTAATGAAGTTGAGAGGGTTTCAAAGTCGAGGAACCCATAGGTGCAAAATGTTGCAACCCCTTGGTGATCTTCTGTGCCTTGTCCCATTAGTCTCAATCCCAGAGGTGTAAAGGTGGCTCCTGTTAGATGGATCTCCAGAAGAGATTCTCCTTCACGCAGCTGTGTGATTATGGCGCCCTCTGCAGCAGGCTTGACTGATTCTTGTTCCAGCCCTGTCCAGGTGTACTGCAGGGGTATGGTCTGCTTATAGTTTCTAGGGCTGTACGCTATGTCTTTGAGCTGAGCTAAAATAATAGATGAAAATATGATTTCATCATACAATGATTGATAGAACTGGAAATAGAGCAATAGGGGAGAACAGGGCTAGTTGTCAATGTCTCATGTACTATATTCAATATTTCTCAGTGTAGGTTTATTTTTTAAAAGTCAGTGTCTATACAGACATACATATTTTAATTGTATTTTTACTATGAAATACTATTATTATATATATATATTTACTAATATATATAGATATATATATATATATATATATAAATATATATATAATATGAGGGGTGGAATGCTAACAGGTATTTGTACCGAGCCGTATGGTACTGAAATTATCGGGTTCGGTGCTGAGGCCTACAACGAATAAAGGCAATTCACCCCCAATCCACAGCAATGCAACGCTGTTTGATAACTGGCCGCCAGCAGAAGAACTTGAAAACAAAGCCCACTAGACAGTGACCATGTGCCGACTCTGAATGCGTCTCTCACAGACTGACAAAAGAGTATACTTAAAAGGCTTGTGCACTCAACTGTTTGCGAAATGGAGCTTTGTGCTCGTGTATCCTACCTCTAAATATTCCATAATATTTCCATATTTGCGATGTAATGTATCTGAATGCTAAACTAATATTTATTATGTAAATTATAGGCTTTGTTCGCAGTTCCAACCCCCCCCCCCCCCCCCCCCGTGATCACAAGAAGGCGGGCAAACGCTGATAGCCTCCTGTATTTCCCCCCCCCCACGTATTTATTTTGATAACGTACAAATGTGTGGTCAAGTAGACCAATGGGAAATGATGTGTATTTTTGAGTGTGTGTGTGTGTGTGTGTGCGTGCGTGACGGCGATCCTTCAGCTGTTTCCTTATATTTATCCTTTGCAGATAATCGCGTAATCTTTAAGAAACATTATTTCTATGAAGGGAACTCGCCCGTATACAAGGACCCCCCCCCCGCCTCCATGCATTATTTGCGTACACACACAATGAAAACAAAAATTGTGCTTTTGTAAAATAAAGAAAACAAACAGGATGTCGCTTTCTGCCATTTGAGTTTCCTTTCTGTGAACAAATTATGCGTGTCACAAAAATGAACTGAAACTCTGTGTATATAGGTTACGTTACGTGTCGCACTGTTTTTTCCACTTGTTTATCTTTAAACTAAATCAAATATATTTCAAGAAAGTATTCTTGTATGTATGTATGTATGTATGTACAGGTATGATATGTACTGCCAGATTATATATTTAAGTATATGTTATAATTAATATAATGTATAATAGTGTTAGTATTTTCAATCTAGGTAATTTTGTATACCTGGCTGTTTCAAATAAAGAAAGGGAACCGAGCAATAGTAGATTTTTTCCACCAGTTGTACCGAACCGTATTGAACCGTGGACCCCCGAAACGAGGTACGTACTGGAACCGTGAAGCCTCTGGTGATTCCAACCCTAATATATATATATATATATTATATATAATATATATATATATATATATATATATATATATATAAAACAAGCATCGGTACCAATTGAGAATCTGCCCCAATTCGTGTATATTGGAAACCTCTAACACTTGTAAAATTGCTGATTTGAGAAGGCTTCTGCTTTTCAACAATTTGTCTTTTTCACCTGCCCTCCTTCTATTCTCCTCCCTCTCTCTCTCAAATTTTTCCATAACTGTCTTCATCTCATTCTATACACTTGAGACATCTAGCCCCAATCTCTTGTATATTGTAAACCTCTAACCTTGTAAATTGCTGATTTGAAGGCTTCTGCTTTTCAACAATTTGTCTTTTTCACCTGCCCTCCTTCTATTCTCCTCCCTCTCTCTCTCAAATTTTTCCATAACTGTCTTCATCTCATTCTATAAAAGAAAATAGGTGTAATGGTTGATGTTTTAGTTTATGTGGAATGAAAAGAGCAATATATGCGACAGTTGTAATATACCGCATTCTCACTACAAATGTGAGTGTACCTGAAGGTCAGCATTTAGTCGATGCTGCAGTAATAATAAATCCCTTGTTTTCTGGAGTTCCAAAACAGTTTCTGCATGTGAAGCCTGTACTGCAGTCAAATCCTTTGATGTTTCCTCTATCTTTTCATCTATTTTCAAGAAACACATCATGCCTTGAGTCTCCCGTTGCATTCTAAAGGCCTAAGAGTAGAGCACACAAATAAAGAAAGAAACAGAAAGCAAAATGTTATTATATAGCTGCTTAAATGTTTTGAAATATCTAAAAATGCAACTATTGAAACTAAACATCTTACCTTAATCTGCAGCAGAGTCTCACTCAGATCTTCCACACTCATATCAAACTCCTGATAGAGAACGAAAAACAGAATATGGACATTATTCTAATGAATTGAATATCTGGCCCAAGATTCTGCTTGAGAAGTCAATTTTAGCCCAATACAGCAAATTTTACTTTTGTAACAGAGTCCAGTTTTTCTTGCAAAGATGTGACTTCCTGCCTGTGCTGCAGGACTTCTCGCTCCAAGCAGTCATGTTTTTCTCTGAGGAACATAACCATATCTGAAACACGTTCAGTTTATTAAAAAGATGTGCATTAACACATTAAAGAACTAGAACATTTGATACATTTATCATATTGACAATCCAATATGACATGTTGACTACACAATGTCCAGGAGTCTCTGTGTACACAATATCACATATTAAAGCTGCTACGACGAGCACTTCCAGAATAAGCTGAGATGTGGTACGGAAGTGATGCTGCTAGTCAAAAGTCTGGCAATGCATGAGTCTTACCTCTATCTCGTGCCTTCTCCTTCTGAACCTGGCCATTCTCTTGTCTCATCTGTTCCTTCTCCTGCTCCAGCATTTTCTTTTCTTTCCTTTCTTCCTCCAGTCTTTCTTCAAGCCTCTGTACATCCTCTCTCCAACTCTCTTCTTTAAATTGTTCACTTCTTTTGTCTTTTTTCTCATGTTGTCCTTCTTGATGGTTCTGAACAGACATAGTGCTATGGAGGAAACCAGTGAATTTAAACATACAAAAATTGTAGGCCTTTTTTTTTTGTTATTTATAGGATGTTTTGGGGGCCAAAAAGACATAAACCTACAACCAGGTCCATAGGCTGAATACAAGGAGCCTGTGACAAAATTGTATGGATAGGCCCAACTGACCTTTCAGAAAATAAATATATGAAAGCCCAGATCAAAACAGTAATCTTGAAAAATATAAGCGTTGGATCAGACTTGTTGTTCTTATGATATGTTCTTATGACGGTCATTCATTTTACACTTCCATGATTACATGATATTTTCTCCATTAAATAAAAAGACTGTGATACAAGCTTGTGTTTTTGGGCAGTTTTGTATAACACTAGATCAAATTTACGTGTATGCTTCATTGTCAGAAAATTTGAGGAGAATATTTGCTTAATTTCCTCTGTAAATCTGCCCGACTCCGTTCCATACTTTTGGGTAGATTTTCCCCATTTTCTCCCTTAGATTATTCATTATTATGCTTGTATTCTAAAACAGTGTTAGTTTTAGTGTTTTTTTGAGAGCACAGCAAAAAACCGAAGACAAACGATTTGTGCTTTCTGATTTTTGCACAATCATAAACTATGATAAACTACATTTTATGTAGTGCTGTCAAACGATTAATCGCGATTAATCGCATCCAAAATAAAAGTTTTGTTTGCATAATATCGGGGTTTTTTTTTTTGGGTACTGTGTATTTTGATTAATGCCCTATCATACAACACACACATCAAGGTATATATTTCAGAAAATAATGTTTATGTTAATATATTAAATAATTTTATTTATAAATAATCAATATTATGACAAATAATTAGACATGTAAATCTTTCCAAAATTATACTGTATGTAATGTGTAATTTTATATAACATAATATATCACAGAACAGCACATACGGTTATATCATGCACACACCTTTTTATTTTTGGATGCGATTAATCACGATTAATCATTTGACAGAACTAATTTTAAGTAAGTTATTCCAAAATCATCAGTTACATCAGCTAGTGAGCCGACTGGTGGCATTATTTTTTTTGACGGACATAAATTGAAAAGCGGTTGGCATGGTTATGTAACCACTAACATTAGGGAATCACCTGTCCATTAAAATGTCCCTGGTTGTCCCCCCATCAACGCCCCTGCCTACCATCTGAAACACTCACCACTCCAGAAGTGAATCATAGCTATTCTTCAGGAGGTTCCTCTCACCCTCCAGGTCTGAAACCCTCTCCTGAAGCTGAAAAACAGATGCTAGTAAAAGACTGCAAACACGAAAACTTAAAACAAAAGAGCAAAAGTGCAACTCGAACAGTACCTCCCCCAGAGCTTGCAATGAAAGTGTGGCAGCATTGAGCTGGCCCTCAAGTGTCAGCACTCTCTGCTTCTCCTGTTTCAACAGTTCACTCAGCTCCTCCACCTTCCCTAGCAGTGCTCCTTGGCTCTCTTTTAAAGACCTTTGACCCTACAGTATATTTGCACATATAAGACAAAAAAGACATACAACAGAACCACATTTATCCAATATTATTCTCAGACATTGTACATGTTTGTATGATACTTTTTGAGATGAAGAAAGAGTCAAAAGTGCAACATTTGGGAAATGTTTATTTTCAGGTTAAGCTTACCTCCTCCAGCTGGTTCTCATAAGCCTTAAGAAAGAGCACAAAGAGAGAGAGGAATGATGATGGTTTGTTTTAATGCAGAAATATAATTTGGAAAACATTACACCATTGATTTCAAGTGGAAGACTCATGATCACTATGATGATGTGACAGCAGCTACAGTGAGTGCACTACAATGCCCACCATTTTGGGGACCAAAAATGTGATGTGCACATGGGTATTATTATGAAAAAAGTCAGTGCACGTGTGCACCAGGATTACACAAATGGTATACAAATGGTGACAGTACAATGTTCTCACTACCATTCTGGTGCATACTTTTTTCAGTCAAGCCCAAAGCAGAGACAAGCAATAGTAAATGCACTATCATTTAAACGGATAATATTTTTCACTGTTTTTGCTCAGTTTTGGTATTATGGCTCACCTCCTGAAGAGCGGCAAACTTTTCCTGAAGGACCAGAAGGGAGGTGCTCTTTTCAGAAAGCTGCTTCTGCAATCTTATCACATCTACATTATCTTTTATAATGAGTCTGTAAAAAAGAATAAAAATGGTTACATGCATGCTGTGTTGTTGACTGATTCTGAATAGTAACTGAATGAACATGAACACTAAATGTGATTGACCAGGCTATTTTAAATGTATTACTGATTAATAAACTAATTATTATTACAAGCTTTGTCCTACCTGTGTCCATCGGCTTGTTGTTTGCGCAGGTCTTTCACAATACCTTCAATTTCTTTCTCTTTGTCTCTGAGTGTTTCTCTAAGAGACTGAGCAGACAGCTCCAGCTCTGCCACCCTCCCTTGCTGATTTTCTGTAATGGTAGATCTGTGAGAGAAAAAATAACAATCTGAAAATTAGCACAGGATGTAAGCCAGATATGGACAATTAAGCATGCGCCAAGGTACTACACTGCATTACAACCACATTTGTATATTTGGATTATTAATAGCATGGCATCCAGTGTCCTATAAAATGCATATACGGCACATAGATATCTTTAAAAAGAAAAGTCCATATGTAGGCAAAATAAATTCAGGTCCCCCCTTTTGTGTGAAAGCCGATCTATATTCCCCCCCCCCCATCTATGAAGTTCCTGCCAAATGAATTAAGAACTGCAAATGTTTTTTAATATATATATAGTTTTCTTTCCCTACCTTCTTTATTTCCTTTTTTTTGCCCTTTAGAGCTGAGTTTCAGTAGATGAACAAGGCACTATACTGTGTTTTGGCAGAAATGCAAGTATTTAAACACAAAAACAATCACAAACCTGAGTAAAGCCAAGGCCCCTTCCATATATGAGAAGATGCTGGAACATTGGGACAATATATTTTTTGTGTATGACCATGCAATATACTCCGTTTGGACTTGGTTGTATTCTTTAATTTTTTTTTTAAGTTGCGTTTTGTCCATCCATAGAATCCCATAAAAATGTAGATGATATAAAGTGTATCAATCCCCTGTTACATAACAATATCTGAACATGTCAGGCACTCTTTATAATGTAGCTTCTTTAATCCGTACGTTGACATTTGGCCAAGTTATGTGCCACCTAGGAATTCGTGCTCTGCATTTTTATCCCTCCTAAGTGCACACACACACAGCAGTGAACAAACACCCGGAAGCATGGGCCAGAAGCCCATTTTTATGCTGCAGTTTGGGGGGTTCGGGCCTTTGCTTTTTTTTCAAGGGCACCTCGGTCGTGGTATTGAAGGTGGAGAGTGCGCTGTACATTCACTCCCCCCCCCCTACAATCCCTGCCGGTACGAGACTCGAACTCGCAACCTTTGGGTTACGAGTCCGACTCTCTAACCATTAGGCCACGACTTACTCATGTTATATATGTTGTATGTTGTAAAAACATACACAAACACATACCCACAGGTCAACTTACAATCTGTCTATCTCTCCTCTGGTGTCTTCCTGTGAACTGATGCCATAGCGAGCAGGAGCAGTTTGGGCAGCTCGTCTGACCCCTCCGTCCCCATCCACACCTCTCCCTGAGACAGAGAAAGAGAGAGTAGATACTGAATCAAATCTGGAATAAACACCCCTTACAAAAAGTACTGTGGTGATTTATTAAGTACTGATTTAGTACTGGCTTATTAAGTCATTCTTCTTTATATTTACAAACCATCACTGTATTACCATGGTGTATGTCCAAAGCAATTCAGCAATATTACCAGTTTATCATGCCCAGTGACTCCTCACCTGTTCGTGGCCTGTAATGTGTCCTGACGCCCAGGTCTAAGATGTGTTGCTTGGCTAAACTGAGTTTGCTCTGCAGCGCCCGCTTCTGACTCTCTAGAGTCGCTACACGAGCCTCTAGCTCTTGAATAGTGTCCTCCAGCTCTCCATCCCTCCCAGCAGACAGAGGGCCTTGCTTTAATCGCAGCAGTTTTGTTGACAACCTGAAATAGACAAAACTTACATGAAAGCACTAATCCTTTCTAGGCTGTGCCAATTGAGATTAATGGAAATGATGACAAAAGCTTTCTCCTGGTATTATGGATCAGTTAGTTAGTGTCTGTGTAGGCCTACCTGCGTAGTTTTTGCTCTTGTGCGCGGCTGTGTTGTTTGAGAAGTGTGTTCTCCTCCTGTATTCGGAGACATTGGTCCTCCAGCTGCTCACGTGGTATTCTGTACAATCGCTGGCGATCTGTATAAAGACAGAGAGACTTCATGGCCCGAAGGACTGTTTTTACAGTATTTGCTCAGAAATTGCTCTTCTATAGCCCAGGATACTGCAGAAGTAGTTCACAATTATGGTAGCCTATATTTACTTGGAGTATTGTTTGTTCCAAAAAGGAGATATTCAAAATAGGCGCAAATGAGAATTATACAATGAGAAAAATACATTGTAAAAATAAATTTTTTAAATAAAAAAAACTAGAGGATAGCATAGCTTCTGAAATTCTGAAGGAGACACGTTATCTTTAGCAAATAGCTAATAGCAAAACATTACAGTATATATATACTGTATATATATATAAAAAATATTCAAATATTAAAATGATTTTTTTAAAGTGCTTGTTTTCAAGATTGTATTGACAGACATCTTACCCTTTATTTTGAGCACCTGTGGTGGTCTTCTCCAGTTTCTGGTGTCTTGATCTGTATCTGAAATAAAATCTTGACCAGTTCCACTCATTTAAAGAAACCAGAAATAAAAATACAAATGATCTTTAACCCAAATAAACACACAGCTCTATACACACCTGTGAGAACAGTTATCAGCCCTGCTCTCAAGCCCACATCCCTCACGGGGAGGTCACCTGCTGTCTCATCCATTGCCAGTGACATTATGAGAACTACCAGACCCAACCAACCACTGCCTTTTTGAGGAAAGGGATTCAAGTGATGTCAAGCACTTTTATAAATGCATTTATCGAACAGCAGGACCACTTCTATTAACTAGTGAAAGCAAACTTGCGCATGGACTCAAGCTTCAGATTGACAGATTTTATTGTAACTTCCTTTAATAACGAAAGTATTTAAATCTAGACAAATAATTACAGTGATGCTGATGCAGATGAACAGGAAGACATGGATGGCACTGACATGTATAATGAATAAGCTGTGTAAAGTTTTCTCAGTGACATACCTGTATGTGTGTCTGTGAGTCTGCTGCACTCTGCACAGAGCTTTAGTGAGTGTTAATCCTCCTCTCGGCACCTGTCTATGTCATTCATCTTCCCTCAACTGGTCTGTCCTCTCCTGTTGTCCACCTGTACTTCTGTCTTCCTCACAGACAACTCATCAGCAGCAGCATGAAACTTCTCTCTCGTTTTAGATCTGATTGTTAGTTTCTCTCTGTCTTGGAAAGACGCTGTTTCATCAATCCTGCTTTAATCTGCTTAATCTCTCTCTGCAGCTCCTCCTCTCAGTTACTTGTGTTCCTGCCAGTCTCACAGCGTTTCTCAATTACAAATAGCCTACACTGTGTATGAATGCAAATATTTCATATCTTCCCCATGAACAAACAACTTCAAACACTGATCATTAACTGTGTAATGATCATTAACTTGACTAATAACAAATGCTACAAGACAAGAGGTTATTATTATAAAGATGAGCAGCATATGGTTTGAGAATTCTTCTCTCTGATTGGCTGTAGTTATAGTAGCTGTCTAATAATCTGATTGGCTGTTGTCTTTGTAGTAAAGACAAGAACAGGAGGTCAATGGAGAAATCGATTACATACTAGGATGAAGAAGATTTTGTTTGTGTGTGTGCGTGTGTGCGTGTGTACCTGGTATTCCCTGCATTATGGGGACCAAGAAAAACAAAAACAAACAAGATGTAACTACAGCCCAGCATTTTGACCTTGTAGGCACCTTTTTTTCTGTGTGTGTGTGTGTGTGTTTGTGTGTGTGTGTGTGTGTGTGTGGTGTGTGTGTTTGTGTGTGTGTGTGTGTGTGTGAGGTAAGGGGATAGAAAATACAGTTTGTACAGTTTAAAAACCATTACACCTATGGAGAGTCCCTGTAAACCATATACCAATGTGTGTGTGTGTGGGTGTTTGTGTGAGTGTGTGTGTGGTTTGTGTGTGTGTGTTGGTGTGTGTGTGTGTGTGGTGTGTGTGTGTGTGTGTGCGTGTGTGGGACCTGTTTTTCCTCATTATGGGGACCAAACAATGATAGTAGTACCAGTACATTTTGAACTTGCGGGCCACTTTTTTTTTTTTTGTGTGTGTGTGTGTGTGTGAGGGTTAGGGTAAGGGGATAGAAAATACAATTTTTACAGTATAAAAACCATTGCACCTATGGAGAGTCCCTGTAAACCATATACCAATGTTTGTGGTGTGTGTGTGTGGTGTGTGTGTGTGTGGTGTTTGCGCGTTTTTGGTGCAAATGAGACCATCTTTGTATAATGACAAAGGTAGGACATAGGTATTACAAGGAGAAGGTGACTTTTCAGGACATTACCCCATGTCCCCCCTTTTCAAAACGCTTATAAATCACACAGAATGAAGTTTTTTGAAAATCTAAATATGCAGAAAGTTTCCTGTAAGGGGTATGTTTAGGTGTAGTGTTGGTGTAGGGCAATAGAATATACGTCTGTACAGTATAAAAACCATTACGCCTTTGGGATGTCCCCACTTTTCACAAAAACAAACCCTGTGTGTGTGTGTGTGTGGGTGTGTGAAGGGTTAGGGGTAAGGGGATAGAAAATACAATTGTACAGTATAAAAAACCATTGCACCTTGAAGAGTCCCGGTAAACCGATCCAATGTGTGTGTGTGTGCGTGTGTGTGTGAGGGTTAGGGTAAGGGGATAGAAAATACAATTTTTACAGTATAAAAACCATTGCACCTATGGAGAGTCCCTGTAAACCATATACCCAATGTGGTTTTTTGTGTGTGTGTGTGTGTGCGTGCGTACGTGTGTGTACCTGGTATTCCCTGCATTATAGGGGCTCAGACAAGGATAGTAATACCAGTACATTTTACCTTGTGGGGACATTTTTCTGTGTGTGTGTTGTGTAATATGGCAAACTGCAAAAAGTACAAATTTATGTAATTATTCCTTACCATTTAATTACAAGTGCTTGTGAAAACTTTATTATCTCTGAATCAAAATGTTCACCTGAAATCACATCTGGAAAAAAACAATGGGTGTTCTCCTTGCATCCTTTACTACTGGATATAAGTTTCAATTCACGTCAAACGTCTCCATAAAGCATCTTTAATAGAATAAAAATTCATCACTCTACCTCAATTGTTTGAAATCTGACAATGTTTGCTCTGTCAAAACATTTCTATTTTTGTTGATTCGTCATTCTCATATGTTTACAATATCGTCTGTCTGATCCCCCCTGTCGTACTGACAGGTTTTATAACCAGTGTGGCATTGTTATTCCTTGCCCCCCCCCCCCCCCCCCCCCCCCCCCCCCCCCCCCCCCCTCCTTCATGTCGGGTTGAAGTAAGCCAGTAGTCTCGTCGGTAAGCACTGTCCAGTGATGAGTATATATGTGGGCATGCACTCGTATCATAAAATGTTACCTGACCTTTTTCGTAATCCACATATATACCAATTCTCTGTGGAAGAGTTTTTAGTGACAGAAGCACTGATTTACAGTCACAGGCCCTGTACTCGCTGCCCCCTCTCAGACAAACTGCCCAGTAACCATCCTGTGGGCTCAGTGTCACCAAACCCTTCCTGTTGACAGATTTCCTGGCCACTCCCAAGTCCCATGCTGTTTTACCTGAGACTCCAACTTCCCAATAAGTCCTACACCTTGAGATGGGCTCTCTCGACAGAACACATGGTGCTCTGTCAAAACGTTCAGCATTGTTTGGAATGCTGCGTTCTTCGTTGCCGTCGGTCACACACTTCCTGTCTGCAGACACCACCAACCAGGGGTTTGCTGTGTCAGGGTCAAGGGTCATATCCACTGCAAGAATCACATCAGGCAAAGTCATAGTAAGTTTTCTGAAAATAGCCGTGTATTATAGTGTATCCACATGTTTGACTGTAACGAAGAAATGTACCAGAACTGTAAGTGTGTAAGATTTTTAAAGATTAAAGTAAAGCTTCAAGATGGTTCAAAGTTTCAAATAAAGACTCTAATTTGTTAAGGATTCAAGATGATTCAAAGACTCAATTAAAGATTCAAGATGGCTCAACGATTCAATAAAAGATTCACAATGGTTCAAGGACTCAAGATTATTCTAGGATTTAAATAAAGATTTGAGATTGTTTAAAGTGTCATGAACCCCCGTTTCAGCACTGGTCTTTCACACCTTGGATCTGAAAAAGACTCCAGAAATGGGCGTCTAAAAGTGGGAGTGTAGAGGGTGGGAAGAGGGGAGAAAACAACCAATAAAACACAGACCTACAACACACTCATTATACAGACAAATGAATAATAAAATATCTTTAAAACAGAAATAATAAATGCAGTTCATTTTTGTTTACTCTTCTTTGAATTTTCAGTCTATATATCATTGTTTGCTGTGTATCACAATAATCCATTGTGTCATCACATTGACCTTATTTGTGCCTCTTTTATTTTGAAGACGACATGATATGTTTCGCGTGCTAGTTTTTAAGTTTGGAGCACAGGAGTCATATGTCCTATGTTTCCCATAACTTGACAACACGCTTGCTCCAGTCTTATATAACTATGATCCACGCAGCGAGTGTTGTTAAACTCATTGCAGCGTTCAGTGCAGAAACGACTCTTGCGCGCTCCACGTTTTGTCATATTGTTACGCTCTGTTTAACAGAAATAACTGACAGCCGCGAAGCTCTTTCAGGATATTTTATTCTCTGCTGTAAAACGACCTTATTCATAATACTACAAGTGCAGTGATTGGGATCATAAGCGTTTCGTTCTCATGAATAATAACTTAAAAACAATCTCAAAAACTGATTACGTAGATTGTCACGGCAGCCAATCACCACTCCGATTAGCCTATAGGTCACTTTTCGTGACATAGGCTCACTTTGCTTTTGAACCGGAAAAAACGAATTGCTTCAAAAAATTAAAAATAAACCACCTTTTACCTTAATAATAGCCATAATGATTGCTAAAGTTGTTTTTACTATGTGCAACCTGTTCATGGATGTTAAACATCTTTAAAAAAAAAAGGTGTTTTTAGGGTTTCTCACCCCTCTCTTTTACAAAGTAATTGCTTTGTTTTGGGGGTGTTATAGAACATGCTCTCATGCTTGGTGGGTCGAAAAACACATTATTTTTCACATAAATTACATTATTAAAAAAGACCGTTTTCCCTGGCACAAATGGCTCGATTAGTTCCGGCTTTGATGAAGGCCTGCCTTCCGAAAAATGAAATGTGTTGTGATTGGTTTAGCTGTCCCAGTGCGTTGTGATTGGCGAACAGCTTAGACGGTGTTTCAGTACTGCCACGCTTTTGGCGAATCCGGCACTGTACTCCCTTGTGTTGTGGAAGTTGTCCTCAGTAAAATGCGCAGCACACATTAGCAAATTGGGGTTATAATGCTCAGTGACAGAGTTAAAAATAAATTGCAACCACTGTTTCCTGACATCATCCGCTTTCGGAAAGCTCAAACTAAGACGTTTGGGCACGGAGTTGAAAAATACAGCGTTTCAGGCGGTCGCGCACCGGATGAGAAGCACAGCATCTTTAAAATTCAAATACTTTATTTTCTATAAGTGTAGTCACACCGGCGGCGCCGTTTGGCGTCTGTCCGCGGCGCCCAGCTACGTCTTGTTGTACTTGTAAGAATTGTTCTAGATATGCCAAAAATTTGAGGCTACAGCACAGCAGTTCTTCTTCTTTGTCGTCTCGTCTGATGCGCTCACTCATCCAAGCGTTCTAACCACGACCTCGCCACTCCCCACCCCCAACCATTCGAATTTCTGTAGGCGGGAATTATTTGTAATGATATTCCAATGAGCCGCTTTGTGATATCACAAAGCCCGGAAAACAAACGCTGTAGTCCAAACGAGCCGTTCGTTGTAGTTCTTGAAAAGGGATTTTTTTTCCCCTTTGGAGTGGACTTTGAGATTTGTAACTTTCTAGATCTTTTTTATGCCCAAACCTACACACTACACACTGACTAAAATTAAAAAAAAAGTGAAAAAGCATAATAGGACACCCCCCTTTAAGGAAAATCCTATATTGTTTTATAGATTCAAGGGGGAAAACATTAAATGCATTAAACAAAAATATATATTTTTTAAAGATTATGTTTCAAAATGGTTCAAAGACTGAAGTAAAGATTGAAGATAGTTTAAGAAATCAAATAACAATTCAAGATTGTTTAAAGATGCAAGGGGAAAAAAGATTAAAATGATCTTAAAAGACTCAAGATTGTTCAAAGATTTTAGTAAGGATGGCTCCAAGATTCAAAAAAAGAGATCTTAATTAATTATAATACCTGCATACTCAGATATTGCCTCAAGTTCTGTGGGAGAAAAAAAAATCCCCATCACATCCTTTGCAATTAGAATATTAACATTTAGTTATTGTTTTTAGCTGTCAAATGACAAAAAATAGTAACCTCTCTTTGTGACAGAGTATATTTGTGTTTTCAGTAGTTCTTCTGCAGCATTCAGGGTTTCTCTGAGCACCTCCAGACCCTGACGGGTGTGCACACTGACCTGAGACCAACCTTTACACTGAGGCACCTCACTTGGGCTACGGAAAGCCTGGGAGGGTCAAATGCAAATACTGTAATTAAAGTCATCATCCTGTGTTACAACCTTCAGTATTTGAATATTTTTTCACCAAACACACTAAAGAATGTCCTAAATTCATACTGAAATATACTGTACATTGTTTTATTATTCTAAATGATCAACATGCACACCGAGCTGCTATGCACAGAAGAGTAACCTGTATAAGGTGGAGGTGGTCTTCAGAACATGACAGCTTTTCCAGTTCAGAGTTTCTAGAATTCAGTTTAGTGATCTCCATCTCCAGCTCTTTAATGAGGCTCCCTACACGCTTCTCTTCAGTTTTCTGTGTGTGTTTCATCTTCCTGAGCAGCTCAGACTGGCTCGTCTCAATAAACTGCTGCAGTGCAGTGAAGACCTCAACACTGTATGCCATCTCTCTTTCTGTGTTCTCCTAAAAGAGAAATAGAAAATATCATGAAAGGCCTTGTGTGAAATGCATTCCTACTTTGGTAAGCTAATAGGATGAGATTCTTAAACACTTTAGGTGGCAGTTTTGTCATCTGTTTTAACATAATATTTCATTTGTAATGTGTTAAATATTTAAAAGCTTATGATTGATGTGACCTTTGTATGTTGTCTGCAAAGAACAACGTCTTGAACATAATTATAATAACATTTTAGGAACTGGATCATTTGTTATTCATTTTTGATAAACAAATGTAAATGTAAAAATAGTTTGCAGGCTCTTACTTTATTTAGTTTTATAGAGTGTCTGAGTTCCTCAACTTTACTCCATCTCTCCATAGTCATCCGCTTCAGGTCAAACTGTGTCTTTAATACCTGAGTCTATGAGAAAGACAGAGAAAATATGGATGTGCTCACAATTCTTTCTCATGAAAATGTATAAATTGCATAAGCAACTGTAAACAAACGCATTAAATGGGTCATATGATGTGATTTCAATTTTCCTTTCTCTTTGGAGTGTTACAAGCTCTGGGTGCATAAAGAAGATCTGTAAAGTTGCAAAGACTACAGTCTCAAATCCAAAGAGATATTCTTTTTAAAATTTAAGAGTCAACCACGCCTACATAAAATGTCTCGTTCTAACACGCCCCCACATTGTCTACGTCACTGTGTGGGAAGATTTTGCATAACGCTGCTCAAATGTTCATGCAAAGAAATAAGGCGTTACTTTTATTCTCGCTGTAGTATTGTTGCCGCCGCCGCCGCCGCCATGTCGTGAAGAAGCTGTGTTTCGTTGTGAAAGAGAAACTAATTTGTTTGGCCTCCCAAAAGAGGACAATATCGCTCGCTTCGTCAGGCCTAGACTGTCCGTGCTGGTCGCTGGGAATCATCAACTTTGCTACGAATCCCCACGACCACATGGATCTTCACGTGTGGTTGCCGCAAGCCTGCCGGCCGCTCCTTTGTCGAATCCGCCAGCGGCGCCGTTTTCATCGGCGCGAAGCAGCGCAACGCATAAAAAGACAGTACAAGTAATTATAATCAATAATTATGTCCCCACTGAATGCAACAAAAGCCTCGTTTATAATGAGTTTTAATGTTCTTGTCTCGTCGCTCCAGCCGGACGGGGCATCACAGTTTGTAGGGAGCCGTAAACATTTCCGTCACACACTGAGGTAATTCGGCCAATCATAAGGCACGGGGGTAAGCTGGCCAATCACCAGCACACCCTCTTTTTCAGACCGATGAGCTTATAAACAATCGACGCGTTTTCATAAAGGCTTTGCAGAAAGGATACACACTAATGTAAGTAAAGTGTGGTCAGGCAGTTTCAGGTCGCCATGGTGGATCCGGCAGGTAAGGAGCCCATGTCAGGCAGGCAGTTCACCGGGAGCCATGCCGGATCAGGCAGCTCAGGGAACCCATGGCAGATTAGGGACTCAGTGGCCATGGCGTAGCAGACAGTTCATGAGGCCATGGTGGCACAGACAGTTGGGTTTCGCCCCGACCTCTACGGATGGATCCCTATAACCACCCCCAAAAAAAAATCCTTGGGGAGAATATTGGCTTCTGAGGCCCTCCGTGGGAACAGCGGCCCTCACTGGGCTGGACGTGAGGACTGGAGCCCTCCTTGGGCTGGACGTGGGAACTGGAGCTCTCCTTGGGCTGGACATAGGAACTGGAGCCCTCTTTGGGCTGAACGTGGGAACTGGAGCCTTTTCTGCAGTGGACTCAAGGGCTGAAGCCCACAGTCTCTTCCTCCACATTCTCCTCTTCAGACCAGAGGTAAAGGAGACAGCTGTTGTCAGCTGAGGGCGCAGGCTTGACAGTGGAACAGCCGGCGGACCTGACTTTAGAGCGGCCAGCGGACTTGACAGCAGAGCGGCTGGCGGGCTTGGCTTTGGAGCGGCCGGCGGGCTTGACTGAGGAGCAGCCGGAGGGCTTGACTGAGGAGCGGCCGGCGGGCTTGGCTTTGAAGCGGTCGGCGGACGTGAACATGGAGCGGCCGGCGGATTTGAGAGCTGAGCGGACGGCGGGCTTGACGACGCACTGGTTCTGGTCTTAACGGCGAGCCTACAGAACTCCCTGGCGTACTCCACAAACTGAACATTTCTGCGGGCTAGGACGGTGAATCTCACAGCAAGTTCCATGATCACGGAAGGGAAAAACAGAAAACAAAACACTTTCAAAAAAGGAAACAAAAACGAGGAGAAGGGGCGCCGCTTACTGTTCGGTGCTGTCTTCTGTCACGGTGTGCCTACTGTTATGAGCTAGGATTACGTTGGAGAATTCAAACGAGACATATTTATTCTTCCAAGCAGGGAACAGAACACACGTGGAACGGGGATGACGTTTGAGACAACATGCAGGACTCAGGAAACCCAGAGCGTAAATCACATGGAACTTAATCAAGGGAGAACGGAAACGGTTGAGTAATTAAAATCAAACCTGGAAAACTAATGAGGGACACACCAGAAATCAAGAACATCAATCATAACTGAGGACAGAATAGGAAGGACCATGTAAACTAGAGCACGTGGGGGAGGAAAACAAACACACAGTCCATGGGCGTGACAGACAGGTTCTTTGTGTGGTCACCCATTTATAACTATTTTTTGTGTCATTTATGAAGCATGTTTGTTTTCAGATTCAGATCAAGTCAGATCAAATACAAATCAACTGAAGCCTAATATCCTTGCATTTGAAATTTGACAATTTTGCATGTTTGTAAAATCTATCTATCTATCTATCTATATACATCTATCTATCTATCTGTCTATTTATCTATCATCTATCTAGCGATATTAGATTATGATTATTATCATTATTATTATTTTAATCCTGAATTGCTGAATTCCCTGTGAATAACAAAATCCTCAAAATGCGAAAGAGAGATCCAGCAAGTTGTGAATGGAAATTACCCCAAAAGCGATAAGCACTGATGGCACACTCCCATTAAGCCTTGCAAATAATATTTAGCTCGCTGCACTAATATGCTTAAAAATATTATCTATAATATATTATATTATACCATTGCTTTTGCTTTGACTAAAATGGCAATCATTCACTGGACTTCCGGCTTTGCTACTGTTCGGATGCTCTTGCTTACTGCTCCGCGCTTTGCTCCCTGTTTATGTACTTTTCTCAGATTTTTCTAAGATTTTTACTTCTTGCAGATCAGTACAGTGCTCAAACAACACATTTTTGGCAAAAACACTAAAACGAAAAACTTTACGGGACTGGAATAATACTATGAAAAAGAAGACTCTTTGCCTCCCACTGCCAGCAGCTTACATTCCGTAGATGGGAAAACACAGCTGCCCACATTCAAACAGACGAGAAAGAAAATGCCTCCTGTTGAATCTACTTGCTGCATGAACTGCCACAAACTTCTACGAAGGATTGCGGTTCTTTAATCAAAGTTACTTGCTGGACTTCCAAAACAGGTGGAACACACAGCAGATCGTCATCACGGACCCCCTCAGCATGCAGCCGGTGAGTCCTGTGAATCTCAGCAGTTTATACCAAGTGTAGAGGAGCAAGGCGAAACTGATTGACAGACTAATCGATGGTACAAACAGGGAGCGAGACCCAAAGGCACTCTAGACATCAGATTGTCACGAGTATCTCATATTGCTGCGGTAGCATCCTCTACCCCAGATACGGCTAAGACAAGGCAAAGGCAGGCAAGGCAAGTTTATTTATATAGTACATTTCGTACACAATGGTAATTCAATGTGCTTTACATAAAATAAAATAAAAACAATAATCAACAATAAAACAAGGAATTTAAAAAAACTTTGAAAAAAAAAAAAAAAAAAAAATTGATTTAAGAGGTTTAAAATGAATTTAAGAAAACGATTATACATTTAATATAGTGCAATCAGTTCGGACATTGCGCAGTGCTCATTCAATAACTGCACAGCTAAACAGATGAGTTTTGATTCTGCATTTAAATGTGACTAATGTTTAAGCACATCTGATCTCTTCTGGAAGCCGATTCCAACTGCGGGCGGCATAATAAATAAAAGCGGACTCCCCTTGTTTTGTGAGAACCCTTGGCATTTCTAACTGACTCGATCCTAATGATCTGAGTGGTCTGTTATGTTTATATTCAGTGAGCATATCTGCTATGTATTTAGGTCATAGTCCATTGAGTGATTTATAAACGAGTAATGTACTTTAAAATCAATCCTAAATGTATCTGGAAGCCAGTGTAAGGACCTGAGGTCTGGTGTGATATGCTCAGATTTTCTGTTTCTAGTCAGAATTCTGGCAGCAGCGTTCTGGATGAGCTGCAGCTGTCTAATGTCTTCTTGGGAAGGCCGGTGAGGAGACCATTTCAATAGTCCACCCTGCTGGTGATAAAGGCATGAACACGTTTCTCCAAGTCTTGACTGGAAACAGAACCTCTAATTCTTGCAATGTTTTTGAGATGATAGTATGCTGATTTAGTTACATGCTTTGACATGACTACTGAAACTAAAGTCTGTCTCCAGAATCACACCAAGATCCTTGACTTGATTTTTAGTTGTTTGACCCCTAGAGTCAAGGTTTGCATTCACCTTGAGAACTTCATCTTTTTTTCCAAATGCAATGACTTCAGTTTTCCCCTTGTTTAACTTAAGAAACTTTTGGCACATCCAACTGTTAAATTTCATCAATGCATTGGCAGAGGGAGTCAATGGGGCTGTAGTCATTTTGGAGATAAGGCTAGGTAAATCTGGGTATCGTCTGCATAGCTGTGATAGGCAATTTGTTTCTTTCTCATTATTTGACTTAGTGGGAGCATATATAATGCTCCCACTAGTCAAATAATGAAAAGAAACCAAATTGCCTATCACATCTATGCAGATGATACCCAGATTTACCTAGCCTTATCTCCAAATTACTACAGCCCCATTGACTCCCTCTGCAAAATGCATTGATGAAATTAACAGTTGGATGTGCGAGAACTTTCTTCAGTTAAACCAAGAAAAAACCGAAGTCATTGCATTGGGAAACAAAGATGAAGTTCTCAAGGTGAATGCATACCTTGCCTCTAGGGGTCTAACAACTAAAAATCAAGTCAGGACTCTTGGTGTGATTCTGGAGACAGACCTTAGTTTCAGTAGTCATGTCGAAGCTGTAACTAAATCAGCATACTATTATCTAAAAAGCATTGTAAGAATTAGATGTTTTGTTTTCAGTCAAGACTTGGAGAAACTTGTTCTTGCCTTTATTACCAGCAGGGTGGACTATTTTAATGGTCTCCTCACTGGCCTTCCCAAGAAGACAATTAGACAGCTTCAGCTCATCCAGAACGCTGCTGCCAGATTCTGACTAGAACCAGAAAATCTGATCATATTACACCAGTCCTCAGGTCCTTACAATGGCTTCCAGTTATATTTTTGTGTGTTTTTTTTGTTGTTTTATATTTAGTGGGGATTTGATTTTAAAGTACTTTTACTCGTTTATAATTCACTCAATGGCCTAGGACCTAAATATCTAGCAGATATGCTCACTGATTACCTAACAGACCCACTCAGATCCATTAGGATCGAGTCAGTTAGAAATACCGAGGGTTCACACAAAACAAGGGTAATGTGCTTTTAGTTATTATGCCACCCGCAGTTGAAATCAGCTTCCATAAGAGATCAGTTGTGCTAAAACATTAGTCACATTTAATGCAGACTCAAAACTCATCTGTTTAGCTGTCCATTTATTGAATGAGCACTGTGCGATGTCGAACTGATTGCACGATATTATATGTATATCGTCTTCTTAACTTTTTTTAAACCTCTAAAAAAAAAAAAAAAAAAAAAAAAAAAAAAAAAAAAAAAAAAAAAAAAAAAAAAAAAAAAAAAAAAAAAAAAAAAAAAAAAAAAAAAAAAAATAATCAATTTTTTTTTTAATTTTATTTTTATTTTTTTCAAAGTTTTTAAATTCCTTTTTTTATTTTTTTGATTATTTTTTTTTTTTTTAATGATAAGCACTTGCATACCATTGTGTATGAAATGTGCTATACAAATAAACTTGCCTTGCCTTGCCTTGCCTTGTCATAGCCGTATCTGGGGTAGAGGATGCTACCGCAGCAATACGAGATACTCGTGACAATCTGATGTCTCGAGTGCCTTTGGGTCTCGCTCCCTGTTTGTACCATCGATTAGTCTGTCAATCAGTTTCGCCTTGCTCCTCTACACTTGGTATAAACTGCTGAGATTCACAGGACTCACCGGCTGCATGCTGAGGGGGTCCGTGATGACGATCTGCTGTGTGTTCCGCCTGTTTTGGAAGTCCAGCAAGTAACTTTGATTAAAGAACCGCAATCCTTCGTAGAAGTTTGTGGCAGTTCATGCAGCAAGTAGATTCCACAAGAGGCATTTTCTTTCTCGTCTGTTTGAATGTAGGCAGCTGTGTTTTCCCATCTCCGGAATGTAAGCTGCTGGCAGTGGGAGGCAAAGAGTCTTCTTTTTCATAGTATTATTCCAGTCCCGTAAAGTTTTTCGTTTTAGTGTTTTTGCCAAAAATGTGTTGTTTGAGCACTGTGCTGATCTGCTGAAGTTAAAATCTTAGAAATCTGAGATAAGTACATAAACATGGAGCAAAGCGCGGAGCAGTAAGCAAGAGCATCCGAACAGTAGCAAAGCCGGAAGTCCAGTGAATGATTGCCATTTTAGTCAAAGCAAAAGCAATGGTATAATATATTATAGATAATATTTTTAAGCATATTAGTGCAGCGAGCTAAATATTATTTGCAAGGCTTAATGGGAGTGTGCCATCAGTGCTTATCGCTTTTGGGGTAATTTCCATTCACAACTTGCTGGATCTCTCTTTCGCATTTTGAGGATTTTGTTATTCACAGGGAATTCAGCAATTCAGGATTAAAATAATAATAATGATAATAATAATAATAATAATATCGATAGATAGATAGCTAGTAGAAATAACAGATGATAGATAGATGTATATAGATAGATAGATAGATAGATAGATTTTACAAACATGCAAAATTGTCAAATTTCAAATGCAAGGATATTAGGCTTCAGTTGATTTGTATTTGATCTGACTTGATCTGAATCTGAAAACAAACATGCTTCATAAATGACACAAAAAATAGTTATAAATGGGTGACCACACAAAGAACCTGTCTGTCACGCCCATGGACTGTGTGTTTGTTTTCCTCCCCCACGTGCTCTATGTTTACCATGTGTCCTAGTTCTTTCCTCATGTCTGATTGTGTTCTTTGATTTCTGGTGTTCCCTCATTAGTTTCCATGGTTTTGATTAATTACTCCACCTGTTTCAGTTCTCCCTGATTACGTTCCATGTGTATTTAAGCTCTGTGTTTCCTGAGTCCTGCATGTTGTCCAAACGTCATTCCCCGTTCCTACGTGTGTTCCTTGTTCCCTTGCTTGGAAGAATAAATATTGTCTCGTCGTGAATTCTCCAACGTCTCCTCGCTCCTCACAGTAGGCAACACAGTGACAGTAACAGCACCGCACAGTAGCGGGCGCCCCTTCCTCGTTTTTGTTTCCTTTGTTGAAAGTGTTTTGTTTTCTGTTTTTCCCTTCCGTGATCATGGAACTTGCTGTGAGATTCACCGTCCTAGCCCGCAGAAATGTTCAGTTTGTGGAGTACGCCAGGGAGTTCTGTAGGCTCGCCGTTAAGACCAGAACCAGTGCGTCGTCAAGCCCGCCGTCCGCTCAGCTCTCAAATCCGCCGGCCGCTCCATGTTCACGTCCGCCGACCGCTTCAAAGCCAAGCCCGCCGGCCGCTCCTCAGTCAAGCCAGCTGGCCGTTCCTCAGTCAAACCCGCCGGCCGCTCCGTTGTCAAGCCCGCCACCGCTCTGCTGTCAAGTCCGCTGGCCGCTCTAAAGTCAGGTCCGCCGGCTGTTCCACTGTCAAGCCTGCGCCCTCAGCTGACAACAGCTGTCTCCTTTACCTCTGCTCTAAAGAGGAGAATGTGGAGGAAGAGACTGTGGGCTTCAGCCCTTGAGTCCACTGCAGAAAAGGCTCCAGTTCCCACGTTCAGCCCTAAGATGGCTCCAGTTCCCACGTCCAGCCCAAGGAGAGCTCCGGTTCCCACGTTCAGCCCGGAGAGGGCTCCACTCCCCACGTCCAGCCCAGTGAGGGCCACTGTTCCCCCGGAGGGCCTCAGAAGCAATATTCTCCCCAAGGTTTTGTTTTTTGGGGGGGGTTTATGGGATCCATCCGTAGAGGTCGGAGCCGAAGCCCACTGTCTGGCCCCAGGGCCTCATGAACTGTCTGCTACGCCATGGCCCCCTGAGTTCCCTACTCTGCCATGGGTCCCTGAGCTGCCTGTTCCGCCATGGCTCCCTGAACTGCCTGCTCTGCCATGGCTCCCTTACCTGCCTGATCCACCATGGCGCCTGAACTGCCTGCCCACATACTGTACATTATTGTTTCTCCTCTCTGCCCCGCATTTTTTGAAACGCGTCGATTTTTATAAAGCTCATCGGTCTGAAAAGCGAGTTGTGCTGTGATTGGCCAGCTACCCAGTGCCTTATGATTGGCCGAATACCTCAAGCGAGTAACGGAAATGTTACGCCCCTTAACATACAGTGATGCCCTGTCCGGCCGGAGCGACGATTAAAACAGGAAACCCATTATAAACGAGGCGTTTGTTGCATTCAGTGGGGACATAATTATTGATTATAATTACTTGTACTGTCTTTTTATGCGTTGCGCTGCTTCGCGCCGATGAAAACGGCGCCGCTGGCGGATTCGACAAAGGAGCGGCCGGCAGGCTTGCGGCAACCACACGTGACGACCCCAGGCTGGACTCCACTTAGTCCACGGTGAAAGCCGATCCAGCGACCAGCACGGATCAGCTCTAGGCATGAAGAAGTGGATATTGTCCTCTTTTGGAAGACCGAACAAAGTAGTTTCTCTTTCACAACGATGCACACAGCGCCTTCACGACATGGCGGCGGCGGCGGCGGCAACAATACTACAGCGAGAATAAAAGTACCACCTTCTTTCTTTACGTGAACATTTGAGCGGCTGTTATGCAAATCTTCCCACATCGTGAAGTAGACATTGTGGGGCGTGTTAGAACGAGGCATTTTAGGAGGGTGTGGACTAGTCTTAACTTTTATAAAGAATATTTCATTGGATTTGAGACTTTAGTCTTTGCACTTTACAGATCTTCTTTATGCACCAAAAGCTTGTAACCCTCCAAAGATAAAGGAAAAATTTAAATAGCATCATATGACCCCTTTAATGCGTTTTGTTTTACAGTTGCTCTCATGCAATTTATACATTTTCATGAGAAAGAATTGTGAGCACATCCATATTTTCTCTGTCTTTCTCATAGACTCAGGTATTAAAGACACAGTTTGACCTGAAGCGGATGACTATGGAGAGATGGAGTAAAGTTGAGGAACTCAGACACTCTATAAAACTAAATAAAGTAAGAGCCTGCAAACTATTTTTACATTTACATTTGTTTATCAAAAATGAATAACAAATGATCCAGTTCCTAAAATGTTATTATAATTATGTTCAAGACGTTGTTCTTTGCAGACAACATACAAAGGTCACATCAATCATAAGCTTTTAAATATTTAACACATTACAAATGAAATATTATGTTAAAACAGATGACAAAACTGCCACCTAAAGTGTTTAAGAATCTCATCCTATTAGCTTACCAAAGTAGGAATGCATTTCACACAAGGCCTTTCATGATATTTTCTATTTCTCTTTTAGGAGAACACAGAAAGAGAGATGGCATACAGTGTTGAGGTCTTCACTGCACTGCAGCAGTTTATTGAGACGAGCCAGTCTGAGCTGCTCAGGAAGATGAAACACACACAGAAAACTGAAGAGAAGCGTGTAGGGAGCCTCATTAAAGAGCTGGAGATGGAGATCACTAAACTGAATTCTAGAAACTCTGAACTGGAAAAGCTGTCATGTTCTGAAGACCACCTCCACCTTATACAGGTTACTCTTCTGTGCATAGCAGCTCGGTGTGCATGTTGATCATTTAGAATAATAAAACAATGTACAGTATATTTCAGTATGAATTTAGGACATTCTTTAGTGTGTTTGGTGAAAAAATATTCAAATACTGAAGGTTGTAACACAGGATGATGACTTTAATTACAGTATTTGCATTTGACCCTCCCAGGCTTTCCGTAGCCCAAGTGAGGTGCCTCAGTGTAAAGGTTGGTCTCAGGTCAGTGTGCACACCCGTCAGGGTCTGGAGGTGCTCAGAGAAACCCTGAATGCTGCAGAAGAACTACTGAAAACACAAATATACTCTGTCACAAAGAGAGGTTACTATTTTTTGTCATTTGACAGCTAAAAACAATAACTAAATGTTAATATTCTAATTGCAAAGGATGTGATGGGGATTTTTTTTTCTCCCACAGAACTTGAGGCAATATCTGAGTATGCAGGTATTATAATTAATTAAGATCTCTTTTTTTGAATCTTGGAGCCATCCTTACTAAAATCTTTGAACAATCTTGAGTCTTTTAAGATCATTTTAATCTTTTTTCCCCTTGCATCTTTAAACAATCTTGAATTGTTATTTGATTTCTTAAACTATCTTCAATCTTTACTTCAGTCTTTGAACCATTTTGAAACATAATCTTTAAAAAATATATATTTTTGTTTAATGCATTTAATGTTTTCCCCCTTGAATCTATAAACAATATCGGATCTTTCCTTAAAGGGGTCCTATTATGCTGTTTTCACTTTGTAATTTAGTCGTGTGTTCGTGTGTATGATCTTGGGCAATAAAAAGGATCTATGCAAAGTGACAAATCTCTCAAAGTCCATCCAAAGGGAAGATATTTCGTTTTTGACAAAAAACCCTTTTCAAGAACTACAACAGAACGGCTCATTTGGATACAGCGTTGCGTTTCCGGGCTTTGTGAACTCAAAAATGCTGGACTCATTGGATATCATACAAATAATTCCCGCCTACGAAATTCGAATGGTTGGGGGTGGGGGTGGTGGGAGGAGGGGCGAAGAGGGGTTGTGGGTTTTAGAACGCTTGGTTGGAGTGGTTGGTGAGTGGGCAATCAGACGATGGATGGAAGAAAAGGAGAAGCTGCGGTTGATGTGCTGTAGCTTAAAATTTTCGGCATGTTTAGAACAATTCTTACAAGAATAACACGACGTAGCTGGGCGCCGCGAACAGACACCGAACGGCGCCGCCGGTGTGCCTACACTTATAGAAAATAAAGTATTTGAATTTTAAAGATGCTGTGCTTCTCGTCCGGTGTTCGACCTCTTGAAACGCTGTTTTTTTTTTTCACCTCCGTGCCCAAACATCTTCGTTTGGGCTTCCGAAAGCGGATGATGACAGGAAACAGTGGTTGCAATTTACTTTTTAACTTCCTGAGCATTATAACCCCAATTTGCTATTGTGTGCTGCGCTTTTTACTGAGAACAGCTTCCACATCACGAGAGTACAGTGCGGCAGCGCAAGGGGCGGGAAGAGTAATGATAAACACCGTCTAAGCTGTTCGCCAACACAACGCACGGGACGCTAAAACCATCCACAACATATTTGTTTTTTCGGAAGGTCGGACCTTCATCAAGCAGGAACTAATCGGAGAAATTTGTGCCAGGGAAAAAGGTTATTTGAATAATTGTAAATTATGTGGAAAAGAATCGTTTTTTTCGACCCACCAGCATGAGAGATGTTCTATCTAGTGCACACCCAAAAAACAAAATCAATACTTTGTTAAAAAGAAGAGTGTGTTGAAACCCTTAAATAAATTAAAAAACCATTGGTTTTTTAAAGAATGTTAAACATACATGAACAGGTTGCCACCTCAGTAAAAACACTTAGGCACTCATTATGTCTATTATATTAAGGTAAACGTGGTTATGTTTAATTTTTTGATAGCAAGTTCGTCTCCGGGCAAAAAGGCAAAGTTGATCTAGGTCACGAAAAGTGGACATAATGGCTAATCTGGAGTGGTGATGGGCATGGTACACAGCTTACGTCATCAGTTTTTGAGAATTTTTTCAGTATTTATTCATGAGCAGAAACATTTAGATCCAAGCACTGCACTGTAGTATTAGGCTAAGGCGTTTTACAGCAGGAGAATAAACTCTCATGAAAGAGCTTCGCGCTTTTGCGAGTTCAATTCTGTAAACAGTGAGCGTAACAAGATGAGACCAAAACGGTGGAGGCCGCACAGAGTCGTTGATGCACCGAAACGCTGCAATGAGTTTAAAAACACTCGCTGCGTGGATCTATGTTCATATCCAGAATGGAGTGTCAAGAGTGTTTCAAGTTTATGTTGAACATTCAGTACTATAACTCATGTGCTCCCAAACCTAAACCTAGCACGCGACATATCAGTCTTCTTCCAAAACAAAAGAGGAACAAACTAAGGTCGAGGTGAGACCTGACGGAGTTACTTGTGATACACAGCAAACAGATGATAGACGAAAATTCAAAGACAAGTACACAGAAAGTAAACTGCCTTATTCTTCTGTTTAAGATTATTTTATTTTCATTTGTCTGTTATAATGAGTTTGTTGTAGGTCTGTGTTTTATTGGTTTTCTCCCCTCTCCCCACTCTCTACACTACCATTTTTCCTCAGTTTTACACACCCATTTCTGGAGTATTTTTCAGATCCAAGGTGTGAAAGACCAGTGCTGAAACGGGGGTTCATGACACTTTAAACAATCTCAAATCTTTATTTAAATCCTAGAATAATCTTGAGTCCTTGAACCATTGTGAATCTTTTATTGAATCGTTGAGCCATCTTGAATCTTTAATTGAGTCTTTGAATCATCTTGAATCCTTAACAAATTAGAGTCTTTATTTGAAACTTTGAACCATCTTGAAGCTTTACTTTAATCTTTAAAAATCTTACACACTTACAGTTCTGGTACATTTCTTCGTTACAGTCAAACATGTGGATACACTATAATACACGGCTATTTTCAGAAAACTTACTATGACTTTGCCTGATGTGATTCTTGCAGTGGATATGACCCTTGACCCTGACACAGCAAACCCCTGGTTGGTGGTGTCTGCAGACAGGAAGTGTGTGACCGACGGCAACGAAGAACGCAGCATTCCAAACAATGCTGAACGTTTTGACAGAGCACCATGTGTTCTGTCGAGAGAGCCCATCTCAAGGTGTAGGACTTATTGGGAAGTTGGAGTCTCAGGTAAAACAGCATGGGACTTGGGAGTGGCCAGGAAATCTGTCAACAGGAAGGGTTTGGTGACACTGAGCCCACAGGATGGTTACTGGGCAGTTTGTCTGAGAGGGGGCAGCGAGTACAGGGCCTGTGACTGTAAATCAGTGCTTCTGTCACTAAAAACTCTTCCACAGAGAATTGGTATATATGTGGATTACGAAAAAGGTCAGGTAACATTTTATGATACGAGTGCATGCACACATATCTACTCATTCACTGGACAGTGCTTTACCGAGAGCCTACTGGCTTACTTCAACCCAGACATGAATGACACAGGAAATAACAATGCCCCACTGGTTATACAACCTGTCAGTACTGACAGTGGGGATCAGACATACGATATTGTAACAATATGAAGAATGACAATCAACAAAAATAGAAATGTAACAGAGCAAACATTGTCAGATTTAAAACAATTGATGTAGAGTGATGATAATTTTTATTCTATTTAAATATGCTTATTGATTTTTGTTGAATGAACTGTATATCCAGTTAGTTAAATGATGCAATGAGAACACCATTGTTTTTTTTCCAGATTTGATTTAATGTGACATTTGTGATTCAGAGATAAATAAAGTTTCCCAATCACTTGTAATTAAATGTGTAGAATTTAATTACATAAATTTGTACTTTTGCAGTTTGCATCTTACACACACACACACACAGAAAAAAGTACCCGCAAGGTCAAAATGTACTGGTATTACTATCCTTGTCTGAGCCCCTATAATGCAGGGAATACCAGGTACACACACGTACGCACGCACACACACACACACAACCACACATTGGTATATGGTTTACAGGGACTCTCCATAGGTGCAATGGTTTTTATACTGTACAAATTGTATTTTCTATCCCCTTACCCTAACCCACACACACACACACACAAACACACACATTGGTTAGATGGTGTACAGGGACGCTCCATGCTGCAATGGGTTTCTTAGGACTGTACAAACATATTGGTTTTTATATTGTATTTTCTATCCCCTTACCCTAACCCTCACACACACACACACACACACACACAGGTTTGTTTTTGTGAAAAGTGGGGACATCCCATAGGCGTAATGGTTTTATACTGTACAAACCATATATTCTATCACCCTACACCAACACTACACCTAAACCTAACCCTCACAGGAAACTTTGTGCTATTTCAGATTTCAATACACTCCATTCTGTGTGATAAGCGTTTTGAAAAGTGGGGACAAGGGGTAATGTCCTGAAAAGTCACCTTCTCCTTGTATATCTATGTCATACCTTTGTCATTATACATATGTATGTCCTCATTTGTCACAAAAACGAGCACCACACACACACACACACACACACACACCCCACACCACAGTGGTCTTATGGCTTACAGGGACTCTCCAAGGTGCAGGGTTTTTATACTGGTGTAAAATTGTATTTTATATCCCCTTACCCTAACCCTCCACACACACACAACACACCACACACCCAGAAAAAAGTTGCCCGCAAGGTTCAAAATGTAATGGTAACTTAATACTATCTGTGTGGTACCCATACTGCCGGGAATACCAGGTACACCCACACGCACCACACACACACACACACAACACACACACACAAACACACAAACCACACAAACAAACACACACACACACACCAACACACACACACCACACACACACTTGGTATATGGTTTAAAGGGGACTCTCCTAGGGCAAAGGGTTTTTAAACTGTACACTGTATTTTCGATCCCTTACCCTCACACACACCCCACACACACAACACACACCCACACACACACAAACACAAAAACACACAAACACACACACAAAAAAAGGCCTACAAGGAAAATGTGCTGGTATTAATATCCTGGTTTGGTCCCATAATGAAGGGGAATAACAGGTACACACGGCACACTAACGCACACACACACACCACTAAATCTTTCCTTTCATCCTAGTCTTGTAATCCTGATTTCTCCATTGACCTCCTGTTCTTGTCTTTACTACAAAGACAACAGCCAATCAGATTATTAGACAGCTACTATAACTACAGCCAATCAGAGAGAAGAATTCTCAAACCATATGCTGCTCATCTTTATAATAATAACCTCTTGTCTTGTAGCATTTGTTATTAGTCAAGTTAATGATCATTACACAGTTAATGATCAGTGTTTGAAGTTGTTTGTTCATGGGGAAGATATGAAATATTTGCATTCATACACAGTGTAGGCTATTTGTAATTGAGAAACGCTGTGAGACTGGCAGGAACACAAGTAACTGAGAGGAGGAGCTGCAGAGAGAGATTAAGCAGATTAAAGCAGGATTGATGAAACAGCGTCTTTCCAAGACAGAGAGAAACTAACAATCAGATCTAAAACGAGAGAGAAGTTTCATGCTGCTGCTGATGAGTTGTCTGTGAGGAAGACAGAAGTACAGGTGGACAACAGGAGAGGACAGACCAGTTGAGGGAAGATGAATGACATAGACAGGTGCCGAGAGGAGGATTAACACTCACTAAAGCTCTGTGCAGAGTGCAGCAGACTCACAGACACACATACAGGTATGTCACTGAGAAAACTTTACACAGCTTATTCATTATACATGTCAGTGCCATCCATGTCTTCCTGTTCATCTGCATCAGCATCACTGTAATTATTTGTCTAGATTTAAATACTTTCGTTATTAAAGGAAGTTACAATAAAATCTGTCAATCTGAAGCTTGAGTCCATGCGCAAGTTTGCTTTCACTAGTTAATAGAAGTGGTCCTGCTGTTCGATAAATGCATTTATAAAAGTGCTTGACATCACTTGAATCCCTTTCCTCAAAAAGGCAGTGGTTGGTTGGGTCTGGTAGTTCTCATAATGTCACTGGCAATGGATGAGACAGCAGGTGACCTCCCCGTGAGGGATGTGGGCTTGAGAGCAGGGCTGATAACTGTTCTCACAGGTGTGTATAGAGCTGTGTGTTTATTTGGGTTAAAGATCATTTGTATTTTTATTTCTGGTTTCTTTAAATGAGTGGAACTGGTCAAGATTTTATTTCAGATACAGATCAAGACACCAGAAACTGGAGAAGACCACCACAGGTGCTCAAAATAAAGGGTAAGATGTCTGTCAATACAATCTTGAAAACAAGCACTTTAAAAAAATCATTTTAATATTTTAAAAATTGTATTATATACTGAATATACAGTATATATATACTGTAATGTTTTGCTATTAGCTATTTGCTAAAGATAACGTGTCTCCTTCAGAATTTCAGAAGCTATGCTATCCTCTAGTTTTTTTTATTTAAAAAATTTATTTTTACAATGTATTTTTCTCATTGTATAATTCTCATTTGCGCCTATTTTGAATATCTCCTTTTTGGAACAAACAATACTCCAAGTAAATATAGGCTACCATAATTGTGAACTACTTCTGCAGTATCCTGGGCTATAGAAGAGCAATTTCTGAGCAAATACTGTAAAAACAGTCCTTCGGGCCATGAAGTCTCTCTGTCTTTATACAGATCGCCAGCGATTGTACAGAATACCACGTGAGCAGCTGGAGGACCAATGTCTCCGAATACAGGAGGAGAACACACTTCTCAAACAACACAGCCGCGCACAAGAGCAAAAACTACGCAGGTAGGCCTACACAGACACTAACTAACTGATCCATAATACCAGGAGAAAGCTTTTGTCATCATTTCCATTAATCTCAATTGGCACAGCCTAGAAAGGATTAGTGCTTTCATGTAAGTTTTGTCTATTTCAGGTTGTCAACAAAACTGCTGCGATTAAAGCAAGGCCCTCTGTCTGCTGGGAGGGATGGAGAGCTGGAGGACACTATTCAAGAGCTAGAGGCTCGTGTAGCGACTCTAGAGAGTCAGAAGCGGGCGCTGCAGAGCAAACTCAGTTTAGCCAAGCAACACATCTTAGACCTGGGCGTCAGGACACATTACAGGCCACGAACAGGTGAGGAGTCACTGGGCATGATAAACTGGTAATATTGCTGAATTGCTTTGGACATACACCATGGTAATACAGTGATGGTTTGTAAATATAAAGAAGAATGACTTAATAAGCCAGTACTAAATCAGTACTTAATAAATCACCACAGTACTTTTTGTAAGGGGTGTTTATTCCAGATTTGATTCAGTATCTACTCTCTCTTTCTCTGTCTCAGGGAGAGGTGTGGATGGGGACGGAGGGGTCAGACGAGCTGCCCAAACTGCTCCTGCTCGCTATGGCATCAGTTCACAGGAAGACACCAGAGGAGAGATAGACAGATTGTAAGTTGACCTGTGGGTATGTGTTTGTGTATGTTTACAACCATACAACCTTAAACAATGAGGAAGTCGTGGCCTAATGGTTGGAGAGTCGGACTTGTTACCCAAAGGTTGCGGGTTCGAGTCTCGTACCGGCAGGGATTGTAGGTGGGGGGAGTGAATGTACAGCGCTCTCTCCACCTTCAATACCATGACTGAGGTGCCCTTGAGCAAGGCACCGAACCCCAAAATGCAGCATAAATGGCTGCCCACTGCTCCGGGTGTGTGTTCACTGCTGTGTGTGTGTGCACTTAGGATGGGATAAATGCAGAGCACTAATTCCTAGTGTGGGTCACCATACTTGGCCACATGTCACGTAAAGATAAAGATACATATAAATAGGTCATGAATGTTCATGATATGTTATGACAGGGATGCTTACTAATTATATCCATTACATTTTTTATGGGATACGATGTGATTTACAAACTGCAAACTTAAAAAAAAAAAATAAAAAGATAAAACAGCATAACCTGAGTAATAGGATGGTCAATACACAAAATATATTGTCCTCAATGTTCCTGCCTCTTTCTCCTATTTATATGCAGACTTGCTTTACTCAGGTTTGTTGGATGTTTTTGTGTTTACATACTTTGCAATTCTGCAAAACACAGTATAGTGCCTTGCTTCATATACCTGCAACTCAGCTAAAGCACACAAAGAAAAAAAGAAGGTAGGAAAGAAAAATATATATATATTAAAAACATTTGCATTCTTAATCATATGGCAGAATTCATAGAGACTCTAGATCTGCTTTCACACAAAAAGACTCTGCTAATTTATTTTGCCTAAAATAGACTTCATTTAAGTATATATTACTGATGATCCGTATGCATATTATAGGACACTGCTGCCATGCTATTAATAATCAAATAACAAATGTGTTGCTAATGCAGTGTATTACCTTGCGCATGCTTTATTGTCCATATCTGGCTTTTACATCCATGTTTCTAATTTTCCAGCTTGTTTATTTTTTCTCTCAGCAGATCTACCATTACAGAAAATCAGCAAGGGAGGGTGGCAGAGCTGGAGCTGTCTGCTCAGTCTCTTAGAGAAACACTCAGAGACAAAGAGAAAGAAATTGAAGGTATTGTGAAAGACCTGCGCAAACAACAAGCCGATGGACACAGGTAGGACAAAGCTTGTAATAATAATTAGTTTATTGCCAGTCGGCGGGGCCGTGCGGCGTCCCGCTTTATATGTGTTGTTAAAGACATTCAATTTGTATAGTAAGATAAGTAGATGTGTAAGATTGCAGGCCGACGAGCAGCTTTTCTGAAAAGTAGCAAACCCTAACTTCGGTGTACCTCACGGAAAAGAAAGTTTGCTGCCGCTCTTCAGGACGGCGGAGCCATATACCCAAAAGTGTCTGAGCAATCTAAGCAAAAAACAGAGTGACAAAGCAAATAGTATCCGTTTTACACAGGGATAGTGCCATTCACGCTATTGCTGTCTATGGGCTTTGTTGGGCTGACTGAAAAACTATCACAAGAATGGTAGTGAGAACATTGTTACTGCCATTGGTATTCCCATTTGTTGTAACGTCCTCTCTCCTTGAGCCTGCCTTTCACACCATCGGCCCTGCAGATGGGTCGGCCCCACACGTGCACTGACTTTTTTCATAATAATACCCATGTGCACATCACATTTTTGGTCCCCAAAATGGTGGGCATTGTAGTGCACTCACTGTAGCTGCTGTCACATCATCATAGTGATCATGAGTCTTCCACTTGAAATCAATGGTGTAATGTTTTCCAAATTATATTTCTGCATTAAAACAAACCATCATCATTCCTCTCTCTCTTTGTGCTCTTTCTTAAGGCTTATGAGAACCAGCTGGAGGAGGTAAGCTTAACCTGAAAATAAACATTTCCCAAATGTTGCACTTTTGACTCTTTCTTCATCTCAAAAAGTATCATACAAACATGTACAATGTCTGAGAATAATATTGGATAAATGTGGTTCTGTTGTATGTCTTTTTTGTCTTATATGTGCAAATATACTGTAGGGTCAAAGGTCTTTAAAAGAGAGCCAAGGAGCACTGCTAGGGAAGGTGGAGGAGCTGAGTGAACTGTTGAAACAGGAGAAGCAGAGAGTGCTGACACTTGAGGGCCAGCTCAATGCTGCCACACTTTCATTGCAAGCTCTGGGGGAGGTACTG
>JADLZN010005924.1:0-210707 GCA_018155175.1 Sinocyclocheilus anophthalmus
TCAGACAAGGGCGCAGCGAGCCAGTCCTTCGATGGGTCCACCGAAACCAAATAAAGAGGCACCAGGGCTCCAACCAACAGGAAAAGAGGGAAGATCAAACCAACTGACACAGACCAACAATCTCATACTCTACACCACACCGACATAACTTCTGTCATTTTAAGAAGACATATGGCTATCTTTCTTAAACACAACACCTACATACTCTCCTCCACCGCACTGCTAAGACCACCTCTAGAGAGAGTGAGGTCCTCCGCACCCGTGACCCGCGTTTGTTGTCTCACCCTCATTCGGTGTCCGTGTGTCGGTTTTTTTTTTTTTTTTTCTCCTGCGTCTTTGTGTTTTTCCGTTCATAGCTATATAACACAAAAACGGGAAACCTTTCTCTCTCTCTCTCGACTAACATTCCTTTCCTTCTAGTCCCCGCATCAGGAAAAGACTCCCTTAGCTCAAAACTTTTTAATACAGGTCCCGAACTAGGTTGAATTCCTTTCCCCAAAACTTTTGTGTTGTCGTAAATTGTTGAAACCGATGGCTAGTCAACACCCCAGAGCGTACGGCTACCTTCACCTACGATCAACACGACACCGCCACGCGCAGTATCCTGCCCAATCAAACTTTATGGATCAATGTCCCTAAGGGCTCGATCCTCCATATTGACGATTTAGCATTGTATCACCTTACCAACGTCGAGTATCAGGCCGAAATCGAAATCTCACCCTTCTTCAAACAGCATTCCTTCGTCCTCGATCCAGAACTGGAAGAAAGGATCAAGGAGGAAGGAACGCAACGTATTGATTTGACTCCTGTTGATACAGCTTTAGAAGCTATCGCTTGCCTTCCGCCCGTTGGCGCGCCAATCATTCGGTCTTGGTCTGCCGCTGACACAGCGCTTTGCATTTCTACTATCGTAGGACATGTTGTGACTCTGACACTTGCCTTCCTCCTCCACAAGCGAGTGAACGCCGTTCAAGAGTCTTTCAACAAATGCACGTCCGACGTCCCGCGCATGTTCCGACGTGATAAAACTGACCAAGAACATGAACCTGAGAACTCAACAAACCTAACTGAGATTACGCCTATACCGACTCGTCAAACCTCTGACAATTAGAGCAATCCAAAAATGACACCATAATGATACAAGTAATTCTAAAATAATGCACCCCTATGTCGTCTCAATTTTCGAACCTGATCATTCCCAAATTACCCAAGCCCTGCACCAGGATTCAGTCAGTGATGAAGATGTTGTTTGTGTCTTGTGTGTGTCAGTTCTCTCTTGCCTCTTGTTCCAGTGCCCGCTGACATTCGCAATAGGAACGTCACCGCGCAAAAGGGGGATGTGTAGGATCTATGTCTCACAACGGACCCACCTACATGATGGAGACACACACGTCAAACCAGCACATTCCATGGAAGGTTGTTGAGGTTAGTTTCTCCATCCATCTGTAGTCGTAAAACTCATGCTCCGTCGAGTAAGGTGAAAGCATTCCCTGGACTGTTTGGCTATATCTCAAGATAAGCTAAAAGGACAGTACTTTAACGGTGCTTAAAATGGTTTTACGGGCTTGCAAAGAGCAGATAGAAATACCCTCATGACCAGTGGACGCATAAATTGCTAAACTCCGATCAACAAAAGAGACAATTTTATGGCTCCCTGTCCAGCAGGAGTCTTTCCAGGAAATGTCCAGAGCTGACCTGATAGTGACCGGAAAACTCGACACTTTTCCCCCGCATTCCAAGGAAAGAGACAAGATTTCATTTGACAATCGTTGCTAATCATTGAAAATATAAAATTATCAGAGCATAGAATCACAAACAGTAGGTTGTATGTTGTATATATATGCTTGACATGTTTCATGTAATCAGTGCAACTTTAACCAGTGTTTAATTACCCCTTTTTAGGAAATAAAGATATTAAAACTGTGTAATATGTGAAGCTTAATCTTGAACGAATGAAAACCCGAAATGCAGAAGGTTGAAATGAAGTAAAATTTAACAGTATGTACAATATTGGCATTTAAGAGACTTTATAGACATATCAACATATTATTATAGGTGTCCTCATATAAATGAAAGCCTCTGGTTAATGTATGCGCACTCCGCCTTGCAAGAAGCCGATTGGAAAATAGCGTCAGGGGACGGACTTATGCCACAGAACAAAACCCGAATGCAGAACAGAATCCAATAGTTTTTGGTTAGCTAGCTGGCTTGCAACTTATCCTGCTCTCGCTGGTCGCTGTGTTAGAGCACCTGCAAGCGTGCTCACATTTACCATCAAAAGCAACCAGCAAACTAAAACTCAACACTTCAGTGATACCTCGTTGAAATCGTCAACAAACTTGAAAGTCAAAGACTCTCAGCAGATTACTTGCACACTAAGACTCTGCGTCATCACAAACCGACGAGGGATTCCCAAAAGACGTCATCCTGACGTCACCGAAGCGTCAGTGACGGGGTTTCCCTCAAAGACTTCCAGGAAGCCCGCAGCAACCACGGAGTCAACTCAGCTGTCAACCAACGGAACGCAAGTAAACAACATTTCTATGATCTGCCGAACGGGTGAATTTAGATTCGTTGCTCTGTGAATTCTTAAAGTGAATTCCCATCCCTCGTGAAAACGAGATAGAACTATGAAACTCAGAACTCCGTTAAAAGAATTTTCTTCCTCTGAAACTGTATGTTTGTGTGTTTTAGCTTAAGTTTATTGATCAGAATACCAATAATTTCATGTGTCATTTAGGAAGCATAGCTGGTGTCAGATAATTTTTGGTCAATTCCCCCTATGCCAAAATATCCTTGCTTGCTACTTATCTCGTAGCTTATTTATAATAATTACCTCTCTTTCAAGAGCTGTAATTTAATAACTGTATTTCACCCGTGGCCAGGGGGAATACAAAATTTACATATTCAATTGGTAATATACACCGACATTAACTTCTCGCTGGCCGAGTAGCTGATAAAAGTATAAACTATTGAAATTCAAAGTCAGTTTTGATCAGGTGGACCTCGAATTCTCAGATCGAGTTCTTTTAAAACCTGAGCTAGAAATAAACCTGAATGAATTAATAATGATTAATTCCCTTACAACTAAGTAAATTATTACACTGTTACTGAAGTGGGATATGTGTAAGGTTAGGGACAGGTTTGTTGTAATTTATAATTACAATTATAAATGTAATTACAGAAATTATTTGCAGATGTAATTACATGCAGGTATTTTTTTAAATAAAAGTACAACCTAGAACATGTATGTAAACAATCAGTGCATTGTACACATGATAATTTGATGTAAGTACATAGTAGTTAATATAAAGTGGACCATACTTTGTAATAACATTGTAATAACGTTGTAGTAACTACTAGAATTCTTAAGTTGTATAATTTTTTAAGAACTTTTGCTTTCTGTAGACACGGTAAGACTTTGTTTTGATAGCCAACTTTAGAAATTCTACTGATTATCAGCAACTTTGCAACTACATGTCAACTAGCAGGGACCATCAAAATAAATTGTCCTGACTATAAGTTACTTTGCACATACATGTCAACTTATTCTAGTTTTCCTAACCCTAACCTAACAGTCTATTAAAAACAAAATTTTAAAACCCAAAACTATTTACTGACAGTAGTTGCAAATTAATGAGAGTTACTTGACATGTAGTTACTTCTAACTAGTAGAATGCCTAAAGTGGACTATCGAAATAAAGACGGATTAAAATAAACCCCTGATTAAATAAAATGTGATCAGTCAGTGCTTACCAAAACCTAATAAACTGGTTATCTGTATAGCTGAGAATGTTTTAGTTTGCGAATTAAGATCTTTATTTGCTTTGCCTTGCTCAATTTAAATTTCATTCCAGTCACGATAACACGCTCTGCAGTCCCCATGGGACGGAGCTAACCTAATAGAAATCAGAGCGAAAGAGTTAACCTCGCCGCCCTGCCCTGGTCAACCCGTCCCCTCCTCTTCATCTTCGCAGCGAGGGAGGGACGAGGAAGAGGAGGACAGGAATCCCGCCTTGTGTTTCTAATATCTTTATGAAGAAATCCCTCCGGGCCAGGAACGTCTTGGGTGTTCTGAGAAATCGGTCCGCGAGAGACCAGCCTCGGGAATATCTGACAGTTCCCCGGCAGAGAGAGAGAAAGAGAGGCAAGACGAGGCTAAAAGAGAGCCTTTCTTTCTTCTTCTGTTGCGCTCTCCTCCCTGTGGGCGGAGGTAATGAGCTGAAGTGGGCTTGCTGTCTGGTAATGTAATATACACAGCGCCCATGTCAGGTCTGGATCCAATAATCTGTCATTTAGCTTGTCTGGAACAGATTGGCCTGCCGTGATGGGGTTGAACTCTTGCCCGGCTGAGAAGTTCTCTACACCCCAAATCCCCACCGGCACCCCACCCCGTCACCCTCGCCCTAACCCCGACCCTCCAGCCTGACAGAGGTGCACGCCGCCCATTTAGCCACAAGCATGAGGTTCCCACCACTCCTTGTTTTGGTGAGCCCCCGCCGAGGTCTGGTTTGCATTTGCGGAGCGCATTCAGAGACAACAGGTGCACGTGTGTTTATAGTGAACGTGGGCTGTGTTGGGTTTTAGCAATAATAAACAGCCCCGTGTCAGTCTAGCGCACTCGCTTTTTTACAGATTGGAGAGATAAAGGTTTTTGGGTTATGCTTTACTTCAATAGTCCACTTCTACTACATGTCAAGCAACTACATGTCAACTAACTCTCATTAGAGTATTAGAAGACTGTTTAGTTTATGATTAGTAGAATAGGTTGACAAGAATGTGTAAAGTTACTTTTAGTCAGAACAGTGTGTTTTGGGGTCCATCAGAATAAAGTGTTGGCTGATATTAAGCCCACTATAAAATATGTTTATATAATTTGCAAACTATTAGTTCGTAGTTCATTCATAGTTTATACATTGTAGCCTCTACATTGTTAATGCATAAATGGGTTATGTACAAATAGTAAGTTCTTCATTCCTTGTCACTATAATTTGCAAATTATTACTGTTTAATTAGCTAATATGTAAATAGTTCGACTGTGTTTTTTTTACTTGATGTATTTAAACAAGGTGATCTCATTAGTATGTCTTCGTAATATACGTAACGTAGTTATTTACATTTGTATAATCACAAAACATACAATATTGTCACTGGACACATGCATATTTTATTATATATTTTTTGTATAACAAGTGGTTATGTTTATGAATAGGGATATGGTTAAATAAATATTTATGCATTTGCGTAATTATTGTCGGCTGTACAATTTTTTTTTTTATTTTTTTTTTTTTTATGTGGTTATGTTTAGAGTTGAATTGGTTAAATGAAATAGTTTATATTCATAATATATTATATGTAGTTCATAAAAACACTAAAAAGGTTATTAAGAGTAAGTAAATATTAAGTAATCTTTATGTGTAATGTTAATTTCAGGAACACTCACTATCAATATCTAATAAAAGCATGTCATTGCTTTTAATATAGTATATACTGTCACCTAATCTAAAGTAAGAACTATTGACTACATCTACATATAATTTACCTCTAATAATCTAAATAACTTCTTTACTACTGGTTTAAATACTGTACATGAGTTAGGTATAGTTAAGAAATTGTTTTGTAAGAAAGGGATAATCAAAAAAAACTTAGCGAGGGGGGGGGGGGGGTGTTAAAGGGGGGGGGGGGGGGGGGTTGGAGGGTGGTGACGCTTTAGGAAACCTAAACAGACGACTACAGTCGGTAGAGACTACAGTATATAAACTATTAATTAACTATAAACTAATAGTTTGCAAATAATTTATAAGTGCTTTGCATATTTATAGTGTTACCGGACAGTCTACTATCACTCTAAGGACTGCTAGTTGACATGTAGTTACTTATAGTTAGGAGAATATCTAAAGTGGACGATCAAAATAAAGTGTTACTGGTTTGTGAACTAATTGTAAAATGACGCTCATGAAACGATGTTTTAAAGGAACCCATGGTCTTTGACTGCTTTACTGCTGGCAGACTCTGTTTCATTCTGAATTGCAAGACTGTTCGAAGTTATGTCAATCTAATTTCCCCTTTCGGGTTCCGCGCTGCAGTTGTAACACATGCATTGTATTAGAGAGCAGTGATACTCTCCGCATGTGTAACTGCTACATGCTGAATTTCATTTTTACATGTAAAACATTTGTTATGTTGTCAAATAACCCACACCTCACAATAAAACTGAAATTGGGAACACTTGCCGAGGACTGTAGGCTTTAGCGTACTGATTTGGACTGGTTGAATGTTAGTTACAATGACCATCATTCTTCAAAATATCATCTTTTGTGATCATACAGGTTTGGAACAACTTGAGGGCGAGTAAATGATTGAACTCAACTTCATTTTTTTTTTTTATAGACTGATCTATTCCTTGTGCCACTCTATGACATTTCATCCAAAAATGAAAATTAATTTACTCACCCTCATGTCGTTCCAACCTCGATGATATTCTGTCTTTCTGTGGAACCAAAGACGATATTCACAAAATGTACACTGCTGATGGTGAGCGGGGACTCTGTCAAGCTCCAAAAAGGACAAACAAATGCCATGAAAACGCACAATACATTAAGATAGTGTAGCTCTCAAATTTCATTCAAGCATTTGCATATTAAAACATCACAACTTGTGTTTGGCTGCATGTGCCAGGTTTGATGTCAACTGTGCCATGCATCCTCATTTGCCGTGCAAAATCCATATTTATCTAACACTAAAGTTGTGCAATGTTCAAGATTTGTTTTGTCTACAGGTCTGAATAATACAAGAGTGTCCAAACCTGTTGTTTCTTCAGTAGAACAGTGAAGAAGATTTTTAGCTGAAACCGTGGTATATAAAAATAAAAAAAAAAAAACACACAATCAGCAACACAAAATGTATACCTGTTGCAACTGATGTTATACTGACAGAAGCAGTCCGTCTGTGCAAGAAACCGAACATTATTTACAACATTATTACCTGTAATCCATAGTATTTTGCTGTAATTTAAAAGCAAGTTTAAATTTTTGGGTGAGTTATGCCTTTAACTAACAGTAGAAATGGAGTCATTGCATTATTCGGTTAAGCAACCGTGTTAATTGTCATCATTCAGTATGATAATTCAATATGTTGTACGTGTGTTGAGAGACAAACTCAGAAGTACAGATGAAGAGACACAGCTGGGAGACGGAGAAAGATGGCACACTGCTTTTGGACAGTCTCGCCCATGTAGGTTTGTCTGGGACGGGGGAGTCTGATTTAAGGAGCTTAATAAACGTGATGTAGTGTTCAGAGCGATTGTTTTTAGGCAGGATCGTTTTATCTTCTATTTCAGCCGTTTCTGCAATTGCACACGCTTCAGGATGCCCTATGACAGACACAGGCAGAGTTTGACTGGTGCATTGTCACTTTAGCAGAGATTTCTCTCAGAACGCTTTTATTATGTGCATTTTACTGCATTAGTAAAATGTGAAACATTTTGCAAACATTGCAGCATTAAGGCTCCGATATACTCACAGCAAAGTTATTTTTAATTCTTCGCTTTGGAGTAAAAAGATGTTTTAAATACCTGAGGCCGGATTAATACGTTAGGAACATGACTGTGGTGTATAAGTGTTCCGCGGAGCACAAAACTAGTCATAAGCATGGGTATATTTGTAGCAATAGCCAACAATACATTGTATGATTTTTCTTTTATGCCAAAAATCATTAGGATATTAAGTAAAGATCATGTTCCATGAAGATAAATTGTAAATTTCCTACCGTAAATATATCAGGTTTGACAACTAGGGTGTGTAAATGATGCCAGAATGTCATCCTTCCTTTAATGATGCATCTAGAGCTTTTTAAACATGTAATTAACTCCAAAAATCATATAAGAGGATTTTTTGCTGACCTTTGTTTTTAAGAGCGCTAAAGTGGTTCGGCGATGCAGAATGAAACTATTTAGATAATTCTATTTAAATCATCCAAATGTTGGCTACCTCATCCTCATATCCAAGTGCGTATAAATCACATAAGTCAGGTAGTATTGCTCAGAATACCGTGTCCAGCTGCAGGTGCTGTTGGCCTGCTGGACTGTATGTTGCCAGACAATGGCGTTTTTGTGCACATGTGCGGCTCAAGCAGACCAGAGCGCAAACTGGGAAGAGGGGCTATTTTTTGTTCTCTAATCACAGGCAATTTGCTCAGTGCGGTGGAGGCCCTCCGCCGAACATCATGAGTGAACCCGAAATGAGTAGGATTTATGATGTGCCTGCCAGCTTTCCTTCCCTGGTACACACACACACACACAGCCCACCACACCCACACACACCACCACACACCACACATCACACGATCACACACACACACACACACACACACCACAACCACACACACGTAAACCCCACCATCACACCCTCCACACCACACACACGCTCTCAGAGCGGCCCTAACATGGCTGATCCACAGCTGGCTCTTATTATGGCTCCATACAGTAGCCATTCTTTTTCACGTCGCGCTCCTTCCCTTCCCTCCGCTCTCTGGCGCTTATTAGAAATGTAACACACTGGTTGGGGAGTTTGTTACAGATTTATGTGGCACAGGTGCTCCCTTTAAAACTGCACAGGGCTAGCGTTAGCCTGCAGAGCTATAAACATGGCCTCTACCACACTCGAGTCGCTAAAAAAGCGCAGTTTGATTGGAAATTAAGACTCGGTGTTGACGTTCCTAGACGTGATTGTGACAGACTGCGCTTAGTGATATTAGACCCACTTCCAAAATAACTTTTTAGATAGAAATGACCAGCAAAAAGCAATAAAATAATGTGTTTCAAATGTCTGTCCAGAATATAAACGCTACGCCTGTCTATTTGTACTCTATATTTATTGCAGCGCTCAGGGATCAGCCAAATACAGGAAATGAGGCCCATTAGAGATTTGAATAAATAAAATGCAATATTTATAGCACGCTTGACGTCAATAAGGGTGATATCATGCAGCAGGGTGTTATTAAAATGACATCAGGACTTGGCACGGCACAGTACAGTACCAAGGGAGCATGTTGACTAGTCGAGAGCATGATAAAGAGAATGCAGGTGATGGCTCGGGATTTAGGCAGAGAACGTCTCTGAGGAAAGTGCTGTAAGTGCTGTAGTGTGGCTGGAATAGTGCCACTAGTGGTGTGGAGTGAGTAAGTCAGGCGTGATTCATCTCCAGCACAGTTCACATGTGTTTGTGCTTCATGCCTTCTTGAAGATAAAAGTGTCAGCTGTTGCAACAACAACAAAAAAAGACTCAACAGAATAAGAAATAAAAAAAGGATTGTGCTTTTTTAATGTTGAAATGTGTTAGTATCATTTTTATCCTGCACTATGTAAAACCACTCACTCTAATGTTTATTAATTATAGAATATTATTAATTACATGTATAAATCATAATGAAGTTGAAATGAATATGAGTCTTCTCTTATACAAGAGTTTGGATATTGTAATTCAGCATGTGTGATCAAGTGATTTATTTTTTTTAAATAAATTGCAAAAAAAAAAAATTATTTCTCTATTTGTCACAAAGCAAGCTTTTTAGCATAAATGCAAAAACAAGAATTCAGGTCAGTTCAATTCAGTTTTTTTATATGTATGTATGCATGCGTGTATTTATTCATTTATTTAGTTAATTAGTTAGTTACTTAGTTAGTTGTTCTAAAGTGCTTTTACAGAATCAAAATACAAATAGAATGGCAAATCCACACTGCATTACTTAATTATTATTTTTTATATATTTAATCAGTTATTTTTTAAAAATGGTAGGCTATTCCACAGCCTATGGGAAAACAAACAAACTAACCCAAAAGTGTAGTATGCTCATTATGTCTGCATATTTTGTTGCATTAATGCACCACATCGAATGACAGGACTCAAGCCTCACTCATTAACTAAATGAATAATATTTCCTAGCAACCTTAATAAATTCTGAAATATTATTACAATTTCAAACCGCTGTTTTCTATGTGAATATATATTAAACTCTAATTTATTTCTGTGATGCGCAGCTGTATTTTCAGCATCATTCCTCCAGTCTTCAGTGTCACATGATCCATAAGAAATCAGTATAATATGCTGATCTGCTGCTCGAGAAACATTTCTGATTATTATCAATGTTGAAAACAGCTGTGCTGCACAATATTTTTGTGGAAACCATGAAAAATATATATTTCATGAATATTTGATCAATAGAACATTTAAAAGCATTATAAATGTCTTTACTGTCACTTTTGATCAATTCAATGCATCCTTAATGAATAAAATAAATTTCCTTAAAAAAAACATCTTACTGCTCTCAAAGTTTTGAAAAGTAGTGTATAAGTTTTATTTTAGGTGTGGTTTATATGTGAAATTAACACAGACATTTCTGCTGTTCTCCCAACATAATATGGATTTGTGTTATGCAACATTTTAAAGAGCGTTTTGTTTTCTGAAGCATCACCGTCATGTTCTCCTGTCTTATGAAGAATGATGGGGTTGAGGTGAAGGTCAGGGTGAGGGTTAGGGCTGGGGTTAGAGGTCAAATTTTGATTTAGGGTTTATAATTGGAGCTCATCCTCACACACTTTGGGTCACGCTGCTGCTGTCAGCAAACACAGTCATGAAGTAAGAACCCTGAACCTAATTTAATTTAGGAGTATTCGACAAACAAGCATATAAAACAGTGTTCTTATTCTGTGATTCTGCAAAGCCCTTGTGAGATTCGTATTTGCTGCTGTTGTCATTCAGTCCTGCTCTGATGTCAAGGTTTATGTAATGCTGAACGATTTGTGATATAATTCAGTGGATAGGCATGGCTTTGCATTTTGGCCTGTTCATATATCTTCAAATATTTGAATGAAGGTGTCTGATTAATTGACTGATATTTGATATCAGTTCTGCAGTTTAATATCAATGATAGCAAGGCAGCGTTTTGTAACCATAAGTATAGTTAATGATAGTCAATGTATTTGGGCGTCATCAAAGCTGTTAGCATCTGTTTGACATTATCCTAGTTCATGCAGGGTGTTTAGCTTTGTCTTTTACCAGCCCAAAGAGTGTGAACAAGGCATGAATTTTGAAAACAAAAAAAATTATTTTTAAAATATTTATTTTAAAATTCATTGAAACGTAGTATCCTGCTAATAATCCATATTTTGGCACTGTAAAAAAGGTAACAACTGAACTTAGGTTTTTAAGCATAATCAGGTGTGCAAGTCATTTAAACTTAAATCATATTAAACACTTCAACTTAAAAAAAATCTAGTTAAATCATTTAATTTTAAATTAAGATAAGAAAAAGTTAAAGAACATTAAGAGTAAAATTAATGAAAAAAACAACGTTACTTTGACTTTTTGATCATTCATACATTCACTCACTCATTCTTTCATTCATTTATTCATTCAGATCATTCATTCATTCATTTATTTTTGACAGTGTACAATGTACTTGTAAAAGGTAAATGTAATTACTCTTTTTTTTTAACTACACTGCATGGACTGATGCATCCTGATCTAAAACTGTTAATCCTCTAGATCATAATATATATATATCTCTATATATATCTATTATTATATATGTATATATAATTATATATAATAATATATCCCACAACAGTAACAACTTTTTTACAGTCCAGTTTCATAAAGCATTATGAGAGATGGTCTCTTGTAAATGTTGGGCATCAGATTCCAGGGTCCCTCGCCCCGCGGGTCAGTCTGTGTCCTCTCTTTGTCTCGCTCTGTCTCTCTCTGGTTATTGAGGCCCAGCACCGCTCGTCTCACAAACACACGCTGATGATTGATGTTCGCCTGGCTCTGCGATCTTCATGCACATCTCCAGTCCGAGGGCCGGCGTAGCGTTTCATGAGTTCAGCTGCATGGCGCCCTCAGCGAACACTATATTCCTCTTCCTCTCATTTTACTGACATCTACCTAATTCCCTTTATCCAGCACGTTAACAGAGGTCATGGCAACTTACCACACTTCTAGTGAACTAAACACTAAAGGCCAGTAGTCCATGTTGGATTATATGAATGTCATGAGATCTGTCTAGATGTCTCTCTGGTAGCATAACCCTAGGAACCATCTGGCAACATCCACTCACTCACTCACATATATTCTTCTATATTCTATCTTATATTCTATATGCTTAAATGTATAGAAGTTTAGAGTTTTACTGCAGTGAAATTCCAAAAGTTTGAGTTTTGCATGTCAAATGTCAAATACAGAAACGTACACGTAAATAATATATAAATCACCTGAAATTCCTAAAGACGAGCATAGTGTTACTACTTCACTGATATTAGTGTTATTTCGTTAATCAATAAATAAATACAATTAAAAAAGGACCACAAACAGCCACGTTCTGATCTTTGTCTCGTCAACAAGAACCCAAATGTTACAGTCCTTAATGGCATTGCAGCATTAGTTTCTCGCGCGGTCAGACTCATACTACCCTCCTCCTGTGGAGCGTTTACAGTAGCTCAGCTGTCTCACCTGACTGTGGCCTTGATCTCGATGAGGAATATTTCATTGTGGTGCCAGTGCTGAGGAATGCTGGGACAGCGTGGTAATCCTCGCACCTGTCAGGCTCATCTGTGTCCCCTGAGAGGCCAGATCCACAGCGGACAGCCTCTGATTCCTCAACTCCGTGTCTCAGTTTACACATCATGTATGACAACACTGAGAAACTATTATTAACTTATTGATTATTACACATCTCTGGGGAATATTTGATTGCTTATCACTACAGCTGTCGATTTACCTCATTCATTTCGGAAAAAATGACGTTAAAATGATGAAGGAATTTAACGCAGTGCCTCGTCCAGACCTGTCTGTTATCTCACACTGATGCAGTTGCTGATGAACATGATGCAGGATGATGCAGGTGTGATGAAGCCTGTGAGACTGCAGTCATATGCCCCATGAAACGATATAAGGGCTATACAAAAGTTAAATAAACAAGAAGGTGATATCGTATTTAATTTTAGACACAGTATTGTCTGTTTTTGCTCAAGTTCGCCAATGAAAATAGTTCTAATCACAGCTGCAGCAGGACTGGTGTGCGTCTCTGAGCAACACACAGCGGTGTGATGTTAACTGTGGCCAGTTTACAGTGACAGGATGCGCATAAATGCGACAAAGACGCAACTGTATGACGTGATAGTAAAAAGCTTGCCTACTCTTCTGCTGCACACTTTCTTCTCAAAACGAGTACATACTTTAAGGGTGTAGTATAAGTAGGCAAATTGTGACGCAGCACGTCACTTGTCTTGTTTCTAAATCAGTCAGCTGTTAGAACGAATCGGTTGAGTGATCGATTCAATGACTCACTCATTAGAACAGTGACTTTCCGCTGCTTTACCGATTTTAGTTTCATATTAAGAGTACAACTACAATAATTTAATATTCCAGTATTCAATAAATACAAGTCTGCCATCATTTACACTACACCCACTCATAGTCATCCCAAACCTGAATGAGTTTTCATTCTTCATTCTACACAATATACTACTTTGAAGCTGTTGGTAACCGAACAGTTGCTGGTTAGCCATTGACTTCCACAGTATGGGGGACTGCGGAAATACTGTGTAATGTCAATTGCTACATTCAAATGGTTGGGTACCAAACATTCTCCAAAAGCTTTCTGTGCCTTTACAAACTCACCAGCTAAAATACTTAATGAATACTGACAAAGAGACCGAAAGAGTCCTGTAACTGAGTAGTGACTTTTGAAAACTCTTAAACCCCGCAATTCACAGTAAAATGAGACAGACCATCTGATACTCCTTTGACAAGCTTGAATATCCTGTGTCTCACGCACAATTAACCTTCAAATATGTACTATTTATTAACTATAGATAATATGGCACCGGCCCACCCCATACCTATACATCATCTTACATTTCTGCGTTGACTGATGACAAATTATGATCAGTATCTCAACTCCCCCTAAATAGCTTTAGGGTACAACGGGGCTAAAGGCCCAACTTAAGAAAAAATGTGCCATTCACTGTGCCTAAATGTATAATTGCAGAAAAAAATATGTTGTATTGAATATTAATGTCGTAAACAGATGCTTTGGTCAACATAATAAGATTATCCTAATCAAACGAGTTGTGGAGAAGGTGTCTCTATTGGTCCCTAAAGTCATGATGACAGATTCTGAGCCACATTCATCTGCAACGGATGAGGCTGCGAACCCCCGCTTTCTACAGCAATTCAAGGTTGTTTAAACTAAACCAACTGTTGCTTCGACATCACAGATCCCCCCGCAGCACAGGCCTGAGCCGTGAGGCCTGTCAGAGGAACGCTGCTTTGCATGTAGCCTTGATTATTATCTGCTCCAAAAATTACTTACAGCTGCCCTCTTCATGGCTAACGGTCAAACTGTTTATACATCGAATCTGTTGGAATGTGGACAATTACCGTTTTTATTTTCTCACACCGCCCTCTCCCGAATCCTGCCCGCATTACGGTTTACATGAACCGTCTTCTTTAAAATCTTTGTTTAAAAGGTTTTTACAGGCCTCGGGGGTTTGCCGCCGGAGATGAGGAATTCGCTGTTCTGGTAGCACGCATCTTTAACTGGGAGAAAGCGGAGAGCGTAGCCAAAGACAAGCAAGTGATTATAGATATGTGACCCTGGAGCACAAAAGCAGTGTTAAGTCGCTGGGGTATATTTGAAGCAATAGCCACAATACATTGTATGGGTCACAATTATAGATGTTTCTTTTATGCCAAAAATCATTAGGATATTAAGGAGAGATCATGTTCCATGAAGATATTTAGTAAATATATCAAAACTTCAGTTTGATTAGTAATATGCATTGCTAATAACTTCATTTGGACAACTTTAAAGATATTTTCTCAATATTTCGATTTTTTTTGCACCCTCAAGATTCCAGATTTTCAAATAGCTGTATCTCGGGCCAAATATTGTCCTATCATAACAACCATACATCAATGGAAAGCTTATTTATCATCAGCTTACAGATGATGTATAAATCTCAATTTCACAAAATGGACGCTTATTACTGTTTTTGTGCTCCAGGGTCACATATATTTTGTCTGGATTTCATTTTGTAGCGATACCATCGTGGCTAATAGAGATTTAACAAGGCTTCACACCGGCACATAAAGAGAGGCTTCTACCACCCACCATTAAGGTCTGCTGAAGGTTAAACCAAGCCAGATTTGTAAGTGGTCCTCTCTCACGGCTCAAACTCTCTGGGGTCGCTATCAGGGCAAACCGTGGAGAGTGGAGCCAGAAAACTCGTTCTGCCCCTGAGCTCGGTTTCGGCTAAATGTGTTATCAAGCCAGTCGTGGATGATTTGATCTGTTGCATAGGAGCCAAAAACGGCCTGAATGACTGAAACTTTACTGCTCCCATTATGTTTCTGTAAACTCATACAAAAGTGCTGAAGTTGAACCTTCATTACTGTACATTCGTCGCTGCAATTCCTGTGTGTGTGGTGTGTGTGTGTGTGTGTGTGTGTGTGTGTGTGGTGTTTGCAGTCCTGCTGTCAGGGTCGCAACTATTGTGGTGGACGTATTTGTACGTGCTCTTGGCATTTAACCCATGATTATTACAAATGAGATACTCACCTAATAGCAGCTAATAGCTTCCAAATGGACTCCCAGATATGAGATAACTCTGAAACATCAGCCCTTTTCAGTTTACTACTGATGATTTTCTACTGGTCTTTATTTTCTGTAAAAGGTACTTAAATTTGAATATTAAATATATTAGGATTAAACTGAACATTTTAACTAATACAAACCTTGACAATTTTAAATACAGCAACATAACAGTAAGCAGTCAGAGAGGATGTCTCTGTTATATGGAAGCCTGTTTCCACCACTGAATAAAAAATAAAAAAAGGTGAATGCAACTTATTATGTCCCCTCATAATTTCAGCTTAATTAAGATTCAAAGTCAATTATAACTTAATTAGGTTTAATTCTGTCTTTTCACTTGTGAGATATAAACTTGTAATTGTGAGAAAAAAATAAAAAAAGTCAGAATTGCGTGTTTATTATTTTATTTTTATATTTTGATTCCTTTATTAATTTATTTACTATATTTTATTTCTATTCTGCGGCATAAACAGCTTCCGTGCTTCTAACCTTAAGGTTTGTTAATATTAATATTCATGGCATCCAATATAAAAAATCGTAACACTTTAGATTTAGAAACCCATATTCACTATTAACTAAGAGTTTTCTCTGAACAAACTCCTAATTTGCTGCTTATTTATAATTAGTAATATGCATGCTATCCGCAACTAGTTAATAGTGAGAATTGTCCTTAAAATAAAGTGTTACCCAAAAAACGAATTTATATAAGACAAGATTCAAACTTACAATTACCCAAAAATAAAGTCAGATGGTATCGCATCCACCAATCACATAACCTATCAGAGAAATGATCACGCATCCTGCGCAAAGCAAAATAAAAGACAACATATAAAATACAGGCAAAGGTATGCATAACTTTTGATACCTTGAAATCTTGTGTTTTGATACCTATTCTGTATGCCATCATGTTATGTAACTTTTTTTTCTAGCAGAATTACGTCATTTTCAACTTATAATTTCAGACATACATTTTAGAAGGAATCAGTCCAACAAGATGGATGATGAGAGACCACGGCTGATCCTTAAATTGAGAGGTCGCTGAAAATGACACAGTTGTAGTCGTAAAATTGTCTGCGCACTCTGTTACGCAACGACTTCACATAAAACTGGCTATAATAAGCAAAGAAGCCATTTTGGGTGGTGAAATACAGGAATTGCAGTGTGACTCACTGTGACCTTTTTTGGGAGTGGAGAGCAGAAACTGGCAGGAGGTGACATCAAAGAGGAATGAGTACTGCTACAATCCAAATGTCCATCCATTGAATGCCCCATAAAGAGCACCCTGGCCTTCACTCTTGACAAAGAGCAACAAGGGAGATTCCAAAGTCAACAATGTTTTCTCCCCCCAAAAAACGCTCCTGTGTTTTACTCTTTTGGCCGTGCCCTCAAAGACGGTGGGGTGGTCTTGTTAAAAAGACCTCCAAAGGACCAATTTGTTTTCTTGTGGACAGAAATAACATCAAGTTCCCTTGAAAAATCCCCTCACCCACCCACACAGTTAAATGATGATTAATGAGTCTATCGCAAAAGAAGCTGCGGGGATGTCTCGTCGCTAAACTCCCAAGGAGTAGAGAGTCAATTCTTTTGAAAAAACTCAGAAAGTGGATTCGGTCCCAAGGGCTAGAAGCTGAACCTGAACGCAACGTCAACGTCTTTTTGAAGTCTTTCCTATAGAGTCAGTCCAAGCGCCGCAGGATGCTCTATTTGATAGAAACTGTGCTGGATTTAAGCTGATATCTCCTTTATTTGTTCTGCTGAAAAAGAATGATGCTTTTATGCTGTTATATGGCGCTACAGCCACAGTTAATGTTTCTCCCAGTATATTAGCCCTTCAAATTATGATCTCGCCCAAAAGTGAAACTATAAAGGTGACCACAGGTACAAATTGTGAAATAACTCTTGTGCACCACGTGCTGATCCACCCTTCCGTTCAGTTTTTGTGGCCCCCCCCCCCCCTTTTTTTTGCTTCTCAATTTACACTTTGTAACTTGATCACTATTGATTTGGAAATGGAAAGTAGAGGAGCTCTAAGATAATGACACCACTCTCGGCGAGTGGAAGACACCTTCATCTTGATAGAAATGTAATTCAGGTCAGTGCCTTCCTTTGAGAAGTGGTATTCATTGTAAGGACTATTGATGAGGAGAACAGAAGCAAAATGAGTGGTGGATCCATTTAGGGATGTATTCTCTAAGTCAGATATTAAATTATATGTAAGCTATTGCCTAACAATATAGAAGTACGCTATAGTTGAATGGATAAGGACATTGGGAGTCATTGAACAGTCGCAAAGCCAATTCTCCAGCAACTTGGTGTTGTCATGTCTTCTTTGGCATAAAAAAAAAAAAAACAGAAATCTCATCTCAGGAATATCATGATATCTGTCAGTATTCAGATATAGTATCACTTGTGACACTGGGAAAGGCTCTTGAATACTCTCCTCTGGTTGCACAAATGCTCCTGTTTGAATTGATGGTTTCATTCACTGAACACCTGTATCAGCTCTTGAAGGTGATAAAAGATCTCCAGAATCTTACCTTTACAAACAACTTCAGGTGTTGTCCTCTTTTTTGGAGCCTCTCCTCTGTCAGATCCAAGGAAGAATGTCTTGACCTTCACCCTACAAAATAATAATTCAAATTCCAACTAGAGTCGTGGCCACTTCCCTCTAAGTTAATCTAGAAAAAAACAGGATCAGAGCAGTTCCAAGAAGATGCATTTGTGTATCTAAAGAGGCTGTTTATCTTTGTTAAAGTGGCACGACACCAGTTTCATCATGGCCTGCTGGCCGCATCCGCTTGAGCTGTGTGCAAACATCATGCCCCCTCTTGTGTCCATTTAGCTAAAGGGTGTGTCCATTTAGCTAAAGGGAAGCAGTGTCCATTTAGCTAAAGGGTGAAAAGGTTCAGGGGGCTGAGACTTGGCCTGTCTGGGAGAGAAAGTGATGTTTGCTGGGACGGAAAACCGCATATCTGCAGCCTGACAACTGGACTGTTTTTCTGGATGGGGAGGCAGACGGAGTGGAGCACAGTCCCACTGAGATGAGTCTGACTTTGGCCCACAGAGGAAAGATCCATTTGGGTTTCACTAGAGGCTACAGCAGCCCTGCTTCACCCGGCCAAACACACACACACACACACACATTCGTTAGCCCCCTCACCCTTCACACAGCCAGCCAAGTCTCTCAGACAGTACAAACACACACACACCGTACACTCGGCATAACCCTCTTTAACCCAGTCTACCGAGTCCCAGACAAGTACACATAATCTGAAAAGAAACATGATTGCATTCTGGTGAACCCTCAAATACTTCTATGACAAATCGAGAGAACAGCATAATTTATACAGAGCAAAAAGGAGTAAATATGGTTGTGCTTGAGCCAGAGAGGAATGATTTATTGGGTAAAATAGCCTAGGTTGGGTTCATTACTTCTAATGGCAAGAGACACTACATTTGTGTAGAGTCTCATGTACACACGCAGTGAGAATTTTAACACATATTATTGGGAGTGCTCAATACTCTGACTTAATGTGCTGGCCAGACACGCAAAAAAAGGTCTTAGTGAAGCAAAACCTCTCTCACACAGTCAGGGACATGTAAAACACCCGCTAGACTGTGGCTCCACTTTCACGCATACTGGAGGAGAGAAAAATAGCACTCCATTTTTATAATTCCACTATTTCTCTGGAACATGCAGCGAAATGGAAACGACCATAATAAATTCATTCTTAATGGTCTTTGTGGGAGTTTTGGAACTGCAGTCTGTAGAGGAACACTTGCACTTTTAGTCAAAAAAAAAAAATTGGGAAGAAAAGAGAATATGATCGTCCATTAAAGAGACAACATTTATCTTGAAGCCTTTGAAGACATGTTTGATTGAAGAGTAGGGTTGGGAATCGAGAGAAAAAATATATATATTTTATAAAATACTGGAACTGAACGATTTTTGTGACGTTGATTCCGCTAACTGTTCGGGAACGACTACATTCTTCTGCCAATAGTTGGAACACTAAAATACTCTTCTACTCTTTCTTATACTGCTATTTAACCATAGTAGTAGTATTCTTTATTTGTCTCTTTGAAGGTGACGCTGCACAAAGAAGAAAATATGTTTTGGCTGAGCTTGCAGTATGATTTGCATTTGGTGAGAAAGAAAGACTGTGTACCATTAACTAAAAGAATAAACACAAATCTGTAATACCGTTGCACACAATAGCAATCATACAGAATAGCGTGACCTGTGTAGTCTGATTTGCAAAGGAATGACTTTCATGAACCAGACCTTTTTAATGAATCAAGCAAAAGACCTATGAGTCATTTGTTTATTTGCCTTTGACTTGAGTCTGTGTAATTACTGACAGGTTTTTCATGTGTAGTTTAACATAGAATCATAATCATTAAAATGCTTACAATTCCCATTCTTATTAAAAAAAAAAAACAATCTTCCACACAGAGGTAGCACTGTGCATTTGGGTTTGGCTGAGGTTTCACATTACTTTTTTTTTTTTTTACTACTGTTCTCTATTTTTCCCTCTCTACCCTACTTGATACTTAGAAACAAGAGTGTAAACACCAGCAGGCCCCTGGATCATCCAGGCTTGAGTTGACTATGAAAGGCCCCATTAAGATAATAAGGGTGTCCATGCGCCTCAGGCCCAGAATGTGTTGTTGTAATGCAGATCCCCAGGAGCACCCAGCTGGACTGTACTCTGGCATTCAGCGGGAGAGTGCTAGTGCCCTGTGAACCATGGAAAACGACCCCACTGCAGTTTAGCTTGTTCACTTTTCAATGTTGTAAGGTGTCAGTTTGCACAGGCAGAGTCGAGAAAAGTTGTGTGGATTCACTGTACCATTTGTTACAAACACTGGCTCAAGTTCTCTGCTTACTGTCAACTCCGCCAGAGGACAGGAGCTTAGGTGACGATCATTAAAGAAGCCTGTTACTTTATTATCCAGTGCCAGTATCTGCTGGTAGATCAGGGTTCTGCTCCTGGAGGGCCACTGGAGCTCCAACCCCAATTAAACATACCTGAAATACAAAGTTCTGGCATGAAACTATATAGCTCGAACTCGATGACATGAATGACATCATCATCATAGTAACAGCTGATTGGTTCTCTCCTGTATCGTTAGCCAATGAGCTCACTGCTCAACATTCAAGTACTTGGCTAGTGTTTGCTGTAGCAGTTGCAGCGTGCTTCAAAAACTCCCCACCTTCCCCAGCTCCACCTGTATAGGTCTGGTAAACGTCTATTGAGTAATCAATCTCGATACTTGCTCTGGCCGCAGCAGCGTAGCAGATTTATTCCGCCAAGACCAAATACATTAACCTTGTCATGTACATTACCATGCAAATCCCTCCGAGAGTTGTCATGACATAACTAAGGTATTCATGGTCTTCAGGATTGTTAGAATCTTCTTGGGACAAGTTAAACTCTGCAGGGCATTGGACCAAGATTGGACACAACTGTGCTAGATCAAGCTAGTCTCGCGTAGCCAGACCTTCAGACTGACGGCAGAAGGTCTGGACTCCATCGCAGCTTTCATTGGCCAAGAAGCACCCAAGAGGACATCTGACCGACATGCAAAGCCACCGATCACAGTTTGTTTTGTTCAGTGTCATGTTTATAGGTTCGTGCAAGTCAGTCGATGTCCTTACCATAACAGACCAGTGAGCAATTAATTTAAGAGTGTTGTGCAAGTTTACTGCAACAATGGCACAACAATCCAGCATTTAGTTGATCCTAATAAGCGCTCATTGTCACAGTTGTAAATAGGACGACTTTCTTCTCCCATAAGGTGGTTTGGCATCACAGCGGCTTTGTTTCCAGGTGGACCGTTAAAGAATGTGACACACGTTCCCCGAAAATCCTGTAGAATTCAACCATTTAGATGAAAACTTCAAAACTCCCAAATTGTTTCAGATTTTATGTGCCTTATGCATTGGACATTCAACCATCAATCCGAGGGCGTGACGTCTGAGGCTGAAACTAAAGCCCTGTTTGCATGGGATTAGTATTATCTGGGGACCTTGTGCGATTTAGAAATTACCCCCCCCCCGCCCCCTCACACAATTCGTGTGGCACTGACTTGAATTTACGACTTATTTCCCGAATATGATGCAAGGCTTTGTGTAACATTATATATTATAAACAGAAGAATGTTCCTTACTGCATGCTGCTGTACATGTCACCCATCTCCATCTAATCATTCTTTTGTTTTCATTCCCGTTTTGGAAATTGTATAGTTTGTATGTGTATAGCGTATGCCCAGCACCCAAAATACTATCAAATCCCTCCCACGCAGCCTCCATTCTTTGCAAAATATGGATAAAAGGGCACACAGGAAACAAAAACCTTGAAAAAATGATATACAACCCCACCAAATCACAGACATGCGATTCGCATGGGACTAATATTATCACCGGACCTCGGTGTTCAGCGGAATATGGTATGTCCTTTGTGGGGGTGGGGGGGGATTTTTACTTTCCAATTACAGACATTTTACCGATTCGCACAGGATTAAAGTCACAGGCAACCTCCGCAATTATTACAAATGGCTAGAGGTCACCAGGTAATGCTAATCTCATACAACTAGGGCTTAAGATCACACAGGTATTCCTGTTGTGTACAGCAAACAGTTTGTTGAGCGTTTCTGACGTTTTTCTGAAATGGTGCATTCATACATCCAAACTACATGAACAAAGCACAGTTTAGTTGGGGCACAAATTTTTTCATGCTGGTAAAGGCCAGAGTCGCAAGAAGGCATCCATCAACAATCTGAAAATTATTTTCGCTTCCAAAGAAGTTGAACAGAAACGAATGGAACAGAGTGAGAGAGGAGAGAAGAGAAGAGGAGGGAGTCAAGCGGGGTGTAATTCAAACAGGCGGCAGACAGGAAATGAGCAGACGGCTAGTTCCTGGGACGACGCTGCATTTCGATGGTACCAGGAAGAAGAAAGCGCAGTGGTGTCGCCAAGGTAACAGTCAGGTCATTGAAACCGTTGCTTCCTTCTTTTTAAAAAACATGATAATTTTTTCATACTGCCTCCGCTATCTTGGTTCCCACATCCCCTCAAAAAGCTCATTTGAATAGCTTGGTTACAGAATAAAGTATGCATGCTACCGTCTGCGAGAGGCCTCCCGCTGGTGTGGCTTTTCCGCTCCAGACGCCAGTTGTGCCGTTCCGACCGTTTCATTCTAGAGTTGTTTTTGTGCATGAACGTATAGCTTCGTCCAATGGGAGGAAGTCGGGGAATCATATGAATGTGGGATCAAACTGTGTTAGACGGGAACTTAGACATGATCTGATTAATGGAATCTCCTGACTTGCTTTTTGACTGAAAGCAGAAACTTTGGCGGGCCTGGAGCATGGGGTCTGCTCAACGTGCACTGCTGGTGGAAAGCTGAGGAAGTACAGATGTCTGCGAGATTGCCATCAGTCTAATCAATATGTTTTTTGTAAATGCAGCAGACATCTTGGCTCAAATCTTGGGTGAGCATGCTGCATTTCCACAGTTTAGTCTGCCACATCCAGCGACAAATTTCAGCGTATTACGACACGCTAATTATGATGATCCTTGTGCAGCTAAAGACTATCAAATCTCGCAAGGGTTCGGATGAATCGCACCGAGTCGTGAGTTGTTTACGGGCTCTAGCCAAAATGTGTAGAACACACACTGAAAGCATCAGAAGATTGTGTGTAAGTGTAAATAACCGATTCAGCAAGCTTGTTAAAGAGCTGAAATCCCTCCAACAATAGTGCATCAGATGTTTATAAATATGCAAGACGGTGTTAAAGGAATGTTTCAGGTTATTTTTAGCCTGATGTTTATGTCCTGCATCTCTGCATGGCTGTTGATTACCTTAGCTATCATTTTTACCCATATATCATCAGTGTGTCGGCAAATGTGAAATGTGTGTGCTGTAAACAGCCTTACAATGGAAAGTGGAAGCAACATAACATAATTTCCCTTTAATAATGTTTTATTGTATATTGTTGCTCAGCTGATATGACACAGTGGCTTCTCTCTCTCTCTCTCTCTCTTCTCCCTCTCTCTCTCTCTCTCTCTCCTCTCTATATATAATATTTACATTTCATTTATTCATTTACGCAGACAGGAACGCGTTTATCCAAAGTGACTTACAAATAAGGACAATAGAAGCAATCAAAACAACAAAAGAGCAACAATATATAAATGCAAATGACAAGTCTCGGTTAGCTTAACACAGTACACATAGCAAGGTTTATAGATATATTATTATGTCTACACCACATACATACATACATACATCCATATATAACGCACATATATACACACACACATAACACAAAAAAAACAAGTAGAATAGAATTGGAAAAAATAGCACGCGAGTGTTTTTTAAATAAAGAAGATAATAGCTAAGTAGAATAAAATATAATAGAAAGTTGCTAGAGTTTAGTAGGGTCAAATAAAGATGTAACAGATCTGTTGTAATGATTTTAGGTAAAGGGGTGCAGAGCCAGTGCTGGTTAGGCAAACATTAATGCCTTGAATTTTATGCGAGCAGCTATTGGTAGCCAGTGCAGATTGATGAACAGAGGTGTGACGTGTGTTCTTTTTGGCTCGTTAAAGATTAATCTTGCAGCCGCATTTTGTAATAATTGTAGAGGTTTGATAAAACTGTTTGGAAGACCTGCTAAGAGAGCATTGCTATAGTCCAGCCTAGACAGAACAAGAGCTCGAACAAGGAGTTGTGAAGCATGTTCCGAAAGAAATGGCCTGATCTTCCTACTGTTGTATAAAGCAAATCTGCAGGACCGGGCCGTTGTAGCAGTGTGGTCTGTGAAGCTTAACTGATCATCAATCATAACTCCAAGGTTCTGGCTGTTTTTGAAGGAGTTATGGTTGATGAGCCTAACTGGATGGTGAAATTTTGATAATGTGATGGGTTTGTTGAAACCACAAGCTGTTCTGTCTTAGCCAGGTTGAGTTGAGGGTGATGGTCTGTCATCCAACAAGAAATGCCTGTTAGACAAGCTGAGATACGAGCAGCTATCATCGGACCATCAGGATGGAATGAGAGGTAGAGTTGAGTCATCAGCATAGTAAAACGTGATTTGAAAAGCCATGTTTCTGAATGACAGGGCCTAGTGATGCCATGTAGACAGAGTAGAGAAGTGGTCCAAGAACTGAGCCCTGATGCACCCCAGTAGCTAGATGTTGTGACTTGGACACCTCACCTTTCCAAGATACCTTGAAGGACCTATCTGGGAGGTAAGACTCAAACCACTGGCGTGCGGTTCCTGAGATGCCATTTTCCAATAGGGTTGACAAGAGGATCTGGTGGTTCACCGTATCAAAAACAGCGGACAGAATCATCAAGATAAGTATAGAAGATTTGGAAGCCGCTCTTGCCAGTCTTAGTGCTTCAACAACTGAGAGCAAGGCAGTCTCGGTTGAATGTTCACTTCTGAAGCCAGATTGGTTGCTGTCCAGAAATTTAGATTAATTATTACATATTAGAATATATAACGATGTATATGTGATAACTAAATTATAAAAAAAAATGCATTTAAATGGAATATTTCACATAATATTTTGTTACTGAATCAAAAGATTGTTTTTTTTATTATTCATGTATTCATTTATTTATTTTTTAATTCTTGGAGTTTCTTTGGATTTTTTTTTTTCTTTTCCCGCTGTTCTGAAATCTGATCTCTTTAGTCCCAGAACCTGCAGGTAACCATGCATCTCTGATCTCAGATCAGTTCTCTCTCTGTTCATCAGCACACGTTCCCACCGCATGCTGTAATAACACGGGCATAAGTCACCAAGGGCCCCCTATTATAAACAGGTGTCAGGGTAGCAATAAAAAATGGCAACTTAATTCAGACCTGAGACGCTTTGTAAGAGTGGATTAACACATTGTCAGGGGCCATTTATTTTTGTTGCGTCTACATGGCTTTAAGGAGGTGGCTGCAAACATGCCAGTCCTGCCTGAGAAAGCCACCTCTTTCCACATGAGTATGTCTGTGAGCATGTGTGCTCATCGTTGTATGGTTTGTTAATGGGAATAATTAAGTTTGATCTGATCTTTTCCACTTCCTAATGTATTTTGTTTTTTTAACCAAAATGTTAATATTACACTTAAGTGTTAAGTTATGTTGAATAAATATTCATTTGAGTTTTGTGGCTTTTTTTTTTTTTGAGGTCTCTTAGTAATAAGTCACTAAAATCGGACATCACAAAAACTTTAGTTGTTATGCACATAAAAATGACAGACTTTCTCTACTTGAAAATAATTAGTTTTTTTTTTTTTTTTTTTTTTTTTTTTGTGTGTGTGTGTGTGTGTGTAGTTTAGTGTTTATCAATATGTATTTATTAATTTTAGTTTTCTTTAAGGTTTAGTTATTTTAGCAATTAAACTTTAACTAAATAAAAATCAGAACATTTTCTTAATGTTTTGTTTTAGTTAAAGTTTATTTTTGTTTTAATAACATTTATATGGTTTATAGTTTTAGTTTTAGTTAACGATAATAACTCTGGCTTCTGGCCAGGCCTTTGTTATGTCCTATTTCAAAAGGCAATATAACAACAAAATTAGGTTTTAAAAAAAATGTCAAGTTCAATAATATTTATACATTTTCACTCAAGTACCATCAATAAAGCAATTTTTAACCAATGACAAGATACACACATTGACAATAACTAAATAAACTCAAAAAAATTTAGGGAAGTAAATGTCTTGCATATACTGTCTTCCATTCTTAACACAGTCAAATTAAGTCTGAATGTGTTTGTTTGTAGAAGTTTAACACTCTGTATCTCTGCTTTGGATTTGCATCTGTCTTTTATAAAGGACATCAAATAGAGGCAGAGCAGCTGGAGTTGAGCAGCACCTGTTTCCTACACTTCCACTACACATGCAGTTCACAGGCTTCAAAGAGCCACGGAGCTGACCTCTGCTGAGAGCAATGCCAGCTTCAAGCACACACAGAAGTCATGGAGACGCACATGACATTCATAGAGGAACACAACTCAACAAGAGCATGAGACGTAGAGAGACAGACAACTGAGAAGAGAAGTTCACTCAAAAATGAACATTTGCTGAAAATATGCTCTCCCTCAGATCCTCCAAGATGCAGATGAGTGTGTTTCTTCATCAGATTTGTAGAAATGCATTGCATTCAGTGTCTCAGCAATAGATGTTCTGCAGTGAATGGGTGCCGTCAGAATGAGAGACCAAACTGCTGATAAAAATATATTAATATAATAATCCACAAGTAATCCGGAGCACTCCAGTCCATCAGTTCACATCTGGAGAAGACAAAATCTGAAACAAATCCATCATTAAGATGTTTTTAACTAAAGGGGTCTTATGATGTTGCTAAAAAGAACATTATTTTGTGTATTTGGTGTAATGAAATGTGTTTATGCTGTTTAAAGTAAAAAAAAAAACATTATTTTCCACATACTGTACATTATTGTTTCTCCTCTATGCCCCGCCTTACTGAAACGCATCGATTTTTACAAGCTCATATGTCTGAAAAGCGAGGTGTGCTCTGATTGGCCAGCTATCCGTGCGTGTGATTGGCTGAAATACCTCAAGCGTGTGATGGAAATGTTACCCCCTCACATACTATTGATGCTGTGTCCAGCCGGAGCGACGAGACAAAAACAATAAAACCCATTATAAACGAGGCATTTGTTGCATCCAGTAGGGACATAATTACGGATTAAAATGACTTATACTGTCTTTTATGCGCTGCGTTGCATCGCGCAGCGTAACCATAAAACCATGTCTGCATTTGTGATTGTGAAAAGTTACGCCTTCTTTCTTTGCGTGAACATTTGGGCGGCGTTATGCAAATCTTCCCACATTGTGATGTAGATATGTGGGGGCTTGTTAGAACGAGCTGTTTTAGGGGGGTGTGGTTGACTCTTAACTTTGATAAAGAATATCACTTTAGGGCTCTTCTTTATGCACCAAGAGCTGTAACACTCCAAAGAGAAAGTAAATTTGAAATCACATCATATGACCCCTTTAACTAAAATATGAGTCCATAATCCATAATAACACTTCCTCCAGTGAAAAAGTGCATCTCCTGTCATCTATCACATAAAAATCCAGCCACATATTTGTTTAGATCTGTTTTGGCTTGTAAACGGTGCTTGATCTGTGCAGATTTCTCTCCTGATTCAGACCAGAACACTTTTTCACTGGAGGAAGTGTTATTATGTATTATGGACTCGTATTTTAGTTAAAAACATCTTAAAGATGGATTAGTTTCAGCTTTTGTCTTCTCCAGATGTTAACTTATGGACTGGAGTGCTTGTGGATTATTGTGATGTTTTTTTTTCAGCTGTTTGGACTCTCATTCTGACGCACCCATCCACTAGCTACTTAATAATATTTATTTCATTTTAGGCACTTAATAATTTGTATTTAACAATTTAGCATTTCAGCTGTAATATGATCAAATATAAAGCAAAACAAAATATAGTTGTTGTTTTTTTTTTCAGTATACATCCAAACAATTATACTACAATTATAAATTTTATTATGGTGAGATTTTCACAAATTACGTATGTTCACCAAACTCGTTTTCCCTAAACATCAGAGGGAGGGGAGGCTGTGAACAGGTGTGATAAGACACAAAACAAGCATATCCCGGAAGAGGCTGATATTCCCGAACAGCCACCTGCTGACAGGACAGAGAGTGTGAGACTCAAAACAACATCAGCACAGAGCAGATGAGAGACACTGCCAGGCAGAACACGGTGTATGCATGCCACGTGTTTGTGAGCTGGATTCATGTTTTCACAGGTTACTGCCATTCACACAGACTGTGTTTATTATATGCTTATCTAAAACAGCAGAGCTGCTTCCATAAAAACAGCCGAATGAAAGTGTTATCACAGCTCTCCTGATGGATAAACCATGATAAACATGGCGAGTCTTGAGCCACTGTTTTAAAAGCAGTAACTTATATTATTAGGTTATTATTTACAATATTAAATGTTAATAAGATAATAATACACATTAACATGATACCTTATTTTTAAAAATACCACATGCACTGTTATTGTGATTTTGCAGTACTGTGATTAAGTGGAGCGTATGTACATGGAACACTATACTTATGTCAAAGTACAAGTTTTTTTGTTGTTGTTTTCTCCCACATACAAAAATTGTAGACTAACTGCTAAAAAAAAATTAGGGGGGGGGGGGGGGGGGGGGTTGGACTAACTTTTTCACAATTTTCACATTTTCCCATTTTTTTCACCCAGTATCATCAGCATCCTCAAATTATTAATCAAAAAAACTTTAATTCATATTATGCAGTTTTCCTATTTTGCAATGTTGTAACAACATTTTTTTCTCAAGTTAAGTTAATTTTGACAGTTTAGATTTTTTTATTTATTATAGAGTAGTATTTGACACATTATTAGTTAACATTTAGCGTTTATATATATATATATATACTATGTAATAAATATATTGTTTTGACCATGAATCTTAGATCAGCATGCGTTGAAAAATAAACGCAACATTTGTGTGTGTGTGTGTGTGTGTTTTTTTTGGTGTGTGTGTGTGTGTGTGTGGTGTTGTTGTGTGTGTGTGTGTGTGTGTGGTGTGTGGTGTGTGAGTGTGAGAGAGAGTGTGTGTGTGTGTGTTTGGGTGTGTGTGCGTGTGTGTGTGTGTGTGGTGGGGTGTTGGTGTGTGTGTGTGTGAGTGTGTTGTGTGTGTGTGTGTGTTTGTTGTGTGTGTTTGTGTGTGTTGTGGGTGTGTGTGTGTACACTCTGTGTGAACGGACTCACGGTCGTGGTGTGTGAGTGACAGCAGGAAGGTAATGAGTCTGAATGTGAGCTGTAGTTTTACAGCTGAGACTCGTCCTCTTTATTTGTGAGGGTCTGAGTGGGTGGCCGATCACTGATAAACATTAATGATCACCGAGAGATAATGCATCCTGATCGATCAGTCATTCAGATACTGCAATGCATGCAGATTTCTGCATCTGTCTAATAAAACACTGTTTTGAACATTTAGAAAATGTATATGTGCATAATTTTATTCAGAGACTCAAACTGAACAAAAATAATAATTTGGAGATATATAGCATATCATAACCTGTAGAGCAGATACTGACATACAATGATCTAAACATCAGCGGTCGCTCTATATCTCCAGTAATATGTCTTAGTGAGATGAGATTGAAAGCTGCTTCAGTCCAGTAAGTGTTCATCCTGGAATATTATTCTGAGGTTTACTTGATTAAAATCAGTCAAGATTTGACACGAGAAGCAGCAGCTGAAGCTACATTTACACTAAAAGAGCTTTTACTGGATAAAACACACTAAACTGTCAATCAGACGACAGAAGGCTTGGAGTAGATTGCGAGTTACAGGTTTAACAGCAACATTTGAATTAGGCCTAATTAGAGGATTTCGAAATTCATATCAAATATGATGCAGTAGGATTTATTGGGTTAAAGACAACAAGAAACTGCAGCTGTTAAAGATATTTAATCTCTGAAATGCAACATGTACACTGTATCCAACAGGACTTGATTGGATGATTAAACGTCACTAATTGGTTAATATTATTTTCCTGTCCACGTGACCTCGATTATATCAACAGAAGGAAAAATCAGTTCAGAGGTCAAGAAATGCATTAAAATAAACTTTTTTTTTTCTCTTTACAATAACATTCACTGATGAATTGTGCACAATAGGACCAGATAACGGATTCATTAAGAATGTAAACACGGTCCATTCTGATTTCATGTTGACTTTATAGACTCACAGTGTGATGGGTTTAGTCTCTCACAGTCCGTTCGTGTCTTTAATGACGTCTTAATGACATCAAGATGTTTGTGTCGTGTGCGGCAGTAGCACAGCCCCAGTAGAGCTCAATAAACATTATAACTCTCTCATATGTGACAAAAAATGAGTAAAATGTATTTTATGGTGACCACGGCTTGGTAGTTGATTTAGCAAAGGCCTGGTGTGTGTGTGTGTGTGTGTGCTCACAGGTGTGTGTGTGTGTGTGTGTGTTTAAAACCTGAAATGTGTTACATTGTGGGGACTGGCCTGTGGTCTCCACGAGGGGAAAAATATAAAAAATAGTAAATTATGTATATATGAAAGTGCAACAATGCAAACAGGTTTTCTGTAAGAGGTAGGTTTAGAGTTAGGGGATATACAATATCGTTTGGTCAGTAGAAGTCTATGGACAGTCCCCACAATTCACAGAAACAAACATTGGTGTGTGCGTGTGTGCGTGCGTGCGTGCGTGTGCATGTTTGTGTGCATGCGTGCCTGCGTGTGTGTGTGTGTGTGTGTGTGTGCATGTGTGGTGAGTGCGGCGTTCGTGCGTGTGTGTGTGTTTGTGTGTGTGTGTGTGTTGTGTGTGTGTGTGTGTTTTGTGTGTGTGTGAGTGTGTGTGTGCTTGCGTGCGTGTGTGTGTGGTGAGAGTGTTGAAATGCACTGAGGTTACCGGTAGGTTGAGTGTTTGTGTGATCTGTGCCGGTTTCAACCAGCAAAATAGGTGGTTGGAAATCAAAGCGGACACACACACACACACACACTCCTGCATCTGATCTTCATTTTTCAATTTGTAGCCAATCTTCGAACAATTGGGCACCAAATTAAAACGTAAACAGCGCAGATATCCATCTTGTTTACTTCAAAGCCAGAGTCGGGCCCCTCCTCACACTCACTTACAGTCATGGCTCAGTTCCTCCTGCTGTGTCTGCATTAGTCGTAATCAAGTGCTTGTTTAAAGCAGTTATCTTCTGACCGCCTGCAGAGCTCTGATGATGACAAGTGACGGAGCGTCCCGAGCCAAACACAAACTCACCTCCACATCAGAGCGTAGCCAAAGGAAGCTCTCGCTCCGAGAACAAGAAAGTTTAGTATGTACGTCATTTGATTTATTTGCAACCGATATCTGTTTTGTTTACTGTATTCCAGTGTGGGGATTGCTGTACATTTGATATTTGTGTTATAGTAGTTTGTTTCCGTTGTTCTCTTTGTAACATACAATAGACATGTTTCATGTTTCCTTCTATAAAACACTACTAAAACAAAATTAAAAAAGAGAAGGATTTAAAATGATTTTAAATGTTAAATGTAATTCACAGTTCATTTGGCTGTTGTAGATTATGGCAATAACAACACCATAGAAGTCAAGGGGTCCAAGTTTTCTGTGAGTGGATATAGATAGATAGATGATGGATGGATAGATAGATGAATGGATGATAGATTGATAGATAGATAATAGATAGATAGATAGATAGATAGATAGATAGATAGATAGATAGATGATAGATTTCTGAAGGATCATGTGACACTGAAGACTGGCGTAATGATGCTGAAAATCAGCTTTGATCACAGAAATAAATTATATTTTAACAGATATGCACATAGAAAACAGCTATTTTAAATTAAAATAAACATTTTAAAATATTACTGTTTCTGTTATATTTTGACAAATAAATTCAGCTTTGTGACCAAACCTTTTGTAAACATACCGTATATTGTATATGATAAGATAAAACAAGCAGGGGATATTTTATGATGCAACTGCCTAAATTGCCTAACAGGAAAGATCAATAGAAAATGTTAAATCTATAGCAAGTGGTTGTAAATATAAATATGTTTTAGCATCTGGCATGACTAAGCTGTAAGTGAATGAGCATGCAAACAGTGACATGTAAAGCAACACATGATACAGTAACTAATAAACATTTAAAACCAAAGCTGCATTACAGTCAAACAAGCCTTTCCCTAATACACAAGCCTCCATTTCATTTCATTATCATGCAACATGATCTCTGGATTGCTTTCAGTTAGTCTATTAGCAGATCGCAGGTTTTGCAATGCATTTTATTCTGAGACAATACTGCATTGCATCACAGTAACAGAGGTAACAGATGTGTTTCCTGCTAAACACTAAAGGTGTTGCATGTCAGCGGAGGTTTTATATGGTTATCTGTACAATGCATTGTCATGAGTGTTCTGGTGTGCAAATCATAATATCCCTCGACTGTGGCTTCTGGTTTCTCACTTGAACCTTTAGCCTGTGTGTGTGTTTGTGTGTGTGTTTGTGTGTGTTTGTTGTGTGTGTGTGTTTGTGTGTGTTTGTAGTGGTGTGTGTGTGAGTGTGAGTGATGCGAGTCTGTGTGTGTGTGTGTGTGTGTGTGTGTGTGTGTGTGTGGTGTGTGTGTGTGAGTCTCTGTGTGTGTGTGTGTGTGTGTTGTGTTGTGTGTGTGTGGTGTGTGTGTTGTGTGTGTGTGTGTGTGTGTGTTGATTGTTTGAGGGTGTTGTGTGTGTTGTGTGTGTGTGTGTGTGAGAGAGTCTCTCTGTGTGTGTGTGTGTGTGTGGTTGTGTGTGTGTTTTGTGTGTGTGGTGTGTGTGTGTGTGTTGTTTGTGTTTGTGTGGTGTGTGTGTGTGTGTAGTGTGAGTGCGAGTCCGGTGTGAGGGCAGTCTTTTGTGTGTGTGTGTGTGTGTGTGAGTCTCTGTGTGTGTGTGTGTGTGTGTTTGTGTGTGCATGTAAAGTCGCTGTGGAAGAAAGAGCTCATTGTGTGCTTACATGTCAGGCACACGTTTCCCATCTGAGCGTTTGATTCGAGGTGTCAAGAGTATCAGCAGAGCGAACACACACTCTGTCTGCTCCAACCTTCAACAACCTTGAGAAAAATGGCAGAAATTAGGCCATAATAATAGCCAATGCCACTGAAATGCTATAGATGTAATCAAAATGTTATTTTCATACCTGATAACTTCACTAATGAGACATACACAGATCTAAACACAGCCTGAGAGGAAGAATAGTGTATGTTTACAGCTTTTTTCAACTGCTTACACACATTTTCAAAACTTATTTTTTTTTTACTTTACACACTTTACTTAAATCCTGTATGTATAATGCATTATAAAGGGTTAATAAGGGTTATAATGCATTATAATTATTCATAATGTTCGTTGTAATACATATCTCGTAAATAATTTTAACCCAATTTAAAATGCAAAGTGTAACAATGAATTTTTTAAACCGTGGTTACAATTATTAATGAGATTGTACAATGCATTGTAAGATACATTGCAAAGCATAATTAATGCATTACAACTACTTTTACAATGCATTATACATTTAAGTAAAGTGTTACCAGAAGTTTGATGCCATGCAGTCTCTCAGACAATCGTTAGTATGTTTCAGTCTTACTATTGAATAAAATTGCATCTGTAATCACTTCCAGATCAAACTGGAAATGGAAAGTTGAGTTTCATGGGATATAATATTGTATGCAGTGTGCTCTATGGTATAATAATTGCGTTAGACTATCCAGGTAATTAATTCATATTTAAAATTCACATAATACACACAGTCTACATCATCATCTATACAGCAGGAGGAGTGAGAATAATATGCTGCTCGATACGTGTCTGAAAAACTATTTTTCTGTCTGTCAAGACATCTGGTTCTGGCCCACACATGCTACGAATTAGACCTGCGTATGACATATTCAGAAAGTAGCAGCACATTTGACACATTTATCTTTCTCGCTTCATCCCGCCCTTTCTCTCTGTGTTTGTGTATGCTGCACTTTGTCCACAGGCCAGACATCTATTGTCTTATTGTTGGACATCTTGATAGGCTAGAGTTCAGTCCGCTGCTTTTCTTTATCCGTCCATAGAAAGCAATTGATCTCAATCAACAGGCCATTATCTGCAGCAGGCAATTATCCACATTGTCACTTTTGCATTTGACCCCGTGACCCCAGCAGATCACCGGGGCCTGGAGAAACCCGAGCATCCGCCTCTAAACGTCCCAGCTCCTGGGGGCCCCTTGGGGCCCTTTGCCAAACAGACTCAGAAAAAAAAATCCATTACTGAACCAACAACCAGACTGTGGCATAGTAACGTCTCGTGGGTAATGTGTGTAACAAGAACGCTGAGTGACATCTCTCTACTAGTCCAATCCCCATGAAACGCATCTGTATTTTATTCTGAAAATGGTTGGCTTTATTTGGAAGAGCGGCATGCAGACAATACTTACATATTTGTTGAGACGTCAGCATGAGGGAAATAAACAGCTGTGTTTCTATTGGCCGCTCTGAAGGTTTCTGGATGATGTTGAAAGGAGATGCACCACATAGAGGAAAGACAAATCCTCTTTAATGTCTGAATTGTTTCTTCTAGACACAGTGAAATCAAATGGAGACTTTTCTTATGTCTTATGTCTGAAAATAAGGCAGTGGCCATCTTAAATGTGTGTCCCCTGGAGAAGAGATTGGATTTACCAAAGTCTGCAGCAGAAGTCGCGGAGCATCAATGTGAACTCATGCATTGCATATATATACTATATATATAATATATATATAGATATAATAAGTTAGATATGAACTGTAGATATTGTTATATTATCTGTATATATATATACTGTATGTATCCCGAATCCTGATGTATGCAGTGAATATAATTGCTCTGTAAAATCAAATTGAGACTAAGCTCTTTTCCACAGCGCTGAAGGCACATGTTTGTCCTTGTTTTCTGGTGTGACATTCACACTCAGAGACTGATGTCCTTTCATGTAAGCAAAGAGCTCCATCACATTTTCAGATATCCTTTCAGCCTTCTTCTGGATTTCTCGTTATTCTTTCATTCATTACTCATGTGCAACAAAACCAAAAAAAAACTCCTTATTTCCCCAGAGCGGTTCTTTCCTCTGCATTGCAGGCTAAAATGCATGCTGTGAATTTTCTGTGAACTGATCATAATGGTATTTTTGTGTTTTCTCTTTTTTGGTGGGGAAACATGTGCATTGAAAAAAAGTCCTCGCATAAGGAAAAATAACACAAATATGAATGAATACCTGTCTTTAAACACCTCGATGGTCCATGGAACAGGACTTGGCAGCGCTGCGGCGTGCGAGTAATATCCTTCTGTAAGCAGCGTTACGTTTGAGAGACTGGCAAGAAATGGCTCTTGTGAAATGGAAGTGTGACGGCAGGTTCAGCGAGGAAGGGGACTGTGCCGTCAACATTATACGCTGTTCTGGAAATAGCAACTAAGACATAATGGTGCTGTGTGCTACATTTTAGAGGAGAAATAAAATAGCTTTGTCATCTTGCAAAACAAAATGCAATTTTGCAAATTACTTGATGCAATTTAAAGGAATAGTTTACAAGAAACTCTGGAACAAACATTCTCATGTTATTTCAACATTTAATTTAATTTCCAAAAGGGATCATGCACATTTGAGGACAATGTCAAAAATGCCAATGGTTCTTGCACGTCTCACAACTAAATGCAAATTTTAAAATGCATTAGTGCATATGTAATTTTATAGGTGCAGCAGAAGTTAATAGCTTCTTGAATGTCAGTCTGATCCTGACACAAAGCTCTTATCTGTATGTCTTTTGAGGATTGAAATACAGCATACTATGAAGTATGTTTATGGTGCTTTTTTTGGAGCTTGACAGCATCTGTCACCATTAACTTTCATTGTATGGAAAGAGCAGTGTGAACATTCTTCAGAATGTCTCCTTTTGTGCACGACATAAGAAAATAAATCAGCTACATATTGTTATATATTGCCGATCTTGCATTAATCTAAATGCAAATTTGGATGGAATAACCTACTAGAGATCAAAACTAGATTTATAATGATTTAAAAATGATTACTTTTTATATACTTTATTTATTTATTTGTTTTGTTTTCTTTGTACATTTTCCTTGGTGTTTTTTTATGTAAATTAATTTTCTTGAACTGAAATAAATGAAGGGCAAAATATATATTTTAAATGCATAAAAAATTTAATTGTGTTTCTAAAATATATTTATACAAATATACAAAAAAATGGCAAAAAACATGTTGATTAATCTAACTAACAAAATAATGTTGTCCCAGTAAGTCATACTTGGTTTGGAATATCATTAGGGTGAGTACAGGACTAATGAATGAATTATCCTTTCTGGATAAACCGTTCCTTGACCATTACTATAAAAGATCAGATTATTTTCCGACTGAAAGATCTAGACGACTGCTCTCTGGAGTGTCTGGGTGACGGTGAGGCGTCCCTGTGCGATCTGCAGGGGAGTTCTTGTAATCCACTTAGTTCCTCTTTTAAGCCTCTTCCTCTCGCCATCACCCTGCTGGAGAAACTATTCTTGGGAAAAGCATCTTCCTCATTTCCCTCTTTTCCCACAGCTCTGGGAGATGTGCTTCAGAAAGCGCCCGGGGCACAGCAGCGCTTGTGTGGGAGAGATCCAGAGGTCAGCGACCGCAGCGAGGCCACGCAGAACACCTAACTCAAGGCAGAAGACGCAAACAGAAAGCAGAGCCAAGACAGGGGTCTGCTGAGGGTCAGCACATCGGTCGAGAGACCTGAGCAGCATTCTTGGCCATCGAGCCGCTGAGAAAGAAAGTACGCCTGAAGGCCGCTGGCATTTGTGTGTTTCTCATTTTGACTGCACAGGTCATTGTGAGAAAAAAGACATTCCTTACACGAAAAAGCAAGCAAGTGTAAGCGTTCCGGTGATAACCTCTAATAGATAAGATAAGATAAGATAAGTCTTAAGAAAGACATATATGATTATGCTGTTTTATGGTCATGTCCACCAGACACATCTCTTACTCTTAGTAATATATGGATGACCCATCAAATGTTTTACAGATAAGTAGGCAAAATAACTGTATTGCTATCATGCTATCGTTTGTATATATTAAAAAAAAAAAATCTGTTTTAAAAATATAAAGATATATTTTTAAAAACATTTAGCCTCCATATATTTCAATTCTAGAACATACATTAACATTTGTCAAATTTGAAGAAAAATCGTATTTGTTGTTGCTAACGTGTGAACGTAACACTTTTTAACAAAAGACAGCAAGGAACGTGCATTACAATGTTCCCAAAATAAATAAATAAATACATACATATACGAATGAATGAATGAATGAATGAATGAATGAATGTACAAACGAACAAAAAAAAACATAAATAATTGTAAATCTAATTTTGATATCTTACTGTAAGATTGGATTTTTATTTTTATTTTTTTGCAACTGAAATACATTATGAAATATATTTTTGTACGAAGGTTGGTAGTAAATATACTTATAATTTCATTGATTTTTTAGCATATATTTAAAGAGATTTATTTATTTTTTGTCTGTGATGTTTCAAATTGACACGCCCCTTTCAATGTTGTAACTCATCAACTTGTGTATCATCTATAAATTTGAGTTTCACACTTGTAAATACGACTTTGCATTTACGCACTCAAAACTCAAAAATATTTCTGACTCTATTTAAATATGCATTTACAGAAGCAAACGTCTTAGTTTTACTGTGCTGACAGCTTTGTTATACGGCTAAAGTGTTTTTAGGATAAAACCCTAAAACAGAAAGTTTTAAAAAGAAAAGTCTAGATAAACCTTTTGATCTCGCTAACTGATTAGTCATTGTTGGATCCTCCTGACCCACTGAGGGTTGATTAGTGGTGAAAGATGATTTTCGCATTATGCAAGCAAGACATGTATGGTTTTATAATAAGAGCATGTTGGTTAGTGTTGTATGCTGTAGTAGGAGTCTCGCTAAGGACTCTGCTAGCTTATGAAAGGGGCTTGAGCTGCTAGATTGGCTGATATGGCGTGAGTATTTTCCAGTCAGATGAAATGTAGCCATCCATGACGCATGACCTTACACCTCGCAACTTTTCTGCATTTGAAAACGTGATGTTTCCAATAATAGCGGAGCTGTAGTAGGTCAAACGTTGATTTTTGGTAACATTTATTTTGAAGATCTTTCTGCGACTGCCGTGATGTTTATTAATCCTAGCAAGCAAGAAGTTTAGTATTTTATTCAAAGAAATCGGCACACTGATTGGAGTCGGGTTTAGGACCCTGCCAGCTTGTGGCGGTTGAACTGCGAGGTTGTCTGATATGGCATAAGTAATTTCCACTCGGATGGAACTCAGCCATCCATAATGCACGACCTTAAACCTTGCACCGAATAGGGGGAAAAAAACAACAACTTGGTTTGGCTCCAGTTCTGACTGGATCCTGTCTGCATTTCCAATAAAGTGGATTTGTCGCTGGGCGGAATGCCTTAGCGGCGGAGTCCGAGCTGCTCTCCAGCTGATAAATAGCCTTTGTGAGGGGAGGCGAACGACAGGAAGAGTAAATTTTAGCCAGGAAGGCAAAAAGAGAGGGGAGGGAGCAAGCATAGACAGATGAGGGGGAGTTACGTTATATAGCTGTGCGATGAAAGTGCAAGATAGCAAGACTTAGACTTCTGAGTTAAAATATGCTATTCATGGTCATTTCCAGTTGACTACATTGAGCTCGAGAGAGAGATCTGCATGATTTCCACATGAAGTTTTCACTAATGCCAGCTGTGTGTGCATGTGTGCGTGTGTGCGTGTTTGTGTGTGTGTGTGTGTGTGTGTGTGTTGCTGTATGAAGTCACAACATCATAAGTTTCGAGCGTAACATTCATTCGGTGTGTAGTTTCTAAGATGTATTGACATTTAAAATATTCCCTAAGGTCCCCTGCACTCACTGGCCACTCGACAGAATCAATTTCCTGTCATTGGTTCGACTTAGGAATGCATTTCCCAAACTGAGACACTCAACAGAAATCAGAGTGAATGACATGATGCAAAAAAAATAAAAAATAATAGAAATACATTACGCGGTTCCTGTCAATTAGCATTTTGGCCTAAGCCCAATCATTTGTAAAGATTCAAACTTTACTAATCTTATAGTTCTGATTCTATGACATATTACCAAGTTTGCCTATTAATAGTTAGCATATAGATAATAGTCGGAATGGTTTTGGAATTGAAATGTCCGAGCCCGGTGATAATTTTATATTGTCGCCACGAATTAAGAATTTCTTCCCATGACTTGTTTATTCTTGGCCAAATTCTGCTAATGTGTTCCCTCATTGTAGTAAATCAGTTTACTAATTAGTTCCCTCATTTTAGTTCAAATGTGACCACGACTTAAGAATGAATGTCCTCATTGTAGTGAATCATAGCTACGGTTTACTATTTAGTTCCCAATTTTTGGTTAAATCATGGCAACAATGTGTTCCCTCTGGTGGACTTATTCCCTCATTGTAGAAAATCGTGTCCATGATTTATTAATTTGTTACCATTTTCAAATGAAAATGAAAAACGGATGCGTTTTATTCACGTTATTCACGACTTATGTGTTTTATTACACGACAATGGCGTTTTGGGGGCCTGAAAACATAAACTTTTGTAAACGTGTTCCAAAGTGCAAGTTTTTGTAAACTATAGTTACATCGCCAACTACTGGCCTGGCATGTATAATACAGAGTTTTAAGTATTTCTCTTGCTTCTGTGTGAACAGGGATCATTTTGACAACATTGTCATCTGTATGCAAAACTTTTCAAAAACACAAAGGAAAAATGTTTCAGTTTTTAGTATATTATTGTCATGTAAACATACCCAAACGAGGGGAACCTATCAGTAAATCATGGCCAGAAATTCAATAAAATGAGGGAACAAAATCATGGGAACAAATTCTTAAATTGTGACCACAATATACAATCTTTTTCCAGCATGTCATGTGTGGAGCTCTGTAGAAATGAGTGATGACACAGCTTTCATTTTTAGGTGATCTGTTCCTTTAAAAGGGCTCACAATGGAACGATTTCAAACACTAAAAATCATCTACAAACTTTTATCATGCAACCTGTGTCAGAGTACAGGCCTCATCAATCAGTGGTTATGAGTCTGTGCTTATGTGCGTTAATGGAAGAATGTCTTGGAGAGGGGATGCTGTGTTAGTGTTGTGAGGAGCGGGATGGGGGTGTATCTCATGCTAACTGAATTAACTGATAGCCTCAGGGGATGGTGGGGGGGGTGGACGCTGACCTCTACCAACGTCCCTCCCGGGACCAGTGTGAGGAGAGACAAACATTCCAGAGCAACTCGCCGGCCAGCAGAGACCCCCTGAGAGAACCAGAGGGACAGAGAGAGAGAGAGGAAGAATGGAGAGGAGCAAGAAGGGAAGAAAAATGGGCGTAGAGACCCTTCTTCTACGTTCTACTTCTTCTACACAATTGCACACATATGCAAAGCTTGCACAACACGAATGCTCCCTGTTCAATATTTCTGTAATTAATAATGGCATAATTCTTAACCGTGCTTAAAACGGGAGGGCAGGGGGAGGTGGTATCTCTGTCGTTCTGTTATGGTAGACTGCCGTGGTGGTCCTCGGGCCCGGGACCTCAGATGTAGCTCTAGAGGGGCCCTCGCCCTCTAACACCACTGTTCTTTCCCAGAGGAAGAATCCCTCATATGTCCACCCCTTCTGTATGGCCTCTTACTAGATTTCCAGCCTGCCTTAAGATTACCCTGCAGAGCAGAGAAGTCGTCATTTCTGAAGCTCGGGTAAATCATAAATCACTTTCTCTCTGTCTTTACAATGCTTTCTCTTTCTCATGAGTAACCCTACTAAATGGTGCTATTAATTAGAAATCACTGCTATCCTGCAGTCCAAAATAGTAGCATCATGTGATGGACAACACATTCATGACACAAACCTTTATTTATTTATTTAGTATTTTGGTTAGAATGAAAATAGTTTTAATGCTAAATAAAAATGATAACCATGAAAGTTACCTAAACTGACAAAAAAAAATGGCTTTGCAAAAACTGAACAAATTTGTACAGATTTTTTTTTTATTCATTAAATAACTAATAAATGTTTAAGGAAAAAATATTATGACTCCTTGCATTCATTAATGAATTGAAAAAAGGAAGAGGTCCTAAGATCGAGACCTGCAGAATACCTCAATATATGTATTTTGTTTTGGAAATTAAAACAGACCAATTTGGCAATTCCATGAAAGACCATCTAAAGTTTCTAATTCAGAAAATGGGATCTTGTTATCAACTGTATCAAAGCCTGCATTTAAATCAAAAAACACTAAAATAGTAGCACTCAGTCTGTCTCAGTCACATTCAAAACACAAATCAGTGCTGCTTCTGTACTACAGTTAAATTGAAAACCAAGTTAATGATGACTAAAAACAAAATAAACAAAAGTTTGATCCGCCTGATCTGGTCAATAATGTCTTAGAAAATTCAAATATAACTCCACCAGGTTCTCATGTTTCATTTTTTTTGCCTTCAGGCTACAGGAAATAGTCAAATATAGTTCATGTGTCCAAAATACTACATTTCCTTGGAGTCCTAATTCTTCTAAGTATATTTAAAGATTGACAAAGCAGGCCATTTAGCATCATCGGCTGATAAACTTGGAGCTATGTTATATTTTCACCACTAAGTTAGCTAAATAAAGCAAGCCTTTGCTTCTAAAACGGCATATGCAAGAGAGGAACAGTCAAAAACTGAGCAGAAAAGGCATACTTGGCATTCCAAAAACACCCCACAAAAGCTGTGCTTGTTTTAAACCCTGTCCTCCTCTTCAAATCCCCTGCCACGGTTTCCAGAGTCTCTGTGGCATCGTTTGTCTTTATACGGTCACAACAAACACATGTGCTCAAGTAGAAAACCAGACGTTTTTGTCCTTTCTTGGTACAGTCATTGCTAGTACATCTTGCAGCGCTGAATGGGTGTAAACATATGGGATGGCTATTCCTGTCCGCTCAGAACAACAGAGACATTTTTCAAACTGAAATTCATGCTTGGATCTCTTTCTCTCAGGACTCTCCTCCATCATTCTAGCAACTCACAGAGAGATGCTTCCCCCTTTACTGTCATTTCACATTAAAAGTGTGATCTTTCCTAAGCGTTGGCCTGTGGCTTTGCATTGAATTACAGCTTGCTGTACAGAGAGGGCACTACACTACGACTTTATGACGTTATTATGCATGCCTGTGTTTGACACTTGAAAATTTACGGTAAACCTGTGAAACCGTTAACACACTGCCACTAGACAGATAAATCAGATAGGATCAGTTAGAAAGATCGGATTTTTCTTCATAATGAAGTCATTTTGATTTATCAAGTAATAGTTTGAGACAGTTTAGTATTGCAGAAGGGAAGCAATGTGTCCCTTTCACTTTCAGAGGCTCTTGGTGTTATACCGTGAAACACTTATAAGTATATTGTGACATAATAAAAACAGAATTTGACTTGTTCTGAATTAAGCATGAGTGTTTTCCAGTGCTTCCGCAATGATAGTGGATTGTGGGTGGCTGTCAGGGCATTAGTATGTTTTGATTGTATTTTTAGCATAGTGTTCCAATAATTGCTCCAATTTAAAAAAATAAAAAAATAAATAAAAACTTTAGTTCCCCAAGTTTATTAAGTAAACATTTAAGTAAATTTTCCAAGTATACTTTATGTTGAAAGTATACTAATATCAATGCTCTAGTAGTATACCTGTATGTGTACTATTTCAGTACTTCTTGGGACTAAATTATCTCACTTTATAGCTCATAAAAGTATAATTCTACATGTACTTCAAGTGCAGGAGTAGTACATTTTAATCTAAGTATATCTGTAGTTACAGTAAAAGAGTAAACAAAACTACAAGCCAAGTATGTTTAGAATATTTATACTTTTCTGAAGTATATCTCTATCAAAAGATGAAGTATAAGTAAGCCTAATATAATTGGACTTTTCCATATGCTTTTCAGTACATAATAAAAATCATAATCAAGATAAAAAATAAATTATACATTTCTGTAGTCTCCCATTCACTGCTATACCCAACTATGACCAATTCTGCTTCTGAGAACCCCAGAAATGTGAAAGGGGTCCAATCACACCTCTCCACATGACTACAGATATCATTGATGTCTGCCGAAATAATGATGTGAGACAAATTACACACCAAAGTTTCATACAGGTCACGGGTAAGCTCAAAAATATGAGGGAGCGTAATAGTGCCTATTAATAAAACGATTTGATTAGCCTTGGTAAACGCCACTAACAAAGTATTTTAGGATCCATGGCCAGAGCTACTTTGTAATATCTGATCTTATCAGGGGCCTCTTAGACGCCTTTAGAGACCACGTCATCGTTTTCCTTCCAAAACTTCACATTTTCCCACCTCCCCCTTGAGTCACGGCCCAAGAATGACAGCATCCAAACTGTGTGTGGGGATTTTGTGTGGGCAATAGATATATATTTCAACTATCATCATTGGCTAAAAATAACGCGCTAGCCCCCACCTTCAGCCCTCATTAATGGGGTGCTGTTAAAAATCACAAAATTTGGCGTATCTGCAGCCTTTTCTGTCCCAAGGGAATGTCATTAGGCGGGTCTGGGAAACTAGACAGACACTGGCCGGCCAGACAGAAATACACACCATGAGAATGAGAAAGCGGGCATATTATTCTCTTTTTCCCCCAATCTTTTTCATTTTAATGGCCCGATGACTGACACACCCAGCAAGCGGAGAGCTGACCCCGCATGGACGCTGACAGATTAGATAACTCATTCACTCAGTGGGCAGCACAGTATGGCAGCTACGCATCTTGACGCACACATGCAAACATGTTCTCAGAAGAGAACAGTTCGGCTGGCAGGAATATGCATGAGAGAGCCGTCTATCCTCAGGACTCCTGTAAACATTGATCTCAGTCAAGGGTTTTCAGTGGTTTGTCCTTTGGGCCCGAGACACGTTGTACATTTCCCATTCTTAACAGATACAGTCACCCGTAGACTCTTTGACTTTCACCCAACATGAAAGGTTGATTATTCACTTTTTTTTTTTTCTAAAAAATGTAGTCACTAAGACCCAGACTTGAACTTCACTGCACATCCAGTAAAAAATGTCTAGATAACCTAGCAAGCCTACTGCTTTGACAGCATTTTAAAGGAATAGTTCACACAAAAAATTTAAATTTTCTGAAAATGTGCTCACCCTCAGGCCTTCCGAGATGTAGATGAGTTTGTTTCTCCATCAGATTTGGAGAAATGTAGCATTGCATCACTGTCTCAACAATGGATGCTCTGCAGTGAATGGGTGCCGTCAGAGTGGTGTGGATTATTGTGATGTTTTTATCAGCTGTTTGGACTCTCATTCTGACGGCACCCATTCACTGCAGAGCATCCATTGCTGAGCAAGTAATGCTACTTTCCCCCATACATCTTGTATGGGTGAGTAAATGTTCAGAAAACGGAATTTTTGGGAACCGATGCTGAAGACATCAAAAGTGCACTCCTTCTAAGATACCTTGTTTTACAGATTCTAAGGCAGCACCACATGTATCCTCCACAGAGAAGTCAATCCCAGAATGCACTGCGATGAGTTCAATGAAGAAAAGATGCATCAATACGTGTGTAAATATACATTTGTTTCATTAAATACCAAAAAGGTTGATCTTTTTCAAAGATAGTTTACATAATATTTGCTATGTAAGTTTATACTTTTATCCTAGATGTAGATTGTAGATGCTAACTAAAAAATGGAATAAACTGTGATTCACATCTCTTTTGCAGTTCGTGTGAGGAGTGCTGCTGCTGTGCCATTCAGTTTTGCTTCATATGAAGATTGTTCTGTTATTAATGTTTCATTTCATTTCAGAGGCTTAACTGCTTTTGAAAGCAGCTGCTTCTGTAAAAAAGTAGACAGAAACGCAGCTTTCTAGGATCTGAAACAGGGGTACTGTCACAAGTCTATAAGATAAACAAACTTCTACACCAGTGTTTTGGTGCTGTGCATGTAAAAGCAAATTGTGTCATAGTAATTTTATCACAATACATATGTTGTGCACATGCAACATTACTGACTAGGAATTTTGAATTACAAAACAAATTGTCCATGTTATTTTTGGTTTGCACACATTTTGCAAACGACAGGGCTGATCATGTCGGTCCTCTGCTGTTTATCAGCCAGTCTTTTATTTCCTCTCATTTGCATATGAGAACAGATGTCAGTCATCTGTAGATATCAGTGATCTGTTACTTGCACACAGCAATATGTCAGTTTTTGTTATCAGCTATTTAAAACGTTATCTGGCCATGCATGCTGTAATTCCAGCACAATGCTCTGTGACGCACATTTGACAGCTGATAACAAACAAAGAGAAGGTGAGAAGGTTTTTTTTCCTGTTGATGAGGTAATTCGTGTTTTATCACATTGCGGTGAGACTCTAAGGAAGTGTACAGTTTGCAGCCTTTAAAATCATATTATAGCCTACTGTATTTGATGCATGACTTTCTATGGCCTCTAAAGGATCTGCTGAAAAACCTGTTGCACACAATCATCTACATGTATTCTATCATCCTGTCGATTGAAAGTTTAGACTTGTTTTATCCAGTAAAAGCTCTTTTAGTGTAATTGTACAAACATCCAGCTTCAGCTGCTGCTTCAAGTGTGTTTCCGCTCTCAAATCTGTACTGATATTTCAGTACCTCATGATAACGCAGTCCTTTTTCAGATGAACACTTACTCAGAGCAGATCGGCTTTACTTGATTCTCTATCAATCTTCTTCTTTTTTTTTTTTAGAAAAAGCAGTGCATGTCAAATCTGATCCTCAGGATCTTTTGAGGAGCGTTTGTTTCCAGAAGCTTTACTTTCACTGTTCCTCAGCGGAGGAATGATCTTCACAAGCCTCCAGAACATCTCACATCTTCTGAGGAGCCTTTATTTCTTCAGCTCTCAATCACTGCGTTATATGTTTGGAGCATTTCACTCTCATCTCACTGAGACAGATTACTGGAGATATAGAGCGACCGCTGATATTTATAGCGTTTTATGTCAGTATCTGCTGTACTGTTAGAAAGATCTCATTGATTTACATTACAAGCATCAGAATCTCATCATATAAATATCAGCATCTGCATTAAATTGCATATTTTTGCTCCGTTTCAGCCTCGGAATAAAATGAATGTGTTTTTTCCTTCATATTATCACTATATGAGTCATAAAGGCCTGATTTATCATATATGAACTTTTTAAAAGTTCAAATCAAATCAAATTATTGAACTTTTAGACAAAACATTGATGTGTTATGTCTAAACGTGCAATAAACTGATTTTTCTGACTGTTATTTTATATACATTATCAGGCTTTACAGGGTTAACAGTGCTTATAATGACATTTGCTCATACATATAATGACAAACTCCTAATCCTAAGTATTAAACCTCTGCTCATAACTAGCCCCACATTGTTTGTGATATGCAAATGAATGATTCTTCAAACTGTGTGTCCTGAGAGGTGTGCTGTTACTTTTTAAAGCAATTATAGACTTATAATGTTCACATCCATCTAGCATTATCATTCATAATGATATTATTCATATTATTCAACAAAATTTCATTTCTGTCAGTTAATGAGTTGCTGTTCTGTTCTCAACTGCAATATCTGACAGATGAGTTGGACTGTCTTTGTAAAAATTGTTTGAGGTACAGTATGGTACAGTATGAAAAATGTCACTGAATCAGTTGTTTTTGCTTCTTCTGGCTGTTCAGAAGGTGAATATCTTCAAGGAAGAAGCTCCCATGATGACTGGAAGATAAAACTGATGTCCAGGATGCGACAGATCTGGAAAGAGCTTGTAAAGCCCCATTTGATGCAAGCTCCTCTACTGATGATTGATGGCTGAGAGTGATCTTCTCAGCAGAAAGACTCATCCACTGTGTTCTGCTCCTGAAATAACTCCAGTGGCTTTCAGACAGACCAAGTCACACTCAGATCTGTCGGCACTGGTGCTAGTTTTGGAAGTCCTTTCCTGTGCTATGATGGAAATGTACTTTATGACTCCATTAACATCCATTTTTTGTCACCAGATCACAAAATCCTGTAAATGAGGCCTAGAGCGTTTTGTGATTGGATCACTGAAACTACATTTGGAGGCAGTCAAACCGCATTAGTGTACATAGTGGACATCTGTCTCTTCAAAAACAGCGCTGATTGTTGACATATATTTATTTTTTTAAATTGAATGAAACACATAGAAGTCATATTTTGTGATGTTGTTTACTGATGTTCGTTGGAACTATATAGTTTCAGGAAACATTGAATTGTTGAACTATGTTTGTATGAAGCTTGCGACCACAGCTGACTAACAGTGCTTTTGGGAAACACTCCTGAGTGAGATTGTAATTGCCATGCAAATGATCATTTTGAATTTATGCAAAGACAGTTGTTGTACAAATGAATAAAGTCTCTAACAATAAAGCAGGTACTGTAGCTATAGAATACATTTACATAGAATGCACTTACATGCAACTTACACCAGTTATTCTTAATCAGCAGGGGAACTGTATAATGCATGCAAATAGATGTCAGCAATTTCAAAACTGCACTTTTTTTTAACGTTGTTGGTTTATTAATTTTCAAAATAATTTTTGATCGTTATCAGTGCTATGTTGCTTATATAAACACATTTAGTGAGAGAAAAAGCTGGCAGATCAGAAGGTAATTCACCTGCTAATCATTAGTTCAGATAACAGACAGTGTGTTTGACAGGAGGTACTTCAGCTTAATGAACGGAAGAAGGAGAAATTCAGTGACAGTGATGTGAGATGAATAGAAAGTTCAAAAGAGATGTGAAGCGTTCAGTTTGTTCTGCTGCGGGCAGAATATGTGTGACAGACTTATTTGGTCAAACCTCTGTCATAATTTTATTGCAGTGAAAGAGTGTTGCACACATGATTTGATATGAAATTAACTTAAAAGCTAGTTTTTAAACAACTGAAAACACTACAATAAGATGTATTTGTTCCCAGAAATCTACTTATAAAATACAATACTTGCACAAAAAGTGAAAGCCAATTTTTTTTTTCCAAAATAAAAGTTAACAAACAAACAAATAAATTAATAAATGACATTATTTACAATTAGCATGCTTTTATTGTATTTATTAAGGTCCTGTCTTATGATAACCAATTACACTGCCATTGGTTTTCCAGTGATATTCTATCATTTATGCCCAATAACCCACCAATAATGGCGTGTGAAAAAGGTGAATTCCTCCATTAATTGAGGAATTTATTCAGGACTATTCTGGTTTGAATCTTGCCTATTGATTTAATTATCTGCAAATCTCTTCAGATGACCTTTGTAATCTGTTTCAGGGATTTTTATTTTTTTCAGCAATGCAAAAATTAAAGTATAACTTTAAATAGTGGCGAGTAACGCTGTTGACCTCAAGGGTTAATTCTTGGGCTTTGGAGGCGCTTTCATCCGCCAGAGTTCCCCAGTCCTGCCCGCGCTCGGGTTACATTAACAAAAACCCACAGACCACCGCGAGGAAATGAGTTCATATCACCAAATGAAGCCGGGATTTGGGTCTAAGCAGGCATCTTTGTAAACACCCGACAGATGAGAGAGCGATGTCCGATCCCATTGTTGGACGAAAGTGAGAAATCCCTCCTCTGTAACAGTCCCAAGAGCCACAAAGAGAACAGAGACATGCGATATACTGTAAAAGAGAATCAGCTTCCCATAGAGAGTCGTACAGTAGCATTGTGATTTCAACATTGTGTCAAGATATGGACGAACCGCTCTTCTAACTGCTTAATTCCAGATGAAGCCATTAAACAGCGAGTCTGTGCTGAGCCAGTGGCTAATTGCTCTTTTATATAATCCTTCAAATGTTTTTACATAATCTCTGATTGTGTTTACACTGACATCAGTCAGGATTAGAGATGTGAGCTGTCCCGCCGTGCCAAGGCAAATATACATGTGATGCATGAGGCCAGAGAGTGCGTTTATCAATGCTGCCGCTCCTGCGTTCATTCAGACCTTACGGGAATACCATCATTACCAGCCAATCTTTCTCAGAGCACTCAGCACAGCTCAACGTGAGGCTTCATGTAAGCTGTTGGACTGGTTTGCTTTAGTTACTGCTGCTCGCTGTGACAAGCTTTAGACACTTTCACTGAAAAACCAATGGGAGATTGCAGAAAACGATAAAAACAAACTGTAAGCTTCAGTAAAATGTGCTGATTATGGGATATTATTCTGGAAATAGGTGTCACCATGCAAAGCACTGTATCTGCTATTGTGCTTTGAGGAAACTAAGAAATGTGTGGAGATGAGACTGTGTGAATCATAATCAAGGCAAACGCTTCTCACAGTCGGCTGGAATGATTAAAAAAATGATTGAAACCAGTGCATATTGGAAGGAACAGGAAATGTTCTACTATTTTTACACAAAACTTCACTGGCTGCTCTGCCATTAACTAGTTTCTTCGACAATGACCTGAATTATTAATAGAATTAAAATACATTATTTTAATAACATTGATGCCACTGTTGTTGTACAAGCATGTCATAATGTGTTTAAAGAGTTGGAAAAGGGATTTAAAAATTAAACACATTGCACACACGTATTGTCTGTGGATGCCTTGTTCATCAAAGCTGCATTTATTTGATAAAAATACAATAAAAACAGTAAAATTGTGAAATATTATTACATTGCACATTAGCACAAACAGATTCGTGCGGCACGATATTTTTGTGGAAACTGGAACATTTTATTTTCATTATCCAGATGAATAGAAAGGTCAAAAGATCGCAGTTATTTAGAAATTGAAATCTTTGAACAACTATATTTTAAAGGCCTATTCTCGGCTATAACTATTGCTTATCAGCACATGCATAGTGGATTATGTGGGTGTTAGTTAGTATTTATACACATTGATTGCCGTATTCTGCAGACCATATTTAATCGACCCCATGCCCGAAACTTAACAGCTAACTTACTATTTTTAATAAGCACAAATTAGACGTTTTATTTGATGAACTCGTGGCAAAAGGAATATTGTTCCTATTCTAAAGTGGTGCCAAAATCCTGCTGTACCTTATAAATGGTTTACAGTCACTTATGGATCAATTTATGCCATCCGTGATGAAGAACATTTTTATTTCATTACAAATAAAACCTACTGACCCAAACTTTTAAGTTTTAACCTATTTTGCATACCGCTTTTATATATATATAATATATATTAGAATAAACACCAGATCCTCTATCAATGTAGAAAATAGGTAGGATTAGTCAGCAATGCAGTGATGATTTTAAGCGGAGCTTAGCAACAGGTCAACTGCTGCATAATTTCCATTTTTGTAAAGGATTGTTTGTAAACATAGATCAAGGGTCATGAACTTTACAACACACACACTCTCAGAGGGTGGCATGGGACGTGAGCTGGTGAAGTGTAGGCAAACACACACACACAGAGAGAGAACCAGGGCACGTTTGGAGACTGTCAGGGGCCCCGGGTCCAGCTGAGCGGGGGAGGGACGGGCCCCTGATGGCCCCAGCAGCTGATAGCTCTGGAATGGTCGGTGTCAGGTGACACGCTGCAGTGTTTCTCTCTTTAAGCCACACACACATGAGCTGATGAACATGCAGTATCTACACTCCTCACATAGTGCCATTAACATCAGTGAACATGTTATACAATCATCCTCAACACTTTCTGAAACACCAATGACCTGCATGCTTAACCCTTACATATTTACATTGTTAATAGTTTATTCAGTGTGCAAGAAAAAAAATCAACATGCTTAAATGGAATTCACTGTAGCTTATTGAAATCACACGAAACATGGTTTCATCCTAATATACACACTGTTCAAAAGTACTTTTTCTTTTAAGACACCGATACTTATTCAGCAAGGATGCGCAAAAACTGATGAACCATTAAAGACATTTATACTGTTACAAAATTGTTCTATTTCAAATAAATGCTGTTCTTTTGAACTTTCTATTCATCTGTGAATCCTGAAAAATGAAATGTATCACAGTTTCGACAGAAATATTGTGCAGCACAACTGTTTTCAACATTGATAATAATCAGAAATGTTTCTTGAGCAGCAAAGCAGCCTATAGAGACTGCGTCTGAAGATCATGGACCCTGAAGACGGAGGAAGGAGCCCTGCAAATACAGCTGCAGATCACAGAAATACATTACAGTTTAACAGATATTCACATAGAAAACAGCTGTTTGAAATTATAATAATGTTTCACAATATTACTGTTTTTACTGTATATTTGATCACATAAATGCAGCCTTGATGAGCAGAAAATACTTATTTCCAAAGCATTAAAAATCACAGTTTAACACACAGTTTAAATGACAGTTTAACCAATATTAACATAGAAAACAGCTATTTTCAATTTTAATAATATTTCAGAATTTTTACATTTTGTATCAAATAAACAGAGTTTTGGTGAACAGAGACTTCTTTCTGTTTTGTTTTACAGTTGTTTGCAATTAAAGCTGATTCCAAGTTTTTGTTTTTGTTTTTCTCTCATTTTTTCCCGTTTTAATGTTAGTTAAAGAGGTGTAAGAATAGCCTTTACTGTTGTGTGATTTACAAACACTTTGTGAATCAGTGTGACTTCTTCAGTGCGTAATCAAATGGGCTCATGAGAATGATTTGGCTGTGAATCGGACAGTAGTTGGTTGTAGAAATCATTCACAGAAGTTCATTAAAACAGATAGTGGTGACATCTAACAATGAAGGTATGAATGTCCAGTCTGCACAGGTGTTGGGTGTGTGTGTGTGTTTGTGTGTGGGGTGTGTGTGTGTGTGTATATGATGTGTGTGTGTGTGTGTCTTGGGTGTACGTGTGTGTGTTGTGTGGTAGTGTTTATATTGTGTGTGAGTGTGTGTGTGATGTTTGTGGGTGTGTTGTGTGCAGTGTGTGTGTTTTTTGGTGAGTGGTTGTGTGTGTGTGTTAGTGTGTCTTCGTGTGTGTGTGTGGAGTGTGTGTGCGTGTGTGTGCGTGTGTGTGTGTGTGTGTGTGTGTGTGTGTGTGTGTGTGTGTGTGTGTGTGTGTGTGTGTGTGTGTGTGTGTGTTATAGCGCTGACACTAACTGAATCTCTCCGTTTGTTGGTTTAAGGGTAGGATTGGTTAGCATTAGTAAGTGCTGGTGATCAGAGCGTTCACACCACAACGCTAATGCATTCGCTCTCTGTATCCTCTCAAAGATGTTTACTGGACTCTGTTAGTGACCATTAGATGTGTGCTGACGCCACAGTCTCCTAACAAACTCATTTAACATTTGAGTACGACAACAAAAAGCTCACAACAGAAATGTAAAAATAATGAAAATGCTGTTTCAGTATTACTAAAGGCTGCAATGTGACACATTTCAGGGCATTCGGCTTATGAATGCTTTACTTGACTATTAAACTGAGATAATAGAAAATGTTTTAACATCCAAAAACTACACAAAAGAGAGAAATGCATTTTTGATTTGATTAATTGGTAACACAAATGTCCCTTTTGTTAAAGTTAATGCATTAACTAACATGATCTAACTACTGTAGAAACAATATATTTTACAGTTTACATTTTTTGTTAATGTTAGATAATAAAAAATACCTTTGTTCATCGTTTGTTCATTTTAGTTCACATGCATTAACTAATATTAGCAGATACCTTTGGTTTTAAAAATGTGTTCGTAAATGTAGAAATGAACATCAAGATCAGTCAATGCTGTAGAAGTGTTTTTCATTGTTAGTTCATTAACTAATGTTAAATATGCAATACTGTAAAGTGTTCTATAGAGAATTCTATAGTGCGTGTGTTCAGTTTCAGCATCTTTTGCCTCACTAATCAGTTAAAACAAATACTCAGGTAAAACACATATTGAAAGTATTTTCCTGAGAAATGAAACATGTTTGTCTTATGCATGAAACATTTGCTCATTGCTTGTGAGCTCTTTATCAATTGTTCATCCTCTCTGTTTCCGACTCCCTCTGTTCAAAACCAGAGAACAGCAACTGGAAGTGTTTACTAGGGCTGAAGTCATAAAGCCTGCTGACGTGTCTGACTCTCCAGCAGATTTGATGGGTTTGAAGGAAGAGAGTCTGACGGAGCAGCAGGCATGCACTGAAGTTCTCCAAAGAGTCTGATTTGTTTGAGCGCTTTACATGAGAGTGACATATGAGCCATATTTTAACAAGCCAGGCCAAATTAGATTTGCACATGCTGGTTATTTTGTTCAACTAGGTGGTTTTAATGGTTGCTCGGGAGTTTGGGATTGTTAAAAGAGTCCACTCTCAAATTTCTGATATTCTGCTATGGACATACATGACCCTGGAGTACAAAATCAGTGATAAGGGTCGATTTTTGGAAAGTGAGATGTATGCATCATCTGAAAGCTGAATAATAATCTTTCCATTGATGTATGGTTTGTTAGGATCGGACGATATTTGGCCGAGATACAACTATTTGAAAATCTGGAATCTGAGGGTGCAAAAAAATCTAAATATTGAGAAAATCTTTAAAGTTGTCCAAATGAAGTCTTAGCAATGCATATTACTAATCAAATTAAGTTTTGATATATTTACTGTAGGAAATGTACAAAATATCTTCTTGGAACATAATCTTTACTTAATATCCGAATGATTTTGGCATTCCAAAAAATCGATAATTGTGACCCATACAATGTATTGTTGGCTATTGCTATAAATATCCCCCAGCGACTTAACACTGCTTTTGTGCTGCAGGGTCACATATCATAAACAGTTGTGCTCATAAATTGACATGCAGAATTGCAAAATGTTAATTTTAACAAAATAAGAGAGATTGCATGTTAAAACTGCATATTACATACATATATAGTACAGTTCAGAAGATTGACATCTGTATGATTTTTAATGCTTTTGAAAGAAGAGTCTTCCGCTCACCAAGGCTGCATTTATTTGAGCACAATTATAGTAAAAAAAAAAACAGTAAGAATGTGAAATATTATATAATAATAAGAAGAAATAATATAAAATACATTACAATATAAAATAGATGTGAACATCTGTTAAACTGTAATGTATTTCTGTGGTGCGCAGCTGTATTTTCAGCATCATTCCTCCAGTCTTCAGTGTCACATGATCTTCATAAATCAGTATAATATGCTGATTTGCTGCTCAAGAAATATTTCTGATTATTATCAATACTGAAAACAGTCGTGCTGCACAATCTTTTTGTGGAAACTGTGATGCATTTTATTTTTCAGGATTCACAGATGAACAGAAAGTTAAAAAGAACAGCATTTATTTGAAACAGAAATCTTAATAAGCAGCATTACATGTCTTTACTGTCACTTTTAATATAATGTTTTTGATGAATAAACATATTGATTTCTAAATAAATAAAAGGTCTTACTGACCCCATACTTGTGAACAGTATTGTTTGACACAAGAGAACAGAAAGAAAAATGAAATAATTAGAATTTTAAAAAAGCAGATTTTAAAAAGGAATAGACCATTACGCAAAAAAAAATATTAATTCTAATTGTACTGATTCAGTATCATGTGATGCCATTGTTGTACTCACATTACGCTTTTGTTAGCTGATTAATGACTATATAATGTTGTTGTTGTTTTATATGAAACCATCTTCATATTTCATCACAGATTTGGCAGATGCCAAATGACTGTCGAAACTGTAGAGATGCACCAAATGTATAATTACAGTATGTTGCATAAGAAATGTGTCTCTGCATGTTTGTTTAGCCTGATATTTATAGTGCCATTAAAACAAATACTCTCTACATAAATCTCTTTATATGATTAAACGACATGATTGTCCTGTACTGATGTGACCTGTATGTGGCTTAGATTAACAAGCATTTGCATCTGATGTGAACAAAACAGTGAATTCCACTAAACTAAACAATGACAAATGCATTATGCAAATATAGACAAACATCGGGACCAAACGAGTGTGTGCCAAGACTGAACTAGATATCCATACTAGATGATTTTAATCACTGTACTAAATGACAATGTAAAGCTAACATCTGTAATTTACTTTATATTTATTTTAATTGCAATGCAATCTAATATAGTAAATGTAAAAGTAAATAAATACAGATATGCATAAATAAATATGAACGAATGATAGATAGATTGGTTGATTGATTGATTATTGATTGGTGATTGCTTGTTGGTGATGATAGATAGATAGATAGATAGATAGATAGATAGATGATAGATAGATAGATGATAGATAGATAGATTGATTGATTGATAGATAGATAGATAGATGATAGATAGATAGATTGATTGATTGATAGATAGATAGATAGATGATAGATAGATGGATGCGATAAATGAGAATATAGATGATTGATTGATGATTGATTGATTGATTTATGATTGATTGATTTGATGGGATAGATATATAGATGATAGATAGATAACGATAGATAATAGATTAAGATAAAAGAAATATATCAGATTAGATGATAATAGATAGATAGATGATAGATAATATGATAGATAGATAGATAGATAGATAGATAGATAGATAGATAGATGATAGATAGAAAGAAATGTATGGATAGAGAGAGTAGATAGATAGATTAGATGATTAATATAATGGTAGATAGATGATGTAGATATAGATAGATAAGGATAGATAGATAGCTAAGAGACTGGATTGATTGATTGATTGATTGAAGAGATAGCTAGAGAGATTAGATAATGATAATAGATAATAGATAGATAGATTGATAATTGATTGATTAGTGATTGTTGATTGATGAGTGGAATAGAGTAGATAGATAGATGATGAATTAGATAGATAGATGAATACAATAGATAGATAGATAGATGATTGATTGATTGATTGATTGATAGACAGACAGACAGACAGTAGATAGATAGATAGATAGATAGATAATAGATATAAGACTATATAGATCGATAGATAGATAGATGATGAATGGATATATAGATAGATAGATAGATAGATTAGATAGATATATAGATAGATAGATAGATATATAAAGATAGATAGAAAGTATAGATAGATAGGAAAAAATTATAGATAATAGAGAGATAGATCGATAGATGATAGATGGTAGATAGATCGATAATAGGATAGATAAGTAAGAAGAGATAGATAATATATAGATAATAGATATAGATGAAAAAGAATGATAGATAGATAGAAAAAATATATAAGATAGATAGATAGATAGATGATAATAGATAGATGATGATAGATAGATAGATAATAGATGATAGATAGATAGATAGATGATAGATAGTTAGATAGATAGATAGAGAGATAGATAGCTAGATAGATAGATAGATAGATAGATAATAGATAATAGATGATAGAGGATAGATGGATAGATAGATGGATAGATAGAGTAGATAGATAGATAGATTTTTGATTGATTGATTGAGTGATGGATTGAAGAAATCGAGCGATAGAGATATAGATAGATAGATATATAGATAGATGATGGATGGATGGATGATAGATAGATAATATAGATAGATAGATAGAGAGATAGATCGATTTATAGATAGATAGATAGATAGATTTAACACTTTTCTCCAATGCAATGTACTTGTTCTCAAAACAATTAACACAGCCATCCAAACGCAAAGTTATCTTAACCAAACAGTTCAACTTTACTGCTAAATGAAGCACTGCAATTTTTTCTAGTGATGCATTTATTAAAAGTAAATATTAATATCAAATCTATAGGTGTGTTCTCTATTTATTATAAAACACATTCAGCTGTAGATGCAAAATTATGCTAATGAAAATACATGTTTATTGCAATTCTTTAACAGGGAGTTTTGTTTTATATATATTGTGTATATCTAAATGAAATAAAAATTGTTATCCAACACCTGCTGTCACCTATGAGAAAAAACTAATTGCCCCTTTAAACGTAAAATCAGTGTGTGTGTGTGTGGGTGTGTGGGTGTTTGCCTTTATGCATGAACTATCCTGATTAGTGATCCTTGTCTTTCATTTACATCTGGAAAGAGTTGCATTGCATTTATCTACACACTTTTGTGCTTCGCTTGCATCCTAGGAGAAAAATGTAGAATGTTGAATCCCTGCTTCCACGGCCTCTTCCGGATGTTGTTTCTGACCCCATTTCACAAATGCTTCGGCTTCCATTCAAATAATCGTGATTGTCCACCGAATGATCTCAAATTCTGAAGATTTTGGATATTTACAGTAATAACAGAAGGTGTCCCCAGGAGCTAAGAGCTGTACTACAACATCACATCCCCCCCCCACAGCACCCCCCCACCGCCCCCCCCCCCCCCCCCCCCAGCTCTCTAAAATTTTTATTTTTGCAATTTTATGCATTTTAGTTTTTTAACAATTTTTAAATTACTAATTGTTATTGATTTTATGTCACTTGCATTATCCAAAAAGTGCACTGTTGTGTTAAACGTATACATTGGAGATATTTTGTATCTTTATTTTCAAACACTTGAATAACTCACTGATAACTCTGTATATATTTAAAATGCTTGGAATCATAGAAGAAGAAAAACATGTTAAAACCCTTCCTCTGTCTTCAATGTACTTCTGTCAACTTGTCACATTGTGATGCTCTTATATAGCAGTGGAGTGGACACATTTAGTGTTCTTTATTGCACACAGTAACACCGTCCATCCTGCAACCTTCCCCCCTCATATTAATAAACATGTAGTCCATATCTTGGGGGCAGCTGGACTTACAGAGTGTCAGAGACAACTGTTGGATACAAATCCAAACACGTTGGTTGTGTGTTTGTGTGTGTTTGTGTGGTGTGTGTGTGTGTGTGTGGGGTGGTGTGTGTGTGTGTGGGTGTGTGTGTTTTGTGTGTGTGTGTGTGTTATGTGTGTGCGTGTGTGTGTGTTGTGTGAGAGAGAGCGAGAGAGTGTGTGTGTGTGTGTGTGTGTGTGTGTGTTGTGTGTGTCGGCGTGCTTTGTGCGTGCGTGTGTGGGGTGTGTGGTGTGTGTGTGTGTGAGAGAGAGAGAGAGTGTTTGTGTGTGTTTGTGTGTGTGTTTGTGAGAGAGAGAGAGTGTGTGTGTGGTGAGTGTGTGTGGTGGTGGGGGTAGAGAAGAGAGAAGGTGTGGGTGGGTGTGGTGGGTGTGTGTGTGTGGTGTGGGTGTGTGTGAGAGAGATAGGAGAGAGTGTGTGTGGGTGTGTGAAGAGAGGAAGTGTGTGGTGGGTTGTGGGTGTGGGTTTGTGAAGTCGTGGAGGTGGTGAGTCAGGCTGTATGCTGACCAGATATGGGGGGGATATCTACTCACTGGGGCAGCTAATTGCTCCATTTGGCCCCAATAAGTTGGTGAATGAGCTCTAAGTAGGCCTCCGCCTCCCCCCAGCCCTACAAAACACCGCCCGCACATGTTTTGACCACTGGCTCCTTGGTGAGCATCACCAACTGCAGCGAGCGCTGCTGCTGAGTAGCACTTATACATTCGGCCTTAGAATAATCCAATAACATATGGGACCGATGAACCTCCTTCCTCCTGACGAAGAGTGGAGAAGTTGTTAGGTTCAAATCCGTAACCAGACCCTCTCAACCCCTATAGGCAGCCAAACCAGAATATATCACTAAACTCACGCTAAAGCTATTAATTAGCATTATACTAAACAGAAGTGTCTTCTTCACAATCTACTCTGATACCCTAATAATCATACACATCCTTCTATCCATATTTTACATGTTACCAATCTTTATATTTCAAATAAATGCTGTTGTTTTGAACTTTCTGTTCATCTGTGAATTCTGAAAATAAAATGATCACAGTTTCCCCAAAAAAATTAAAAAATTTGGTGCGCACGACTTTTCACTATTGATAATAATCAGAAATGGTTCTCGAGCAGCAGATCAGCATATTAAACTGATTTCTGAATGATCATGTCGCACTGAAAACTGGAGTAATGCCTGCTGAAAATTCAGCTTCGCCATCACAGAAATACATACATTTCACAGATACTCGCTAGAAAACTGAATTTTTAAATTGCAGTAATATTTCACAATTTCCACTATTTTTTTTTTAATCAAAGAAATGCAGCCTTGATGAGCAAAACATTATTATTATTTTTTTCAAACCTCTCTCTCTCTACGTGTGTATACTGTATGTTCACCCCCCCCCCCATATATTTTACTATGTTTTTTTACATGTTTCTATGTGAATAGATTTAAATACGTCAGTTATATGTATAACTGATTGCTAAAATAAGACCAAGACCAACGAGCCAGCCAAATATTTTAGCTATTTTTTTTTCCTGAGGAGTTTTTATAAACTAGAAAAGAAGCAGCTCAATATGTTTCAGCATCTGAATCAGAATCAGCATCTGAGATCAGCAAACACAGTCACGGAAATGAATGAACTGGGGCCTATGAGAGCTTTGAGATGGATTCTGTAGATGTATAACCCATAAAACCCCAATTTGTCCATGGCATTGAAATGTTAGCACGTCTTCCTGGAGGTATTGGTGGCACTGGAGGTGTGATCACCTGCTGGTGTTTATTAGTGCAGATGGGAAGCAGTTTGGAGCTCATCAGCCCTGTTAGCTGCAGCTCTTCTCACCTCCAGCTCAGGAGAAGCAGACTCCTGCGTTCTCACCACACACAGAGAGTTAGGACTGAGCAAATGGCCTGCATTTGCACACAAACCCCCCAGCGCTTCACAACAACACTTAGGTGGTCTTAGCAGGAGCACATGAATGTTAGCGCCGATGCTTTTGATGAAGGAGAAGGAGGTGGAGATCTGCATTTGCATTTCCAGGCATGCCGGGATCAAGAGCAGAGAAACCAATCGGAAAGATGGACAATGAGTAAATGCCATCTGTTCATTTACTTCAGGTCTTCTGCTTTCAGAAGCGTTATGGCATGGAAAATCTTTGGGGAAAGCTAAATGCTAATGTGATTGCAAGAATTACATTAAAATTAAATGTTAAAATTAAATTAAAACTTAAAGGGTGTCAACAAATGCTGGCATCTCATTCGGTCCTATTTGACCTTCCATAGCATTTGTATTTTATGAATTGTATTGTATTGTATTGTATTGTATTTTATTTTATTTATTTAATTTTTATTTATTTATTTTATTTATTTATTTTTTAGTTATGTATTTGTTTTTGTTTGTTTGAAATAAATAACCAGAAACTGTGTGGTTACCAACATTTTTCCAAATAAGTTTTTTTTTTGTTGCTTTTTTCAGAAGAAAAAGCAGGTAATTTGGAAAAAAATGTGGGGAAACCAAGCTGTTTGGTTCCAATTAACTTTTCCTAGTAGTTTCAAAATACAATGGAAGTCAATGGGAACCGAACCTGTTTGATTTTCAACATTCTTCAAAATATCTTCTTTTGTGCTCAACAGAAGAAAAAAACTCTTACAGGTTTGGAACGACTTGAGGGTGTGTAAATGATGAGAGAATTTTCATTTTTGGTGAACTGTACCTTTAAATGATGTATTTTTGTTAGTGTTATATATTTAGTGTCAGCAATGCAACACTAGCAGGACGAATGAACGCAGTGAAGGTGCTGACAGTTTTAGGGCTGTTTTCTGGGAATAGCTGGAGGTTGTCAGTGGGACCCGTGACATGTGGGACAGGAAAGCTCTTCCTACCACAGGGGGTCTGATAGCGGGGTGAAAGGCTGTCAGGGGGGTAAATAATGGCCCAAACTGTAACACCCTGCTGATGACATGCAGAGGGTGCCGGTGTGGAGAAGTCATGTCTGGAATGAGCTCAAGAAAGAGTCTTCTGTGACCCTGGAGAGAAAGAAAACGTCACACTTATTTCTATAGCACTTGCAATACAGATTGTAAATGGGAAAATAGCAGTGTTCATGTTAAATTTATCAATTATGAAATGAATTTGATGCCAGCAGTAAATCAGCTCTATAGAAGACAGTATTGTGTCATTATTCAGATCAATTCGGTTAAAATGTTGTTTTCATCTGATATTATCAGTGCCGTTACTGCAGATCAATACAGTAATATTACAGAATATGAATTGTCTCTTAAACCCTTTTAAAGTACACATAGCATACTTTTAAAAAGTGTACTAATTACAGAAATAATATACTTACTACTAATAATATACTTAATACTAAAAGACTACTACTTAAAATAATTAAGTGCTATACAGTATACGTATGTGTGTGTGTGTGTGTGTGTCTTTGAAATGTGGTTAAAGTGTATGCATGTCATGTATTTAAATATATTTATAATTACACATTTGTAATGATGAAGTAGCAATTTAGAACATCTAAAATATATTAACTTTAAATGTAACGTTGAATAACACTTTAGTCAAAATTATAATCCAGTGCTTTACATGTGCTTTAGTATGTCAGTCAGCACATTAAAATAAGTGTACTTCTTTACAAGCATGACAAAAGATTATTAGAACAAGATTTAAAATGTACTTTATAGTAAAACGTTTAATTTAGCATAATGACAAACTGCACTTTTCTACTGACACGAAAGTGTCTCTCTTTAAGTGCACTTAAGTGACTTTTTATTTATTTAATATTATAATTTCTGCAAGGCCTGAGAGAATGTACACAGATGACCTCTAAAATGCCACTTAAAATGTCACTGTCACGGTGGTTCAAGATTAGCATGGTGCAGTTAGCAAATAGTTCAACAATTACATGTATGCATGTATATATGTATGTATGTATTCATTGATTTATTTATTTGTGAGGGCTTTTTAAAGTGTGAAGTGGATGTTTTCCCCTGTCTGTTGCTTTTAACATCTCCGCTCAGCATAGTCTGTGTGTGTTCTTGCGAAGCCATCAGTCAAGGTTTTCAGCGCTCTGCTTGTTTGGACTGATTTTTAATATCCGAGCATAAACACGAACACAAAGCTCAGGGTGGAGGGGTTTCTCAGCGGCCGTCCTGACAAAATAATCAAGCACTACAGTGATGAATGATCCCAGTGTTCGCTTCCCACCAAAAACTGCGCCCTGTTTATGGATATGAGGATTTTCCTGCAGGTGCAAAGTGTTTCTGCTAAGCATGCTTAAAAAGCACAACCTGAAATAAAAGGCCAGGCACAAATGCACATTCCTTGTATCGTGTGTATCCAAAAAGCCAAAAAACGAAAGTGGCAGACTGCATATCTCCATAAACACCCAGTGGAGGCTTTCCAACACTCTTTTGGGATTTAGTTAATGTACGTGCAGTATATCATTAAAGTTGTCACTATGTGTGTTTGACATGCATGGATTTATCACCAGCCTCAGGGGAAGAGAGGGATATGAGATTCAAAACAAGAATTATGTGAAGGAGTGGAGCTACATGCACAGGTGTGTGTTTTACTCCACTGCTTCCAGTTAAACTGACACTTATGCATACTGTTCACATGTTTCACCAATTTATGGAGCGTATTATTAAGGTTGCCCCAAAATGTGTTTAGACACTTGAGCAACACTTTGAAATATCTGAATGTCATTGCATTATATGCAAAATGTCAAAAAAGTGGCATTTATTTATTTTTTAAAAAGCCTACATTTCAGATTTGTGTATTTGAATTGCATAACTTTCCATCTATTTGGATTACACGGTTTTAGCATGAACAAACTGATAAACAAAATACGATGCATATTAGCCAGTCAGGATTTCCGCACTAGAATTAATTGTTAGCATTATTAGCATGTATTTAATTTGCATTGCTCTATTTTTTTATGTCAAAATGCATTTATTCAAATTGCTTAGAATTGGCAAAAATTGGCTTCATTGTGAAAATTACATTTATTCATGAAAAAGTATGAACATTACTAAAATATGGCTTGCTGTAACACGAAATACTGAATTATTTAAAATGTATGACATTGAAACAAATAGGATTTATTGGTGATAAATATAAAAATCTGGATATTGTGTATTTACTGTAAATTGAGTTTATTAGCACTATTACACAAATCTGACCTGTTTCATTTATGTATGACTGACAAATATGAATCACATTAACATTATAGTTTGTTCATTTTAAAACGGTGCAGTCCAAATTTATATGCAATTCAAATGCATGAATCTTAATCTGTGCTTTTTTTTTTTTTTTTTTTCTTTTTTTTTTTTTTTTTTTGAGTTCATTCTGGCTTTGAAAATAATGATAAGAAGTTGAGAAGTGTGCTCAAGGAAAGTGACGCTTTTTGTGTTTGTTTGTAGATGCCACTTGCTTTGACATGTTGTATCTAATGCAGCGATATTCGTACATAATAAGGCTTAAATTTTGCGTGAGGCACTGAAGAAGGTCATGTTTTTTAAATTTGACTGGTCCACTGTATGTTTAAGTTATCTCTTTCATTTCCAAATGCTCTTTTTGTCCACAGAGCAGTTGGCTGTGCTGAAAATGATGTACTGCATCATCACTAAAGCTGTCACCGCCAGATTGAGAAATGCGCAGCCACCCTGGTACCTGCAAGCGTGCTGTGGATGAGGCTGATAAAAGGCCTGGATTGTCTGGCGGTAATCAGAACCAGATGGGCTCGCGGACCCCACACCTCGCCGCTCTCCTCCGCGTCTGCGGCTGCAGTGTCCTGAGAGCGGGCGGGTTCGCAGCTGGATGACCTTTGACCTGCACTGAGACGCGGGGAGCCCTGCAGCTGACAGTGTGAGCAGGGGATCTGATCAAATCCTTCACTCTCTGTACTGTTCGCTCTTCTTATTATCTTTCAGTCCTGAGAGAGACAAGAGACTCTTTGAGCGACTTAAACGTAAACGTACCGGTCAGAGGAGAACATACCTGAGAAACGAGAGCAGAGTATTTCAAATACAGCAATGGAAGATCAACTACCTTGAAGGAGTAGTTCACCCAAAAAAGAAAATGTGTTGTAAATGTGCTCACCTTCGAGCCATTCGAGAGGTACACTATTAAAAATAAAGGTGCTTCAAAAGATTCTTCAAGCGATGCCATAGAAGAACCATTTTTGGTTCGACTAAGAACCATTCAGTCAAAGGTTCTTTCAAGAACCATCTCTTTCTTACCTTTTTGGGTAATCTGAAGAACCTTCTGAGAAAAAGTCGCCACAAAGAGCTTTTGTGAAACAGAAAAGGTTCTTCAGATGTTAAAGGTTCTTTATGGAAACATTTAGACAAAAAGGTTCTTCTATGGCATCGTGAAGCACCTTTATTTTTAAGAGTGTAGAAGAGTTTGTTTCTTCATCAGATTTGGAGAAATGTAGCATTGCATCAGTGTCTCACTGCAAGTGAATGGGTGCCGTCAGAATGAGAGTCCAAACAGCTGATAAAAACATCACAATAATCCACAGCACTCCAGTCCATCAGTGAACATCTGGAGAAGACAAAAGCTGAAACAAATCCATCAAGGCGTTTTTAACTAAATTAACTGTGTACATTTTCTGGAAATTAATTGTATTTTTTTGTTATCAGTGCATTGCTAGTGAGTTGGCTTAAGGGGCATTTACATATACAGTAACGTGCAGTGACTTCATTTTAGGATTTTACAATGTGTGATGTGTACCCTGGAGTAAGACCTGCCAAAGAAACATCTAAAAGCGATGCAAAAAAAAGAATAATTGTAATAAAAATGATGTTGTCCATGAACATGTACTATAATAATATGACATCAATCTGATCTTGAATTTAATGAATTAGCAGTTAGTTAACACTCCATCACCTGTGTGCCGTCATTAACGACCAAAGTGGCTCCAACCACTTACTGTGTGGCACAATAGCAACTACTGTCTCCAGCGATCATCACACAGATATGAAAATATGTATGAAGAATGTTATGACTGCAAACTTGCCAAGCCCAAATAGACGTTAACAGTTTGAAGGGGAGAGATTTGTATTAGTGCATCTTGATGGATTTGTGGCTTTGTGAATAAGTGCCGGTGCCAACTTTTAAATGGCAGCAAAGGAGCAGAAACTGATGTGGTTTCTGTGCAACTCTAGTCTGTTTATGAATTGTTTTTGTTCAAGTTATTTAGAGGCACAGAATCGTTAGGCGTTAAACACTTGTATTTTCTTCTTAGCTGTTGATTGAGATGATAGGATTGCATGTGTAGTCGACTGGGACGAAGCCGTTCGCATACTTGTGGGTGCGTCCGTCGCCTGAGGACACGAGCGGTTGTGAGATAATCGACAGCCCGTGGTTTGAGGTGAACGAGGGAGTTCTCCTTTTGTGTCTTTGACTGTCACATTAAACCATAGCTTCATAACACTGATTTCAGGTTGTACGTGAGCCTGGTAAAAGATCCTTTGTGTTCAGCTCGCCTCAGGGTCTCGATCTGATTTATATCGCGGCTGTCTCTTGTCAGTATTGCAGACCATCAAATTGATTAGCTGGTTCTGTATGTTCTCAATCAAATCTGGATGTCACCTGTGTCGCAGGTGTGTACGGTCGCACATGCAAATCACTCTTTTGTTTTAACCACAAAATGACAGGCTTGACATATTTTTAAAACTTACTGGGAACTGAGTAAGGTAAACAGACATGCTGCTGATAGGTAAAAGACAAAAAGATGTTTATACTGTATTGTGCATAAAATATGTTGCACCAGGTCAAAATTGCATTGTTGAGAGAAAGAGAGAGAGAAACATTCACTAAAAAATGATAATGGCATTCATTATAAATAACATTTATTATCAATGCCAAGCTTAAATTAATTTATTCAAAGCTGAAATGAAACTACCGGCGTGTGAGAAAATTGCTATACAAATAAACTTGTGTTGACGTTCTTCTCTCATTCCATCCCAATTCAGATGTGTGCGCATGTGCATGTTATGCATGCTTTACATTAATTGCATTATATAAATCGCTTTGGAATATAAACAGCCACATATTTCAGATGATAACAAACGTGATTTATCCACCTTTTTCATGAACATTGAAGTCTCACCCGACTTGATATGAATGATAGTTAACATTTCTGGTCTCCGGTGTTTTTAGTCAAATTATCGTATTTTCTGAGCATTAACATCAGCTGTATTTAAATTATATATATATATATATATATGGCCATTTAAAAAAAAAACTTCAGGTTCATTGGCCACGGTTGTGAAATAACAAGAACAAAAAGTGCAGTAAATTGTAAAACTGTTTGTACTTCAAACCAGTGTGTTCATAATTAAGATAATACATGCAGATAATACGGTAAGACACACTAGTTTGCAATATCAATTAGCAAAACAAGTTGATTTGTATAGTACAGCTAAGCGGATGCGGATGACACCGGATGTGTTCATGCCAGACACATTACATTTACAAACGCCTGCTCTTAAATGAAGTGGATATATTTGGAACATGTGCATTGTAATGTTGTAAGTGGATGTCATAACAAATGTGAGTAGAATCATTGAACCGTTTATTCATTAATTTGTACAAACTTAACTTCACGCTGTGGAAATACAGCACTGTGTAGTGCAGCGCTGAAAAGCGACATAGCTAACACTGGTTTTAATGTGTTTTCACACTATATATTTTGTTATGGATTTTTATTAATTTGCCACCATAGTTTGGTTCAAATGGTTGGTGTGAGCACTATTAATACAATTGTGTTTGTATGCTTTCAGTTCTTATAGCTTGTTGTCTCCAATTGAGTCACCTTCGGAGAGCGAAGGTGTAAAGGTTTGGTGGTGAATCCAAAGTGTCAAAAACAGTGAAGTACAGGGTCGGATTGAACTTGGGTTTGAATGAAACCAACCAAATGAACCAAGTGTGAAAACCGCCTTAAGCTGTTTCACAGAATTGTGTCAGGCCAGAAAAACACACAGGTGAGGAAGGCACCGCAGGCCTATTATTTCCAACAGCGGCCAGAGTGTTTGACCTTTGCATGACATCCTCTCCTTCGGGAAGCCTAAACAGAACGCTAGCCAGGTACTGAATTGGATTTGGGCCACAAGTCACCTTACCAAAACCATAAACCCAGGTCACTGTTTAATCCACATCCTGGCTCCCCTGGGAACTGACATGACGCTCTATTTTGGTGTGAATTAATCACCACTTAAAGACCTCATTATCTTATCCCGGCCAGTCCAGGGGAATGATTAATTAGGCATTGGCCTGCGCACCCTGGACTCTGTCAAACCCTCAGTGTTTCCAGGCCAAGTCGACTCTCTGTTTTGAGTTCGCTGAACCAAAAATATATTTGCGCTCTTTAACACGCATTCTCCTTTTTTATTTCTTTGCATAAAGGAGTTATTTTCATCATTCAAAGCCTCATAAACCTCACTGTTCATTTTTTATGTTGGAGCTGTCACAACAACCCAGCAATACATCTTGTAGGATGTATGGGACAAGGTTAACCGTCAGAAGATGAGTTGGGGTTTAACATTGATTTATTTGAACCGCATTAACCCTGGTCTGGCTGCCTCAGGTAGACAGAAGAGTAATAGTGAGCGTTCATCGTTGTGCAGACAGGCTGATGGGATGGGGGAGGCCCTCATCGCTCTGAAACACTCCAGCGGCCGATGACGGAGATGCAGTGAAGAAGAATGCGAGGCAGAAAGCGAGCGGGTGGAGACACAACTTATCTGAGCTACTTCAGACATCTTGCAGAGTTTTGCATTTCTTTAATTCCTTGGAGAATAAGCCTTGTTGTTTGCTTGGAAAGTTACCAGGGCTTCTACAGTACATGCCAGAACGGATTCTACATGAAATCCATGCAGTGTGAATACTTGTCAAAAAACAAAAGCTCTAAGAACTGTTGCCTGTCAGATCCGATTACATTTACAAATCCACAACTTATATATTATACTGTCCATACTGTCAATAACAGAATCGCCAACATTGGCAGGAGCACAGTTTTTTCAGGAGCACATTCTCGTGATTGGCTGAAACAGGTTTTGACTGATTTGCTCATTATGCGTGTCAAATTTGTCTGACAGACATATGGATCACACACACACACATACATTCACACACACCACACACACACACACACATTCACACACACACACACACACACACACACACACACAACACACACACAGCCTGAGACACAACACACACACACACACAACACCACACACACACACACACACACCTTTCATTCATAAACAATCCCACACACCACCACACTTCCACTACACACACACCCACACACACCTTCCACCACACTCCACACACAACCAAAACGTTTTCTATTTGTCATATACTTTAAAATATACTTTAGTCCATGCAATGCAAAGGCTGACTCTAAGAGACTTCTTTCAAAAACATTGAAATCTTCCTAATACAATTCTATATATCCTGATATATGAATCACACCATCACGAGAAGCATTATCCATGTGTCGTCTGTTTCTTGTCCCGAAGAACACGAGTCAAATGTAATGTCATACCACAATTCAGTAAATAAGAATTTCATATTGGGCTATATTGTATATGCATGCAATGCCGGGGTCATGTTAAGTCATTAAGTTACCAAAAATTAGAATAAGCTGCCTTAAAACTGTGCATCATGGAATATATTTTATATGTCTCACATTTAAAGAACAGGTCTCTGAAATGGTTTTCCAAACTGTCCTGGAGCATTCATTGCATTATAGAGATTTAAGACCTGAAAGTGGGCAGAAGGTGAATAGAGTTGAGAGGAAGTTTATTTTTATACAATGCGTCAGATCTGCGTCACGTTCAGCAGCGGCAGCTCTTAAAGTAATAGCAGCCAAAACAACCTGATAACCAGCTGCTGTGACGTCTGTTCATCAAAGAAAAAAGAGGAAATCAATAACTTTTATAGTTTTAAGGATTCATCTATTTAATTTAGAATTTAGTGTTTGATAACTTCAATTTCAATTTCTTTATATTTCTGCTTAAGGGCACAGGTAAATGTGACATTTATTATAATGGGTTTATGTGAAGATTGTTTTAAGTTCACTTAAATTCGAAGTTATTTTTTAAAGTCTAATAAATGTTAAAATTGATAGCTCTCAATTATACTGTAATGTTGAATGGCTAGTCAATGGTTAAATATTAGAGGAAAAACAATCTTATGTTGTGTAGAGTTTACTGAGCCATTTTAGTGAATTAATGTGACATAAAAGAGACTACATTTAAAAGACTTAAAAGTCAAAAACTTTAAACCAAACAAAAGTTGTAAAAATGAATGTTGTCTCTGTTGTCTTTTCTCACACTCCAGCTCGTCGTGGCTGTGAGTATGTCTCAGTAGATAGTAATGGAAGCTCTTTTGGAGCATGCGCAGCTATCTGTGGTCAAGATGTCACACCATGCAATCATCGAATCTACTAAAAACTGTTTCAAAACCCCAAATGCATAACAAATGTGTGCTTCGTCGTGTCTGTTGTTTCAAGTGGAGAGAGGAAAATAACAAAACCAGCATTCAGCTTCTGGTTAATAACAGCTTAGTGACAGTCTTAGAATTTGTTCCAAGCATAAAATGGCATGTTGACAGTGTGTTGGTTTTGTATTTTTATGTGCTTGGGAAAGACTTGATCAGCAAGATCATTTCCAGTCTCTGATCCTGGCAAAATGCCAACCTGTTTGTCCTTTATCGAAAGTGGCATGTGATCTCTTAATTTCAATGTGTGAAATGAACTCATTGAAATATTGCTGTCAGTTAGCAGTGAATCCCGGAGCTCAGGGTTTGGCTGGTTTTCTTCTGCAGTGAGCCTCTGCTGGAAGAGACTGGAACTACACCAATCTACACTGTCTATTGAAAGCCAAAAAAAATGCTCTTACAGTGTGCAAACAACAGCATTGCAACTCCAAACAACCCTCATTATCACACAAATAGAGCTCTCCATGTAAACTACAGGAGAGAAACGACTTGCTCACAGCTGATTGCAATAGAGTTTGACCTCAGTATGTTGCTAAGTTAACAGAGTTAACAGACATTTACCAGTTCATGTGCTCTACTTTCTCTGCTGCATTTGCAGCGACAGGTGCTGAGTGCAGAGAAAACATCAGCTGTAACAGCAATGAACAATAGCAGTTTGCAAACTTACAGTATCCAGTTTTTTAGGGGTAGTTAACCATTAGCATTGGTTTACCCAAAACTGAAAGTTAGCTGAAAATGTACTTATCCTCAGCCTTTTTTGTTGTTGTTGTTGTTTTTTTACGAAAATACAAGCCCATAATCCATAATAATGCTTCCTCCAGTGAAAAAGTGCATCTTCTGTTGTCTCTCACATCAAAATCCAGCCACATATTTGTTTAGAGCTGTTTTTGGCTTGTAAACGGTGCTTGATCTGTGCAGATTTCTCTCCTGATTCAGACCAGATGCCTTTTTTCACTGGAACATGAATTATTATAGATTATGGACTCATATTTTAGCTGGAAGCAATGGTTTGAATTTAAAATGTCTTGATGGATTTGTTTCTTACAAACACACGTTTTTGGCTTCTCAAGACTTTAACTGATGGACTGGAGTGCTGTGGATTATTGTGATGTTTTTATCAGCTGTTTGGACTCTCATTCTGACGGCACCCATTCACTGCAGAGCATCCATTGCTGAGACACTGATGCAGTGCTACATTTCTACAAACCCGATGAAGAAACAAGCTCATTCTAATCTTGGATGGCCTGAGGGTGCGCGCATTTTTTAGAATGAACTATTAGTTCAATATATTGACCTTCGTCATATACTTAAAACAATTTCAGTCAGATTGCATGTAAATATATCTTGAAATGTATCGTTTTTATATTGTGTCAATTATACAAGAGAATCTTAAAAACAGTGTATTATTTGGACCGTTGTGTTTTGTGTGGATTGATGCTGTAGGGCTTCAGTCAGCACACATGCAGATAAACATCTCTATCAGTGTGGTTTCTTCTCACTGAAGTGTCTTTGAATGTGTCTGAAGCGTTCATATTTGAGGACTGTCAGGGTAACAGCTGTGTACTGTTACTCGGTCTGAAGTTCCTACTGCACTGTAACTCTGTTTACCTTTGGAGCTGTTCAATGTTTAGACAGAGAAACATTTAACTGAGGACAATTCATTAGTCAAGCAGTGTTTTTACTGGATGAGTTATTATATGACTCCTGTTAACACAGATTATAAGCTGGCTGTCAACCAGTAAAACAGCACAACGGAGTGATGCGAAGTTTGTACTGTATGTGTGAAAAGTGCAAAGATGTAAATATCAAATAAGCTTTATTTGATCTCAGATTTTGAAAAGTTTTAGAAGAAGAAAAAATAAGAGTTGCTTCTTTCATTTCTTTGCCCAAACTGTCATGCAGTGTCCTCTTTATGATATGGTAAAACATGAGGTCCACATTTCAGAATGATTTATAATCAAATGTGTTCATATTCACTCTATAACATTTCGGTTTCATGTCTCCCAAACCGAGTTGTGGAGAAGCACCCTGCTCTCGGTGACAGGAGGAACTATACTTGAATGATCTGAATGGTCAGTTTACATTAGCACTGCTGGTTTATGTTTAGTCTCATAGATGCCTCTCGTAGCTGTCATTTTACCCTCATAATGCAGTGTGCATGACGTTATGTGGGTTTCTGAAGTTAGATTTGTAACAAAAATATTTGTGTAAAACATCTCACCCTGTAGTTCATAAACATGAACATGCACACCTGTTAATGAACCATTGCAGCATGAAAAATTGATCATCTATTAATCTAAAAGTTTATGCAAATGATTTTCATTATGTCATTTTGATGGAAAATTAATGTGAAGGTTTCAGAAATGTGGACTGTTTTTGAGCAGTCATCAGATATAAGCCTTTATACAATGCATTATAAAAGTATTTAATGCAATAATTATGACTTGCAATGCACCTTATAATGCATTGTATGATCTCATTAATAATTGCAACTATAATACATTACAATACTTATCTATTCATTTTGATACTTTAGAAAATGTAATGCATTAAAATGCATGGCAAACAAACCTTCAAATATTATAATGCATTTTTGTTACAGCTATTTCTGAAAAGATATAATACATTACAATGTGCATTGTGAATGCCTTTACAATGCATTATACATAAAGGCTTTATATTAAGTGTTACTATAAATTCAAATTATTTTAATTAAATCCATTGATTTCAATGGCATTTATACTGGTAATTCTCGGATTACATGTTCTTAAAAATGTTATATATTATATATTCCACTACAATTTCTCAAGAATGTTGAAAAAAATATATTTTTTCAGGACTTCATGAAAAAATTTATATTTCAAAGAATTTCACAAGTTTTTAGTTAATAAAGGGGGGAGGGTGAATATAGTAATAAAGTGGTAATAAAAAATATATTAGTTAATAATATTAGTTTATGACTATTTTATAAGCTTTCCGTTTTGAACCCAGGAGTGCAAAAATCACATGCAGGTTTTGAATGCATTATTTAAGTTTGGTTAATTCTAAAAAGAATACAAAAAAATTGAGAGGAAAAAACAATAATTTGGTTAATTACCATTATATCATGTAATTAATTTAACTGACAGCCCTAGAACTAACTTGAAGCTTTTATTAGCCCACAGCGCAGTGTGTGAACAGCGGCGTTGAGGAGGCAGTGGTGTGTGTCGCTGTGACCCGCGCTACAGGTGACTGAAAGGTGAGCTGTGGTGATCACTCGTGAGCAGGCGTGTCCGTGAAGAATGCCTTTCATTGCTCCTCTCTCAGCCGCGTTCCTCGTCATGCTCCGCGGAGGGCAGGTGCTCCAGGGTGTGAAAATAGGAAGCACTAGGACAGGCTTGGCTGAGGTCCATGCCCTCCTGAGATAAGACAATGTCCCATCTCTCACCCTCTGACACGGGGTGAGGAAGCCTCGTGGCTTTTTTCACTGTTGGCAGCCACGCAGGCACCACATTTCAGTAAAACAGGAAGGACCATCCTTTGTTCCCAAATGAAAGAAGAATGAGGGAAAAACACAGTCATGTCCCTCGTCCCTGTTTATGAGTAAAATCTGATACGTTAAACAGTCATTGCTAGCTCTTAAAAAAATTAAAAGAGACTTTGGAAAATAATTAAATGCTTGGGGTAGTACATGTGATATGTAGTGGCAATGACGAAAATTAATTTTACTTTGTAGTGTAGGTTAAAATGTAGTGTAAAATAACAATAAATAGAATACTTCTGGAAACTCTTTATTTTGCATTGTGCTTGTTACACGTTACATGTACTATAGTAATAAAAGTCAAGTATGCATAATTACCAACGACTAACGTTAAACAAACCCTTAGCCTATAGTAAGTACATGTCATCAATTAATATGACTCAGTAGTTATATGGATAATTAAACTGCTAAAATGACAAATAACGTCACATAAAGTCGCACTGAAGTTTGTTTCATGTTGTTACAATGTAACAAGCACACTGTAACGAACATACTGACCTACAAAGACAAAATACAGTAACTGCACAAACAATGAAACAATGACTTCAAATCCATCCATCCATTATTTCTGTGCTGTTTTTTGATGCTTGACTGCCCCAGTCCGTTCAATCAGTGTTAATAGTAATTCTGCATACTAACCCTAAACCATCTGGTAAAATAATTTCACTCAGTACTTATTTGTATAAATACACCGTAACAATGGAAAAAGTAATATAAAGTCACACTAAAGTTTTTACATGTTGTTCATTAGTTATAACAATGTAATTACAATGTAACAAACACACTATCTTTCAGACTATCTATCTATCTGTTAAATGTCATATGGTATATGTGACCAAGGACCACAAAACCAGTCATAAGAGTCAATTTTTTTGAAATTGAGATTTATGAATCACATGAAATCTGGATAAATAAGCTTTCCATTGATGTACGTTTGTAGGATAGGACAATATTTGAGATACAACTATTTGAAAATCTGGAATCTGAGGGTGCAAAAAAATCTAAATATTGAGAAAATCATCTTTAAAGTTGTCCAAATGAAGTTCTTAGCAATGCATATTACTAATCAGAAATTAAGTTTTGATATATTTATGATAGGAAATTTACAAAATATCTTCATGGAACATGATCTTTACTTAATATCCTAATGATTTTTGGCATAAAAGAGAAATGTATAATTGTGACCCATACAATGTATTGTTGGCTATTGCTACAAATATCCCCCAGCGACTTAACACTGCTTTTGTGCTGCAGGGACACATATATGGTTCATATGTTAATAATAAAGTGTCAAAAAGAGCAATTAAAAACAGACAGAGACCATAAAAACTGGCTCTCCTGTTACAAAGACGAGAAAAGCCATCAGTCGGCAGATAGCAGGTCAGCGAACACGCAGCGCCACACAGAGCTGGATCGCGTCCGAGAGGCAGCCGAGCCTCTCATCAAAGCCCATCTGATAATTTTCCACAAGATCTTCCTGTCAGGATGTTGTGATTCTCAGAATGCTCTGTGGCCAGTGATAAATGGTGACTTTCACTTCGGTCCCCCCCGCCGCCGCATGTGTGATGTCGTACTCCCATCATGCCTTGCATCTGTCCGCTCGCCGGCCACACGGGAATCCAGGGACTTTCAGAGAGCGGGTCTGACATATTTCAGTCTGCACATGTGCATCGTTTATTGTGACTGGACGGTTGAATTTCAGCTTAAAGGTTCAGGGAGGATGATGTGCGATTATTTATTTTTTCAGACTTTGAAGCGTTTTTTGACGAGCCCGTTGTGCTTTGAAACACTCTGCGTTTGACTGACAGTTCATTTTGTGTTGTGTTTGTCTTACATTTCGTTGGATCACTCAATTAGAAACTGCCTTCTCACAAGAATAACCCCGAAAAAAGGCTAGAGTATTTATTTAGTAATTCAGCTTGGATTTAATAGTTGTTTTCATCGAATAGTTGAGAGAAAGCCGCAGTGGAAGGCCATATTGTTTTTTTGGCAGGGCTCAGAGTTTTCTCAGCAATCGTGTCCACAAACGCATTAAATCAACAAGCTGGGGTGCGTTGTTTGTTTTCACAGTATATCTCACCCTCACTTTGCATTGGATGATTGGTTTTAGATTTCCTGCATAGTAATGGAAGCCACTGCAGGAATGTATTAGCAGCGCCGCAGCACATGCTATAGCGTGACACGCAGAAAATATACCGGCAGAGACCATGAGGAACCCGTACATGTAATGTCATTTAATCGCCAAAATGTTTCTTATTTCAAACGTGCTTGAATCAATGCTAAACATATAGAAGTGTTATGTCTCCTAACGAAGGTGCAGTCGCATTAAAACTTAAATATGAAAACGGCATTGGGAGATATTTTTCCCTCGCTTGGAATTCCAAATTGTGTGGATTCCTGTTGAAATTACTAGATTTTGCCCACAAAAATTCACTAAACAATGCTTAAGAATAGGCCTGGAGAAACCAGAAAAAGTTGGACTTATTTATTAAGTTGCATTTTGCACAAGCGTTTGCTTTTGTGAAATATATAATATAATATACAGGGTTATTGTCGTTAACTAAAACTATAACCATAAAAAAATTTAATTAAAAAAATACAACTTTAAATAAACACTAAACATTGACTGAAATTTTCATTTCATTTTTCATTTAGATTAACTTGAACTATTAAAATAACTAAAACTAAGTAAACTAAAACAAGAAACTAAAATGTAACAGATGTGTATATATAGAGAGAGAGAGACATTTTTAAAAAAACTAATAACAATGACAAAACAAAATCACTAAAACTATTTCTAAAATAAAACAGCAAATATAAAAATAAAATGTTTTTGTCTTCAATGGAATTTTTTTTCCAACGGGCAAAGATAATGTATTTTCAAGCAAGATTTCCGTACTGATTTATAATGTATCATACCTTGTATTCTAATACCATGCCATTCATACATTGAAAGCGTGACTAAGTGTGAAATACTGTTTGTGAGAGCTGTAAGTGTTTAGTCATTAGAGAGTGTGTCCCCAAAAACTATCTGTTGTGCCAAAACTATCTTTTAAGGATGCTTTAGCTTGGAGTGTTGGTAGAACAATACCTCTACTGGTGTGTGTGTTGGTGTGTGTGTGGTGTGGTGTGTGTGTGTGTGTGTGGTTGGGTGTGTGGTGTGTGGGGTGTGTGTGTGTGGAAATTGTTTGCGCTGTTTTTTGTGACAAAGAGGACAATAAAAATTGTATAAAGGCCAAAGGTTTATGACAGGTATTACAACGGAGAAGGTGACTTTTCAGGGACTTTCCCCATGTCCTCCCACTTTCAAAAAGTATAAATACACAGAAGAGGTATTGAAAAATTGAAATGCAGAAAGTCTCCTGTGGGGGTAGGTTTAGGTGTAGGGTTGGTAAAGGGCAATAGAATATACGGTCTGTACAGTATAAAACCATTACGCCTATGGAGTGTCCCCACTTTTCACAAAAACCAAACATGTGTGTGTGTGTGTGTGGTGTTGTGTGGGTGTGATGAGAGAGGGAGTGAGAGAGAGAGTGTGTGGGTGTGTGTGTGTGTGTGAGAGAGGTGTGTGTGTGTGTGTGTGTGTTTGTTGTGTGGGTGTGTGTGTGTTGGTGAGAGAGAGGAGTGTCTGTGTTTGTGTGTGTGTGTGTGTGTGTGTGTTGGGTGTGTTGTGTGTGTGTGTGTGTGATGGAGTGTGTGTGTGTGTGTGTGAGAGAAGAGAGGAGAGGCGTGTGGTTGTGTGTTGGTGTGTGTGTGTGTGTGAGAGAGAGGAGAGAGAGAGAGAGTGTGTGTGTTTGGTGTGTGTGTGTGTGAGAGAGGAGAGACGAGAGTCGTGGGATTGTGTGTGTGTGTGTGTGTGTGTGGTGTGGGTGGTGTGTGTGGCTGTGTGTGAGAGAGAGTTGAGAGGGTGTGTGTGGGTTGTGTGTGTGTGTGTGTGTGGGTGTGTGTGTGTGTGTGTGTGTGTGTGTGAGAGAGAGCGAGTGTGTGTGTGTGTGTGTGTTTTTGTGTTTTTTTGTGTGTGTGTGTGTTGTGTGTGTGTGTGTGAGCGAGAGAGAGAGACGGGAGAGAGAGAGAGAGAGAGGAGAGAAGTTCCCTCTGCCATTTATCTCCAGTGTTGGTGGCAGCTGAGATTTCTGTGATGTTTCCCCTGCGGTCATTGTTCTGCTGGTGGGCGGGACCCTCGCGCTAACGGACAGCTCTGCTGATCAGCCTCGATTTCCTGCGCAGACCCAGACTGCTGGTGCTGTTGAATTATACTTTATTATCACTCTGACACACACACAACACACACCCACACACACACTCAGGAGGAGGGGAAGGAAAAGGGAACTACTACTCGCCTCAAAGAGGTGTTTGAGAAGTGTAAGCATATGAGAGGCAGAAAACATATGTGACTTAGTTTGACCGGTTTAATACTCTTACAGTCAAAGCAAGAACATATTTTGAAAAAAAGACACAATTATAGTACAACAGATAGATAGATGATTGATTGATTGATTGATTGAGGTTTGATGATTTGAAGTCATTGTTCTCTGTTTCAGTGTTGGTGTCATTATTTTATTGCATTTGTAGCTCAGATGCAGTGTGTTTGTTTCATTGTAAACACATTGTATTACTAATTAACAAACATTAAGGTGTCAGGTTGACTGTGTAATTATCAGTATATCTCAGTATTAGTACCATTATTTTACCATATGTACTTTTTACTTTGATTAAACTGGACTAGGGCAGTCAAGCATAAAAGAAAGATGATAGATAGATAGATAGATAGATAGATAGATAGATAGATAGATAGATTATTAGATAGATAGATAGATAGATAGATAGATAGATAGATAATTAGTAGATAGTTCACAGAGTAGATAGATAGATAGAGGATAGATAGGATAGAAGATAGATAAGGATAATAGATAGATAGATAGATAGATAGATAGATAGACAGATAGATGGATGGGTAGTCGATTGTAGGTCAGCATGTACATGTGTTTGTTACATTGTATTACTATTTAACAACATGAATTGAATTGTGGTGCAATTTTATATGACTTTATTTGTCATTGTTGCAGTGTAATTATATAAATAAGTACTGAGTAACATTGTTCTACCATATGCACTTACTACAGGGTTTGGTTTTGGATTAGTTGCTTGTAATTATGTGTAATTTACTGTTATTAGTTTGAACTGGACTACGGTGGCCAAGTGGCAAAAAAAATGGCATAGAAGCATATTCTGGTCTTCTAAAGCCATGCAATTGCTTTGAGCAGACTGAAAATTATGTAATAATGTGTACAAAACTTCCCCCTTCACTTCTCAAATCAAAAGATGCATCAGCTTTATCGGTTTATTAATTTGCATAAATCTCTTGACTGATCATGACATGACATGTTTGAATGTTTTCATATGAAAGAAAGCACTGAGATTATTTTTTATTTCCTAGAACATCTGAAATATTGCTCATCTGAAACCATTTTGTATGGTACTTTATGTTGAATGCAGAACAATATGATTTAGTTTTTTTGGAAAAATTCCTTTGACCGAATGTTTGTAACATTATGAGTGTTTCTGCGTTTGGGTGTACAGGAGGGAGAGGGTGAGATCACACTTTCTTAAGCAGCCGCTGGCTCCCTGTTTGGGCACGACAAGACACAAGTATCCAGCTGATGATAAGATAAGTGCGTTTCAGCAGAGGCCGCTGCAAAGGAAATGCCTATCTGATGGGATTTTCACTTCTTATTTTGAATGGAAGGAAAAGACAGCAAAGGAGGTTTACTTAGGCAGCCTTGTAAACAACAAAGAAACAAAAAATTAATATTTACTTTGGAACAGCGACTGCTAGCCTATCTCTGAAGGACTTCGGTATCGTTTAACAAATTTGCTCTTGTTTTCTTGTTTGTTTTTGCCTCTGATTCCAATTTGTTCCAATTAATTGTTTTCTGTGCACAAGTGATTGTGTCAAATATTCATCTAAATGCTGTCGTTTCTGCCGCAGTTATATAAAATAGCTTCTTTCTTTTTCAGTTGCGTTATATATTTATCGTTTCAAGATATCGTTACAAATTGGTTTGATTGCATACAATTGGTTTGAATTAGTTTGTTACTTCAGAAGGGTAGCTTTGTGTGGTTTAACCTCTGTATGATTCCTTAAAACTGCACATTTCCTTCATTTGTAGATAATAGACTGAAGAACAGGAAAGGAGAGAGCGATGCACGGTTGTGAAATGACAGTTTTTTGGGTGTGGAAGAAGGAATTGACAGTCAGATCTTCCACTCTTGCCCTTCTTTTCCTTTCTTTCCTCTCAGTGTTTCCCCCTTCGCCTTGATTGTGAAGGTTGTCTTCTTGAGTCGCGTGACCTCTGGCCCTTGTCCGCCGCTCACATGTTCGCAGTGAAGCCTCTTCATTGGATAATGCCAGTCTTCATGAAATGAGGTGAGGAAACTTTTGCTAAGTCTTGGCCTCGAGGCACGTTGTTCCTGTGTGGGTTGATCAGAGCCGTGCCAGCTGAACGTACAGCCAAAAAATACAGCTGAAAGTATTTCCTATGTATTTCACTTTGACATGACTTTATCTGGTTTCTTTGGGTTTTTTTTTTTTTACTTATGTCATTCCAGTTCTTATGTATTATGCAGCTTTGTTTAAAACATTTAAAAATAGCATGAAAAACTTCTCAGGAGGTTTGCAAGGTACTTATCAACTTATCAAAAACAGTTCCAAATATTCTATTATATATATATATATATATATATATACATAGGACTATATATATATATCAGTCACTTAAATGTATCATTACACTGTAACAAGGACACCTTAAAATAAAGTGTAACCAATAAATAAATAGCTTTAACCCTACAACTAAATATGCTTAAAAAAACAGGCAACTTATTTACTAAATGTTTATTTAAAAAGTGGCGTTCAAATTCATTTGGCAAGCTAATTAAAACTTCAGAATAAACTTCAGTAATAAGGTAAAATTGTACAATAAGGTTTAATTTTTGGGCATTATTTAACTACACTCGTTAACTTTAAAACTGCTTCAAATACATTTTTATTAGCAAAAGTTATTTAATGCACTGTGTTTAATGCATGAACATTTTATTAACCAATACTAATAAAGATTAATAAATATGTTGCTCGTTATTAGATGACGTTAATACGTTAACTAATGTTTACCAATTATACCTGTTAATAACACAATTGCTACATACAAAATGCACAAGACATAAACAAAACTGAGTTTTGGGTCTGTGATTAGATTCATTGCATAAAGGGTAAAAATTATATCAGATTAATCAAAATGTTACAAAGTAACTTTGAAGTCATTGTTCTCTGTTTCAGTGTTGCATAGTTTTGCATGTTGCCTTTGTAGGTCAGTGCATGCATTACAGTGTCTTGTTCAATTGTAATTACATTGGTAGTGCTATTGAACGACATGAAACTATATTGTGAAGCATATTTTAAAAAACAACACAAACACATTGTCAGCACTGATTCTATTCTAATGAATTACAGTGGGTACGGAAAGTATTCAGACCCCCTTAAATTTTTCACTCTTTGTTATATTGCAGCCATTTGCTAAAATCATTTAAGTTAATTTTTTTTCCACATTAATGTACACACAGCACCCCATATTGACAGAAAAACACAGAATTGTTGACATTTTTGCAGATTTATTAAAAAAGAAAAACTGAAATATCACATGGTCCTAAGTATTCAGACCCTTTGCTGTGACACTCATATATTTAACTCAGGTGCTGTCCATTTCTTCTGATCATCCTTGAGATGGTTCTACACCTTAATTTGAGTCCAGCTGTGTTTTATTATACCGATTGGACTTGATTAGGAAATCCACACACCTGTCTATATAAGACCTTACAGCTCACAGTGCATGTAAGAGCAAATGAGAATCATGAGGTCAAACGAAATGCCTGAAGAGCTCAGAGACAGAATTAAGGCAAGGCACAGATCTGGCCAAGGTTACAAAAAAAATTCTGTGCACTTGAGGTTTCCTAAGAGCACAGTGGCCTCCATAATCCTTAAATTTAAGACGTTTGGGACGACCAGAACCCTGCCTAGAGCTGGGCGTCCGGGCCAAACTGAGCTAGCGGGGGAGAAGAGCCTTGGTGAGAAAGTGAGAGAGAGGTAAAGAAGAACCAAAAGATCACTGTGGCTGAGCTCCAGAAATGCAGTCGGGAGATGAGAGAAAGTTGTAGAAACTCAACCATCACTGCAGCCCTCCACCAATCGGGGCTTTATGGCAGAGTGGCCCGATGGAAGGCTCTCCTCAGTGCAAGACACATGAAAGCCCGTATTGAGTTTGCTAAAAAACACCTGAAGTATTCCAAGATGGTGAGAAATAAGATTCTATTGTCTGATGAGAACAAGATAGAACTTTTTGGCCTTAATTATAAGCGGTATGTGTGGAGAAAACCAGACACTGCTCATCACCTGTCCAATACAGTCCCAAACAGTGAAGCATGGTGGTGGCAGCAACATGCTGTGGGGGTGTTTTTCAGCTGAAGGACAGGACGACTGGTTGCAATCGAGGGAAAGATGAATGCGGCCAAAGTACAGGGATATCCTGGACGAAAACATTCTCCAGAGTGCTTAGGACCTCAGACTGGGCTGAAGGTTTGCCTTCCAACAAGACAATGACTCTAAGCACACAGCTAAAATAACGAAGGAGTGCTTCACAACAACTCTGTGACTGTTCTTGAATGGCCCAGCCAGAGCCCTGACTTAACCCAATTGAGCATCTCTGGAGAAACCTAAAAATGGCTGACCACCAACGTTTACCATCCAACCTAACAGAACTGGAAGGATCTGCAAGGAGGAATGGCAGAGAAAAAAAACTTGTTGCATCTTTCCCAAAAAAAAACTCATGGCTGTATTAGATCAAAATGTGCTTCTACTAAATACTGAGCAAAGTGTCTGAATACTTAGGACAATGTGATATTTCAGTTTTTCTTTTTAATAAATCGGCAAAATGTCAACAATTCTGTTTTTTCTGTCAATATGGGGTGCTGTCTGTACATTAATGAGGAAAAAAAAATGAACTTAAATGATTTTAGCAAATGGCTGCAATATAACAAAGAGTGAAAAATTTAAGGGGGTCTGAATACTTTCCGTACCCACTGTATATTAACATATGTTTAACATGAGTATAAAATATGTGGACATAATGTAAAGTGTTACATATATTGTCTCTGTGCTCAGCTGATGAATGTAAGGCGCATGTGTGAGCTGCAGAGGCTGAAGGAGCTTCACGATGCCAGAAGATAATCAGACAGCTCTGTAGAGCACTTCTCAAGGCAAGATGTGCTGTTTATTTTTCTTGGCGGTGGAAGCGCTTTGGCAGTGTGGTGTCGAAGACCACTCCAGTCACTTGAAACGCTGCGGGTCAAGGGTCAGAGTGCTTAAAGTGTAGCAATTGTGCTCTATGACAGACTTGAAGAGGCATAAGTGTACGATAGTCAACCTTCGATTGTGAAAGCGATAACCAAAATAGCAGAGAAACCAAATGGATTTTAAAACATGCACATTCGCAGAAGAACATGAACTTTGCTTGTCCTAACAGGCCGTGATGTATGCGACTCCCTAGTATGGATGAGCTAGTGTACTGTACTAAGTTAGAGTTGCATTATTCACGATGTTACTTTCACTTTGAGGTTATTAGGTTTTCAAACATTTCAAAACGTACTACAGCCCATTTCACGTCCACTTCATTTGACTCGCACCCCTTTCCCTACCCCCCATCCTGACATGGTCCCAAAAGTGTAAGGTCATTTTTAAAATTGTGCATCAATTAAGATAAGGAAAAATGACTTTCTCTGTCTAGCCTTTGAAGTCTGTGGTTTTCCCCTACGCTGATGTTTCAAAGCAGACGCTGAAGAGGGGGTCGAGCCACGCTTGGCACTGACTTTGATCTTGTAGTCAGACGGAGAGTTTTTTCTTTGGATGATGAAACTCACCTTCAGAAACTCTCTGACATGAAGACAACACCTCGTGGATTAATGCTGTTTTGAGAATGCTGCTTGGGTTTTCTGTTGGTGTGAGCGTCAGCATGATCCCAGCTGTATTCGTGAGACTTAAACAGTTCAGTTAATCTTTTTCTGTTTCTGGCAACTAATTTTCTTTTTGACAATACGTTTTGTCACAGAATTGGTCGTAGATGATTGTGCTATTAATTTAGGAACCTAGGATTAAAGGAAAGGGGTGAGATATCTGCAAAATGATATTATGTTGCTTCATGATACTTTCAAATTGAAATGCCCAGTAACAATGTTAGTTTTATTACGTTGGTTGTTATGCGGCAGTTTGACAATGACATTTCCAGTGAGTGGTGCTAAAAGCACATTCAGTTTTATCTGAAACAAACAAACAAGAATCTGGCAACATTTATAACATTCACTGTTCGCAAATGAAATGTCCGGTGAGTGGTGCAAAAATGTTAATGCTTTAATGTATTTGAAATTAACATGACACCTACACTAAACCTAAATGATAATGTTAACAAAAGCAAATATTGGATTGAACTCATGTTTCACTGGACTCTTACCTGAGCACTTTGCATTGCAAGTACAATGCTTTACCGGGTGCACTACCGAGCAAGTTTACTGCATTAGAAAAGCCATGCATATGGAGCTGATTATGTGATGCAAACATCAAATTGTATTAAAATACAAATTATGCACTAAAAGTCTTCTGAGGTCATAACAGTATAGTGCAAGGAACAGCATGAAATTAAGTATTATTATTCAATAATCATCCTTGTTATCACAATTGGTACGATAAGAAATAAACGTTGTTGGTGTTTTACTGAAACTAGTGTTCATTTAATCTGGAAAAGGCAGTGAATTGCACATATTGGTATGTTTTTGAAGTTTTGCAAAAATGCAGATAGAGGCATGTTTTTCCACTGAGCCTGGCTATATGTCATCAGCACTGTTGGAGTGCATTAAGATAAAGTGAAGGTCTCTGCATGGGTATGTATGCAAGATAAAATGATTTGTTTAAGATTGTGTGCGAGTGTGTGTGTGCGTGTGTGTGTGAGCGTTTTTGTGACAAATGAGGACATAAATTTGTATAATGACAAAGGTATAACATAGGTATTACAAGGAGAAGGTGACTTTTCAGGACATTACCCCATGTCCCCACTTTTCAAAACGCTTATAAATCACACAGAATGGAGTGTATTGAAAATCTGAAATAGCACAAAGTCTCCTGTGAGGGGTAGGTTTAGGGGTAGGGTTGGTGTAGGGCAATAGAATATACGGTCTGTACAGTATAAAAACCATTACGCCTATGGGATGTCCCCACTTTTCACAAATGTAAACCTGTGTGTGTGCGTGTGTGTGTCTGTGTGTGTATGTTGCACTAGACAATTAAAAGCTATGCTAGAAAAAATGCTAGAAAAGCTTTTGTAAATTCCCTGTGTAATTCGCATACTGCTCAAGAGGACAGAAATGTATGACTAGTCTGCAACTTTTGTCAGCTTTAGGACATTTTTGAGGATATTGTAGTTCACCGCCATGTCTGTGGCTGTGTGTGTGTGTATTCATCTGTGTGGTCTGTCCAGGGTCAGGATCAGCTTTAAACATATCAAATTTGCATGAATATACAGTAAGTATAGAAGCCAAAATGAGGGTCATTCATAGAAGATTCAAGATTTTTTTTTATTTAAAAAGGCATTTATTTAACATTTTCTGTCCTTTGTGCAACTTCACACACACACACACACACACAGTGACTTTAATATTTTGACATGATGTCTTCCACACTCGGCCAAGAAAAAGGAAACCAAACTTAATGGTAGCCTGTAAACAAGAACTCTGCCTAACCAGGTCAAATAAAGGAGCTGTTGATTCAGTCTTTCTGAAGTTTGTGTGTGTGTAAGTGTGCTCTTGATTTCTGGGGGGTTCAGAGCGCGAGAAAGAAGGACAAAGAGAAACATGGACGTTTGCCATACCTTACTAACACCAGTGAGGGACTATCAAGTGTCCATTTCGGCCTTTGACCATCGACATTGGCATATTACTGCATTTCTCGTAGGTTTCACCTTCCGTCTTACCTGTAACTTAAGCCAGTGTTTTGTGCAGTGCGCATTCCTGGAGACATTATAAAAAGTATGATATGAGTGAACTCTGCCAAATGATTCAATTGAGCAGATCTAATTTAAGCATTTCTCCAGGACCTCCACCCGCTTCACTGAGTTTCTCCACTGTGTGCACGAGCACGTTCAGTGAGCTCGGTTCAATTTGATAAAACAGGACGTATTTGAGGTTAATGCTGTGGCCCATAACTGGATCCATATGATGGCCAATGTCTCTGGTCATAATTCCAAATGAATTATTTGAAACATGCATTTGTGCATATGACATTTTGAGGGTGGATATTCTGACTCTTGTGGCTTTTGATGAATTCATACACACACTGCTCTCTGATTTGTCATGTACACTTACAGACGTTTCTGAGATCTCAAAAGGAGACACGTGAGATTTCTTGCAAGAGAAGCAGAAGACTTCAGCATAAGATTTTCTTTTTTATCTATTGTGGAAATGAGCAGAATTGTCAGTGTATTCTCAGTGGGAGCTGAGCGATGGACTCCAGCAGGATTGACAGCGGAGCAAAGCAAGCTGTGAGAGCAATGCAAAGTTAAAGAATGTTGAACTTTAAGCAAATGAGAGATGAAATCTGCCCAGCAGCAGCCGTCGCCTTAAGATGTCGGCTGTGACGTCTGTCATGTGCATTTCATTTTTAATCTGCTGGATTTAGTACTTAAATCACATTCTTACATATGGCATAATTTAAAAGTGCAACTTTTAAAAGTGTACTTAAGTTACGAAACTCTCGTCACTCTCTTTAAGTACACTTGGGTAGTCTTTTATTTTATTGCACTTACATTTATGCTTTTATCCAAAGCAACTTACATTGTATTCAAGGTACAGATTTTTCTTTTTATATCAGTTCTTGCTTCCCCGGGAATCGAACTCATAACCTTTGTGTTGCTAGCACCATATTCTAATGTTTGAGCTACAGGAATGGTGTAATAATATAGCAGAAATATATGAAAAGAATATACTGTTAAGATTTGGCTATTTGCTGAAATTTTCTATTTCAGATGACTTTGCCAAGTCATCTTCTCTTTTAACCTTTCCTTGCAGCTAGCTGTCATTTGGAGATACAGTTAAGTCCCATTCTTCATGTTTTTGATCGAGTGTCCTGTTTCAGTTGGAAATACATCAAATTAATGAAGTTAAATGGGTTATGAATGCATGTTGACTTTAACATTGACTCTGTGTGGTGTGTGTGTGTGCGTGCGTGCGTCAGTGTGTGTGTGTGTGTGTGTGTGTGTGTGTGTGTGTGTGTGTGTGTGTGTGTGTGTGTGTGTGTGTGTGTGTGTGTGCGGGTGTGTGTGTGTGTGTGTGTGTGTGTGAGTGTGTGTGTGTGTGTGAGATTGTGTGTGTGTGAGAGAGAGATTGTGTGTGTGTGTGTTGTTTTGTGTGTGTGTGTGTGGACTGTGTGAGTATGTGGGGTGTGTTGCGGGTGTGTTGTGTGGAGTGTGTGTGTGCGTGTGTGTGTTGTGTGTGTGTGTGTGGTGTGTGTGTGTGTGGGTGTGTGTGTGTGTGTGTGTGTGTGCTTGTGTGTGTGTGTGTGTGTGTGTGTGTGAGTGAGTGTGTGCGTGTGTGTGTGTTGTGTGATCTGTGGTGTGGGTGTGTGTGTGTGGTGGTGATGAGTGTGTGGTGTGTTTGTTTTTGGGGTGTGTTTGCGTGTTGTGTGTGTGAGTGTGTTGGTGTGCGTGTTGTGTGTGAGTGTGTGGGTGTGTCGTGTGTGTGTGTGGTGAGTGAGTGTGTGCGTGTGTGTGCGTTGGTGTGTGTGGGTGTTTGCGTGCGTGCGTTTATGACACTCCACTTGAGGAGGTAAATCCTGGTTTCCTGGTATTCTGGACACAGACACAGATCATAATCAGAGTGGAAACAAGAAATAATCTTGCGCAGAGAAAACCCCTGAACAAATATCCCCGGACACACGCATGCATGCAGTCAGAGGAAGCCTTTGCTTCTGTTTGTCATCTATAGCATCTATAAATTCTGCTGCAGTCACTATCCTGTTTATTTTAAGTGAAGTTTAATTCCCAGAGATCGGTTTTATTACCTCTCACACAGCAGCGCTGATGCATCGTTTTAACCACAATTGTTTTAAAGAGAATTAGTTTAAAACAATATCTTTCCTTTCTGTGTGTTTCTGTACCTTAAATCCCAAAGAAAGCCAGCAGTGGGTGGTAGGCGAAAATGCTCTAAGAATTATGTAAAAAATTATTATCAATATGTTGCTGGTACTTTGCGAGATGAGTTTAGGATGTTTATTAAACTTGTCCATCAAAACATTTCCCAGCATTTTATACAAGTATGACACAAACTGTTCACTGCCATTTTTTTTTTTAGTATAACAAACTTGGTCTTTCTGACCCACGTGCTCTCTGGCTACTTACACATTTGTAGGAGAGGAGTTTTTTTTTTTTTTTGTTAAGAGAAATAATAAACAAATAAATCCCCATCTCATGCCTTGTCCCAAGATCTCTGCACCTGTATATATAATGTATTTCAAAGCAGAAGAAGAGATCCAGGCTCAGATGTCCTGCATGTTTATACTGATCCTGCTCACAAAAACAGATCCTAGAACCCTTGAAGAAAACTGGGGAACATCTGCCTGGGACTGCATGTATAAATCTCAGAGTGCTGATTATTATCAATCCCCATATAATATCTTGTTTATGAGCATAGGAAGAGAAACCTCGTCCTTGACAAGTACTTATTTTTAAAGATGAGGTTTATGTTTATATCTGATCCTGTATACAGTAAGACTTTAATGTACTAATTACAATATAACAGAAAGACAGCAATATAAATATGTAGTGCATATATATATATATATTTAAAGTCTAATAGTGTTCTCGTGTTTTGTTACAATAGGCAGGTGATAATAAAGCCATGTGAGCATAACCATGTTGCATCAGTGACCTATATCCAACCTTAGCATGAAAAATAAATAAATAAAATAAATAATAAATACATTTTATTGTTATTTGATAGAGGCATCATTTAGTAATGCATTTTAGTATATAAATGGCACGCCACTAAAATGAACCCTGTGCATTTAAAACCACTGAATTCTAAGCTTTTGTTAATTTATTAACTTATGATTTTGCTGTGCACCAGTTATTTGCAGTATTACCTTGTTATGTCTTAAACACATGCTTAAAAGGACAGGCGTATTGAGACAACGAGGAAAAGGCACGAGTCAAAAAGAAATTCAGTTTTGAATAGAGAACCAAAAGTGCTGAAAAGAGGAAACAAAGGGCTGTGAATTGTATTTCAGAGGAGACTGGATATTTATATAAACTTTAACCGGTTTAAAGCGAGTATCACTTAAAATGTGCATTTTTGTCGTTAGTAAATGCTGACATAAAACTATATTTATATCCTTTATACACATAGCAAATTAAAAATAAATAAACTTTATAACGACGGAGCTACTAAAATAGACTTTGATCAAATGATGCTGAACAGGGCATTTATTACATTATTATTAAGTCATTCCAACTTCACAGATTCGTTCGTTTATTTACTCGTTTATTATTAATTTCTCTCCAGTAGGAGCTTAGTTGCTTTGAAGGTTTTGTTAATCGGACGGGCCTAAACCTTTCAAAAATGATACCGACATTAGGCTACTCTAAAAAAAAAAAAATGTATTTCGGAATGTAAGTTCATTTCGATATCCAGCTCCATTTCTACTGTTAAACTCGTGCAAATGTGTTTAATTAAGACATGCTCAAAAGAGACAGTGACTTTTTGACCCGAGCAAAATAATAATAATAAAAGCACAGGTTCACGTGCAGGTTTCATTCATCAAGACCTCTCACAAACGATCATGTTTTCCCTCTCTGGCTGAGGTAATTAAAATAGGAAAGGGCAGCCAAGACGTCAGGGGGGGAAATCTGATCGTAAATTTAAATTGGAGACAAAATCTTCTATGTCAAAGCAGCAGAATCGAGATATTGAGGTAAACGCGGCTATAATTAGAGCGGCTGCACATGGCGAGGTGGGCTGAGGGTCTGGACTCAAGGCGAGCCTGTGTTGAGCTGCGCGTTTTTGTGCCAGGGTGCTTGGGTTATCCAAAGGTCGGTGGGCTCAGCCATTTCCCTTAAGTCTAAAATCACACTGGTTCCTTTATTCGCGCAAAGAGCGCCTTCCAAACGGAGCCGGTGATGTGCGTGTGGGGTGTGTGTGAGAGCTGCAGACGGGATGGAGATGCCAAGAAACTGGTTTGGTTAATTGTTGAGGCTTTCAGATGTTTTGTTCAATGTCTAGAAATGCGGTCTAAAGTTAAGCGTGTAGTAGCCTAAAAAAATTGGTCTAAATTTAAACGTGTAGTAAAAAAATAATTATTTCTGTTGTTGTTTTTTTAATTAGATTAAGCGAAAGCCTGTTGTCGGCTCCACTTCGTTTTGATTCTGTAACCTGAACTGATGGGTTCGCGTCCCAAAAACTCTTCTGCAGAGCTTCACCCGCGGGGAAGCTATTTATTCAGCTTAAATCGAAAAATCGTGGGTTTCGAAGTACGCTAAAAAGGAGGCTGCAGGGTGGGATATTTTTTCAGGACAAGTCTTTGAGCCTTTAACTGGCAGTTTGACTGTCAGACAGAGTCTGAGTCTATGTGGACTCCTAATTGAAAACAGATGGCGCTTTGAGGTTGGGCTCAGTGCAGCAACTGTGAGTTTGAGACGCTGCTCTTTTCCATTCAGCCTCAGCGCTCAGTCAAGCATACAGGTGCACGGTGTGCTTCTCTCTCACCTCGACTCCTCTGTCCTCACTCACCCGAGCAATGGAAACGTGTATACCGACGCGGATTGATCCAGAATGTGGGTTTGGTTTTAGCGCGTGACCTCGGCGATGCAAATGAACTGCGTATTTGTGGATGAGTGTTTACTGTTGACCCAGTTGGTTAGGTTGCATTAGTATCCAAGTTGCAATAAGTACAGAATAATTCAAATTATACCATGTTATGAAATAATTTGGCGCTACACAATGTTGTTGCAATAGGCTATCGTTATCAATTATACTGGTTTGCAATATATAAACGTAAGAACATCATACAGGAAAAATACGTGTTTCATTCATTCAGACAAAACTGTAAATAAGCGGCTGCATTTTCAAAATACATTTGAAGGACAATACAGAATTAACGAAAGATGTTTTTAATAGATTAAAGGGCGTGCATGTTTAAAACACTCTAATTACTGCCTGCCCATCCTCAAACAATAAGTTAATCATCTGATTGGGAGATATTTTGTTTGGATTTCAAGGTGGTTGAAACACAAAAATACTCAAATATGAACACGTGTAGCATACAATAATCTATATGTAACACGTATGTTATTATCTGTCATATTGGTGGATAAAGGTACAAACGGTATGCTGCTGTAGCAGCAAACTCTTAAATATTGGAGATAGCGTTATTGAAAATTCATACCACATCTTTTGATTATTTTTTTGTTATGCATTTTACACTGTGTCTTTGATAAATCAGCAGAAGTCTCAGCAGACCAAAAGCGCCAGCAACTCATCACGATCTTGACACTGAAACGGATAAACAGGTAAACACAGCGCGATATTCTTCATCTGTGCAATAACGAACGTAGACGTAAAAATAAATATAGTTCAGTAGGTAAACAGCTTAATAGAGTTGATTTGAGGGCGTGATTCTGCTAGAGGAAAAAAGATACTTGCGCTTCTGATACACGAGCATTAAATTCAATCAAATGAGCATTTTCAGTCTTTAATCATTTCTAATCATTTAATTTCAAAACGTATTACAATGGTTATACTTCCTCTAGAAATTGAGATGTTGTCGTGTTATTTATGCAATATAGCAATACGCTTTGTTTTCTAAACTACATGTTTTCATTTGCATTTGTTTGATGTTTTTCAGTGTATATATCGCTATTGTGGCATTTAGAGAGATTACATCTCCTCCAGTGCATCGATGTATTCTTCATATCAGCTAAATCAATTGCGTTTGCCAGTTCTGTCAAGTGAAATTGTCATGAGATGCTCTTGATATTTTTCTCCTGTATAGCATTAAACGGAAATTAAAATCGAGATGTTTTGACATCAAAGGAATTCTGAAGACGTCGCTCTTTGATGTCTGATTCAAATCCATGTGGGAAGCTGTATGATGTGCGTACGGGAATGTAGCGGAACCGTTTGAAGATGGAGACATTAAAACATACTGCATTTAAAAAAATAATGTTGATATACAGAGTAGTCTGATATCAAATTGGCCGGCACACCTAAATATCTGGACACAGGATAACATTTGAGCAACAAAATGATAAAGAAAAACAAGTGCTTGAAACACATCAAATCCAATGTGTGTAAAATAATGTTGACAGAGATCGTGAGGATTGTGTAGCATTTTATTTTTAAAAAAATTAAACATTTTAAAAATACGTTTTAGAACGGAAAATGTATTAAAGAGAAACATTTTACACATAAATTGTAGCAAATATTATTTTGGAATGTACACTCTAAAAAAATGCTGGGTTGTTTCAACCCAATGTTGGGTCAAATATGGACTAACCCAACTGTTGGGTTAAAAAAGCTAATTTAAAAATGTAACCAAAATTTAACCCAACAGTTGGGTTAGTCCATATTTGACCCGAAACAACCCAGCATTTTTTCGAGTGCATGTTTGGTTTAGGCTTCTACAGCAGCTTTCATGTTGCTAAAAATATCACTCACTTTGTTAATATTTAAATAACTTTTCTGTTTTCTGAACAAATGATGAATAGCATTTCAATTAGTTATTTGAATGTTAAAATTAAAAGACGATTAGGCCTTTTGCTACGCAACATGTAGGCTCTTAATATTGGGTCAGACAGCTGTGTTTCGTTTCAAAAACGAGAGATTGCAGCTCTTAAAACACTCATCGGGAATCAGGATCTCTCTCAAACCAAGAGCTGAATGAAAGTCTGCATGTGGAATTTCAAATGAAGGCCTGCGAGCACAAAATGCAGTTCTCTTGGCCTGGACTGTGTTATAACGCAGACCGCTCTGTTCTGTCCGATAGGACTGCATGCTCGTGAGGGAGCTGGAAAGCATGCAGGTTTAAGAGGCTGATCTGGAGAACTGTTCGCTGTTCTCCTGCGCTGTTGTTGATGGTGCTCCGGCGGTCCTCCCTGTTGACCCCCGTCCCCTTCTGCCTTTTCCTCTCATGAAAAATGATTCCTGCGCACTGATTGAATTTTATTCCTTCCTGACCTGGCCCGATCTGTGAGGGCGCCATCAATCTTAGGCTTAACACGACGTTTGTTTATTACTCGGGAAAGGCTCTAATGACTTTTATGAGCATGATTACAACTTTTTTTTTGTGGGGGGAGAATGCGCTGTGAAGGCCAAAATGCATTGTGACCAGACGCACATGCGCTGCACAAAATATTTGTAAGCTGTAACTAAATTTGTAAGTGTCATATATGTGCAATACTAATCAATAATAATAATAATCAGCCTGTTATTTTTGCCGGCACCAACAAATGCTCCAAAATTGGTTATGAATATTTATGTTCACATCTGTACATATTATGCATATGAACGTTCTGAAAAGTTAGTGTGGTTATAAAAGTTATTTTATAAACAAACGGAATATGGGCACATTTAGCACATACCGTCCCGAGTGAACGAGGCAAACCCGGGACGTCTTGTTGACGCACGCTTGTTAATTGGCCGATTAATTAACCGCTGTAATCACTACCAACCGCTCGCGCAATGAAAACATGTGAGGCAATGAGAACACGTGTGCATTTGCCCTCAAGGTCTTTGGGCCTGTAACTGGGCCGCAGACTAAAATAAATACATATAAATATAGCCTAATATTGTCTGTAAATAATAATAATAAATATACACAAACATTTAAAACAAGTTGAATATCAGCGAGCTTTCATACACTGAAAAAAAAAAAAGGTAACATCTCAGTTAACTGGTTGCATTCAAGTCAGAAATATTAGTTAATATCTCTGAATCAACCTAAATGCATTAATTTATACCAATGCCAATAAAACCATAAAATTGCATGCGTTCAATCCGATAAAGCTCGTTAAGGTAATTGCAGGTAATCACTTTTTACAGTTACATATTCTTCACATTTTATTTAATTGTTTGGGAAATTTCATCATTTAAAAGCGTCTAAATGTTCGTGGCATCACATCTCAATAAAACGGAGAAAAACACAAGAAGATGCTACTCGCTTGTTCCCAAACAGCATTTCTGATTAAATGTGATTTAAAACTGCTATTAAACATACGGGTGTGTTAGTGGCATGCTTCTTTAACCTGACTGCATGGTGGATGTCCAAATACACGTCAGAAGATTTAACCTCATAATCTGCATTTTTATTTTATTTTTATTGTACACAGTTTTCTGCATAGGCCTTTTCTGAGGACGCGCCTCTTTAAGTATATTTCTGAAACCCAAATGCTGCGCCTTCTAGAAGTCCTGCTGAATCCTCTAGTGGTGATGTGAGTATCTTCGGCATGTCTGGTATGATATTAACCAAGCTATGCGCGAGTAAACACGTGGACACTGAACACAAGCGCTGAATTACAATGACCAAACTCTGTTCCCAAACGCCTCAGGCCACGACGATGACAGACAGTCCAATTTAAATTGCATGGCAATAGTTGATTCTTCTACTACCCCTGCTATTGCTCTGTAAAAACATAAAATATTCAGTTGTTGTTTAAAGAGATTTATCTGATCTAAACCTTCAAAATGATTTTGGTGGTGTAACCTAGGCTCATGAATTTGATTCAGTCACATTAAAAGATATTTTGACTTAAACCCAGATTAATTTGATGCTGCCACATTAACCACAATTTTCGCTTACGACTGTTTTTTTTTTTTACAGTTACTATAAATATAATAATAATTGTAATGAGAATAATACGATTATAACGTCTGAATTCCGCCTTACTTGATTGCGGGCCTTGGATTCTCCAGAATTTAAATGTAAGTGAATCACGTGATATTTTCATATTTTATATTCAATATATGTATTTAGTATATACAAAATAAGCGTAAAATGTTGCTAAATTTAGATAAACAAAGTTATGCAGTGAGTAAGGATAAAAATGATTAAAACCTAGACATAAATAGCATTTAATAAATAAAATATCTCAAGCTGATGAATGCATATTTAGTATTGCAGTGTTCCATAAGATGCTGAAATATGAATGTGCTTGCAGGGCCTATGGTTATTTTCATATAAATCAGCGTGCTTGACCAAAGCATATTTATTCGTTTCTTGGTGCATTTTAGGATTAGACGGGCGTTTGGATCAAGAAACTGTGCCACAGCAAAGCCGAATCATTTCGACACGCTTATGTGGAGCATTTATGGAGGTTATTGGCACTTTCTTCAAGCTATTGTGCTCTAAATGCATTATCACTCTCTACTAGCACGCAGTTGTGTTCCTGACGGGGTTTAAGAAATCAGGCGTAGCCTAATGTTAACTCAAATAGCATGGCAATTTATTAAACAAACAATGCAGTTCCTTCAGAATACTTTTTCAACAAAAGGAGATAATTTGAAAGAATATGGCGTTATACATGTTACGTTCCTTGTTATAGTGGAACATTTGGACAATGAATGCAGTTCAACTTAGAAACACTTTTTGGTGTTTGGTCCATAATATCCGGCTACACTTTAGAAATAAATTACTATATGCAATTTACACGTAATAACAAGTCCATAAGCGTCTGACGCACGTCAGCACAGCCCAGCATATAGCTCACAAAAACGAAGAAGACTTACGTGTTATTCGAAGTAACACTGTCCTTAACAAACCGAGAGCAAGTGTGTCTGACTCGCGTTTGTGTTCGGTTTCTGATCAGTCCGTCACGGGGGAAGAGTCGGTCAATAGCTATCAGCGTCTCTCGGTATCGAGAACAGGGGAAATCAACAACAACAAAACGAAGAAGGAGAACGAAAAATAGGCTATACTTGTTTGGTCAAAACTTGCTGCAGTCGTAGACAAAAGCCCCCGACGTGCGGTATATAGGCTGACTCGGGGGAAACGACATCTGACAGCTGTTATTCCCGTTCACCGGTGAATTATTCAGACCGATTCTCTGCGATTCAAACATCTCTCGAACCGAATGGAAGTTCTGCTGCTGCGCCGGGTAGGTGGCGCCCAGATGGCCAATGTCTCCGGCCTGGTTTAGGTACCATGAGGCGAGGCGCCCTTGGTGCGCATGGTGGCCCTCCTGAGGATTCCCGTGGTTTAAGGACGACGTGGTGGTCGTGATCGAGTAATCGGGCAGAGTTTCGTCCACGGCGGTAGTGGTGGCCAAGTGGCCCGAGCGATCCCCGCCCGCGTACAAGCTCATGGCCTGCATGTTGCAATGATAGGTGGCGTTGGAGGTAGTCGAGATAGAGTTCTGGCTGCAGGGCGAGCTATACACGGACGTCTGATTGGGAGAATAGTTCAGGGACAACGTGGGAGTTATACCTGTCCGTGAGGGCGCCACGAGAGATGGGGTGAGCTCGCCGGAGCTCTGAGGCGAGCCGCGGAGGGAGGTCATGATGTTATCCACGCTGAAGCCCTGCGCGGGGGCCTGGCCCTGGTGGTGATGCTGCTGCTCGCCGGCGCTGTCCAGGCTGAGAGAGCGGGTGGAGGGGATGCTGTGCGGGCTACCGCTTGATATACTGCTGCTGCCGGGGCTCTCGATCTTGGGAACGGTTCTTAGTGAGGGCGAAACGGCTTGCGGAGGCGTGGATGTGCCGTTCTCGGTTTTAATGTCCTGAATGCGCACTGGCTGCGAACCTGGCGCCGACTGCTCCTGATCGCGGTTCGTCTGATTCTGCTGGCGAGAAGGCGCTTCCTTGACGTTTCTCTCGTCTTTATCCTTCGAGGCGTCTTTCTTTTTGAAACGCCGTCGTCGGCGCAAAAAGCTGCCGTTCTCAAACATATTATAAGAGTCCGGGTCCAGGCTCCAATAGCTGCCTTTACCGGGTTTTTTGTCATCGCGGGGCACTTTGACAAAGCACTCGTTCAGGGATAGATTGTGTCTGATGCTGTTCTGCCAGCCTTGCTTGTTGTCCCTGTAAAAGGGAAAGCGCTCCATTATGAACTGATAAATGCCGTTTAGGGTCACCTTCTTGTCTGGGGAGTTCTGGATGGCCATGGTGATGAGCGCAATGTAACTGTATGGCGGTTTTACCATGTCCTTGGGCTGCGGCTGCGGTGTGTACGGTCCGTACGCCCTCGCCATGCTGGCAGGGTACTGCTCATGGGCCGCGTGAGAGTACATGCTCATGGGGGCAGGCATCCCGGTGTACCCCCCTCCGGCGGCGGCCCGGTAATAACTTTGGTCGCTGCTGATGTACGGCACGACTCCCAGCGAGTTGGGACTGGAGACGGAATAGCGCGCCTGCATGACTTCTCTTCAAACGGCGCTGGCGAAGAACAGACGTCAAGAAGTCTGAAGCAATCCACAAACCCGCTTGACACGCGCCTCCTCTGAAACCAAGAAGGCAGTCCAACCGTGAGTCCACGTTATGCCACCGTATTTACAAAATGTGACTATAGTATTGGACTCGCGTACTGGCCACCTCTGTCTGTCGGAGCGCGCATTGGAAAACTTCTCAACGCTAAGCATCGGTCACTACATAATACTTTTGCGCACTTCCAATTCTTTTCCCCTTTTGCTGCCAGTAAGACTCCTCCCAATAACATCTAAGTTGTCCAATGGGAGGTCGGGCCGTGCAAAGCGAGCGGCCACACACAAGGTTGAAGAAAATCGAGAGGTGTTGGGACGTCCCAGCCCACCCTTGCCAAACACACACTTCTCCAAACCTTAAAGAACCATGCTCTCCACAAACTAGCCAGCGCGGATACGCACCAGACTGAAAACACTGTAATGATTATAAGCAACATTACGGAAATACTTTGTTTATAAATCATTTGGAATGTCTGTTCATGATAATCTAAGCTATTATCCATAATATACTGTATATATATATATATATTTATTATTATATATATGAAGCAGTTTATTTGCAAACGCAGATAAATATTTTTGTTATTTTTCAAAAATCAGGCTTTTTTTATTATGTTTGGTGGTGTTTTTGTGTTTTATTGTGTTAGTTAGCTGTATTTTTTTTACCTAATCCAAAACCACTGCAGTTTGATTGAATTAATTGGGAAACTTCCACAATGGGGGGAAAACCTGAATTTTTTTTGTTAAAAACTGAGTTATCTCTTTTTGCAAATAAACTCGTCATATAAATAATAATAGTAATAATGAACACAAACGGATTCATCACACTCCTTTCCTGAATTCTTCGATTAATCAATGTATGCATGAACATTTCAAACAAACGCTGATCCAGCCGTAGCGCAAACCAGTGCTAATAATGAATTGCAATGCCTTGTATTTCGCAGCAGCCCATTAGAAGCGTTGGAGAACATTTGTTTTCAAACTATCAATACGCGAATTAGCGTAAATTATCTCCGGCTTCCTGCGTGTTTAGTCGTAACCCTGGTTCTTCATTAACACTGGCTGTTAGTTAACGGTCTCATTCAACACGGGTGAGCGGATCAAAGCCCATCATCCGGGGCACAGAGCTCATTATGCTGGAATTAAGCAAGTTAAGACACTGGAGAAAGAGCCGAGGTGCGAGAGTTTGCTGCAAGTGCGAGCGAGATTAAAAACCCTGAGAAACAAATGGGTAAAGCAAAGCAGCTCAGCATGTGCCAGCACTGCTCAAACTAGTGACAATCATGTCATCCTTGTTTTATGGCATGCCAATAAAATCGGCGTGTTCATGAAATGGTTTACTTCCAAAGTGATGCCCTAAACTTATATGTTTATTTATCTGCCATTAATGACTTAACGGAGTGTGAGCACTTTCAAATATAGTCGTAGCATTAGTTGCATTCGTTTAAAAATGTCAATTATTTTTATTTAATTATAATTACTATTTATCTTTTTTATTCTTTCAATTTTCTTTTTAATCTCCACTTAAACGCTCCTTCAATATGCGTTTATAAAGCAGGCCTAGAAAGTGCGAAAGTGAATGCTTACTCATATTGTGGTATTATTTCGAGGTAAAACCCAAACAATCCGCACTAATTCTTGAAATGCACGACGGCCACGCATCCTTTATGTAAGGACGACTGGGGGAGGAACACAACATTTAATTGTGAATGATAATTGTGAGGCCAAGTTGCGGTCACAATATCTTCCTAATCCCCCGCAGGTCGCTCTGATTAAGTGACCATGGACTAGCTGATTCTTCACTGGTTTCTCCTTACAGGGACCCGGGCATGAACTTTTTCTTGTGCCTCAGGCTATTTGTTCAATTCAGTGCGCGCCTCTTACTGAACCCCAAACTCCTGCCCACCCGAGCTCCCATTCCAGCCAATTAAACCAGCTACCTCTGGATAACGCCAAAACAGCACTCTTAAGAGCCTGATCTCATTGTGAAGTAAAAGAAATGGTTAAATCGTTTGTCAACAAATATCAGGTTATTGTTATTTTTTTCCAGTGGCCTTTTGAAAGGTCAAATAACATGGACAGTATATAGGCTACGAGACTCTTTAAAAAAGAAGTGTATGTAACTTTAAAAATGTTTTATCTGCTAACTTTGCTATAAACTTCGTTCGTGAAAATATGATTTCAAGTCACTGAATCAATATTACTATTTTATGTTGCACCAAAAATGTTAACTTTAAAGGTAGAAATGCAATAACAATGGTGTGTAGGCATCGACTGTAAGCAGTTAGTAGCAGAAGTAGTTATATAAAAAAACAACACGTTTCTGCTCAACTATTGTTGAGGTGAATTACAGACTGTAATACTTTGTGTAAATCAAATAAAAGCTCTAGTGTTATTCATTTGTATGCTGAAATTGTCATGTAGCCTAAAATTAATCTTTTTGTTTGATCGCTTTATTTCATGGCGATACTCTTGCAATTCTATCTGTATAGAATTGGCAAATTAAATTGATTGCCTTTGCGATATGAAAAGAGAGGTCACATTATATGGCATACTGTAGTATTGATATGCGCGAAGACAAGAACGATTAAAGCTATACAATTTAAACTACTGTAAAAGTGTTCCGATAAAACCAAACATTGTTTCCATATCGCATGTACATAAAAACTGTTTAATGCATAGGCCTATACAGAAATTAACTATATCGATTATTTGTGAATGAAATGTTCCTCTCTGAAGCTGCGAAAGCATCGGCATCCCAAATAAAAACAGCAGAAGCTACTAAATGTATCAAATATACAAAGCAGTGCTAATCACTTTGAGCAACCAATGAAGCAACATTTTGAAAAAAAGCATTTGATAAGCGTAAAGAGTAAAAGCACATAAATACATTAGTCGACTGGCTCTTGGCTAGTTGTGGCATGATTGTCCGAAAGCAGAGGAAGTCTGTGATGGTCAGAGAGTAAAGAAACCCCCAGCGTCCTGTGCTCTTAGCGCCCTCTGTTGATCACTGGACACCAGTGTAGGCAAATGCACAAATAGTTTAACTATCTAAAAGACACCATTTTTATGATTTACTGAGGTATACAATTTTTTAAGTAAATAGACATTTAAAAATCATATCAAGAAAACTGACAAAAATAAATTGATTAAAAATGAAAGACGAGAGGGGGAAAATCTTGAATCTGATTTCAATGTTGATTTAAATGAACAAAGAAATAAAAAAAAATTTAATGCAATAACAACAAATATTCAAGTGCTATTAAAAAGTGCTCTAAAAAATTACAATTGCAACTTAGTATATAAAAATATATACACACACATATGCATAATCGCTTCTTATTACAAAGGAAAAACTATATAAGAAATATTAACTTAGGCATAGTGTTTGGGAAATAATAGGATAGAACTGCAAATATGGCCTGCTTTTCTGTAGCAGCCTCAAGTGACTTTCTGCAGGCCAAGTAATTACAGAAAATGCAAGACTACATTTTATTAACTTCACATTGCTTCCCCCTTGTGTTCATTATGAAGATTGTTTCCACTGTAAAGGAATTTTGGGCGATTCAGGTTTAGGTTGTTTTCAGTATCTTTAAGGGACATACAAATTACATCAAAAATACTTCATAATATAAAAATTAATACTTTAAAAAGTACATTTAACTTTAATATATATATATACACATATATACAGGTGCATCTAAATAAATTAGAAAGTCGTGGAAAAGTTAATTTATTACAGTAATTAAACTCAAATTGTGAAATTTGTGTATTAAATAAATTCAGTGCACACATACGGAAGTTAGTTTAGAGTCTTTTGGTTCTTTTACTTGTGATGATTGGCTCCCAGTTACAAAACCCACCCTCCACTATCTCAACAAATTAGAATCCTTCATAAGACCAATAAAAAAAACATTTTTAGGGAATTTTTGGCCTTCTGGAAAGTATGTTCATTTACTGTACATGTACTCAATACTTGGTAGGGGCTCCTTTTGCTTTAATTACTGCCTCAATTCGGCGTGGCATGGATGTGATCAGTTTGTGGCACTGCTGATGTGGTATGGAAGCCCAGGTTTCTTTGACAGTGGCCGTCAGCTCATCTGCATTTTTTGGTCTCTTGTTCTCATTTTCCTCGGGACAATACTCCATAGATTCTCTGTGGGGTTCAGGTCTGGTGAGTTTGTTGGCCAATCAAGCACACCAACACCATGCTCATTGAACCAGCTTTTGGTGCTTTTGGCAGTGTGGGCAGGTGCCAAATCCTTATGGAAAATTATATCAGCATCTTCAAAAAGCTGGTCAGGAGAAGGAAGAATGAAGTGCTCCAAAATTTCTTGTTAAATGGGTGCAGTGACGTTGGTTTTCAAAAAACACAATGGACCAACACCAGCAGATGACATTGCACCCCAAATCATCACAGCCTGTGGAAACTTAACACTGGACTTCAAGCAACTTGGCTATGAGCTTCTCCACCCTTCCTCCAGACTTCAGGACCTTGGTTTCCAAATGAAATACAATACAAAACTTGCTCTCATCTGAAAAGAGGGACTTTGGACCACTGGGCAACAGTCCAATTCTTCTTCTCCTTAGCCCAGGTAAGACGCCTCTGACGTTGTCTGTGGTTCAGGAGTGGCTTAACAAGAGGAATACGACAACTGTAGCCAAATTACTTGACACGTCTGTGTGTGGTGGCCCTTGATGCCTTGACCCCAGCCTCAGTCCATTCCTTGTGAAGTTCACTCAAATTCTTGAATCGAATTTGCTTGACAATCCTCATAAAGCTGCGGTTCTCTCGGTTGGTTGTGCAAATTTTTCTTCCAAACTTTTCCTTCCACTCAACTTTCTGTTAACATGCTTGGATACAGCACTCTGTGAACAGCCAGCTTCTTTGGCAATGTATGTTTGTGGCGTACCACAAACCAGATAGGGAAAGTCGTTGTAGATTTAGTTCTGGACTGTTTAGAGTATGAAAGTGCATGGTAAGCTATGGAGAGAGACTCCATCGTCACATTTCAGCTGTCCTGCAGGTGACTTCACTAAATTACAGTTACCATGGTTACACTTTATGTACAGCCTTGCATAATAATGAATTCATTTTATAAATTTGCGATTATGTGTTGGGTGGCATCGGGTGAGTTGGTGTAGGGTCAGGGAGGCCAGTGGGGGTCAGGGGGTTGTGTGTTATCTGTAACACCTTTTACCAAGGCCATCCGTCCTGCTCCTGGAGGACCAGCATCCAGCAGAGGACAAATTCCAATCAGAAGTGAGCGTCTCTATACCCTACTGACTCTGAAGGGTAGAGCCCTTGGGGTTGTTATAAGGAGCAGAGCAGCTGTATCTCATATGTGGCCGTTTGAAAGGGGCAATGAACGCATGGGTCTCATTTTGAAGGCTGCGCCCTCTAGAGGTTGCATTGGGACACTGCAAACGTTATTTCCTCATTATTCTAATGCCTGGAATGTTACCGGTATCCCTCACTCCATTATAGCTGTTCTTAGAACAGGAATCTCTTAATACAGTTATGCAAATAAATATACATTTTGTATTTTTTTTTATATACCACAGGGTCTGTTGAAATATTGATTCTGATTAGCTGACAGATGTTATAAGGTGTGCAATATTGTTTTAAATAAACGCACAGCAGAAGTTCCAGTTGTGTCAACCGCATTACAGTTCCAAATCACTCTGAATTATTTCAGCTTATTTCAAAGGCCATTCAAAGACAAGCAAATAAATATGACAAACAATGGGAAATTACAAACAATTTCTATGTTTTCCCTATTTACCTTTTATTGTCTATGTAAAATATGCTACATCTCTTTCTTCTGCTCTCTCTTTCTCCACACACACAGAGAGACATCCACGTGCATAGAAACTTGTGTGCTGCTCATTGACTTATGAACAATTAACATTACAAAAAGCGTAATGACTAAAGCAGCAAGTTGGTAACTGCTGATTCTGAAGTTAAACTTACAGCTTTCTTGTTGATACACAGCTGCATACTTTTGAGACACGCAGACGCGTATAATTAACTTTCTTTCTTTCAATAACTGTATCTCAATGGCTCAAGCAACGGAGGCTTGTGATGAGATGCGTAACTTCTACACGCAGGAGTGTTTAAGGATAAAAAACAAACAAATGAAATAAAAATAAAATAAAACATCTGAACAGTGTCTTGTGTGATAGAAAGACCCTTTGTGATTTCATTCAGTTGTTCACTTTTGTTTAGAACGCCCCCTTCTGGAAGTGCCCTTTAAGGACACAAAAATATTTATCTCAATCCCTAATTAAACACACATGAACCAAGGTGTTCAGGAAAACGTCTCAGGTTACGCATGTAACCATGGTTCCCCGAGAGGGAACCAGATGCTGGGAAATGCAGCCTGCATGACTGGTGTCTGAAGCACGTGTGAAACAACGCCAATCTATTGGTCCACCTGGCCCATGACGTCATGGGTGGGGTGCCCGGAAGTATAAAAGGGCACCTGCTGAATACGTCATCCACTTAGCTGTCTGAAGGAGACGTAAACAGGCAGGCCAGAGGCATGACGAGGGGTCGCAGCGTCTCGTTCCCTCTCGGGGAACCATGGTTACATGCGTAACCCGAGACGTTCCCCTTCTAGGGAACTCCACGCTGCGATCAAAGGGTGTCCCACCCAAGTTAAGAGCACAATTATCCTCAGATACCTATGCTATGTGAGCCATATAAGCCTGGATACACAAGACCACTGAAGAGAATAACTAGAAAGCCTATAGAGGAGCTCAAAGATAGCTACTTAAATCCAGGTAAGGAGAAATAGCTGCTGAGCTAGAACACAGCTATCCTTAGATAGCTATGTCCTAAAGGTCTTATAAAGGCTTGTAGACCAGAATAACCATACACAGCTAGCCTAGATAGCCAGGCAAAACCTTCCTGCAAAGCTGCCCAGACCATAGAGAGTGGGCTATCTACTTACAACCCTAGCAGGAGAGATAGCACTATCTAGGCATGGGCTCAAGGAAACCGCTACTTAAAACCCTAAGCAGGAGAGCAATCACTGAGCTATCACATAGCTATCCTCATATAGCTAGACTCTAGGAAAGGGGATCAGGAGAGGGCTCACCACAACTGACAGTAAGACACAGCTAGCCTCAGATATCTGTATTCAAGTAAGCCCGTCCTGCCATGACAATGGCTGTAATATAACCACCCTCAGATGGCTATACTAAGGAGGCCCCAAATCCGTGTCAGTCCCACGATAGGCTAGCGAAGCACCGTGTCATTGACCAGGAGCACACAAGAGGGAGATCCAGGCCATCAGTAAATGATTCGCTTAGAGCGAACAAATAAACATCATCAGTCCGAGATCAAATCCTGATGTAAGCCGTGGCCAAAAACAATAGAGGGCTGGACACAGCTATCATCGAATAGCAGTTTCCTCAGTTAAGGCTGAAGACAGGACAAAGACTTCATCGCTTACTTGAGAGAGCTTGTGCCATGGGGAACCCAAGCCAGGCTAGAACATAGCTGCCCTCAGACCACCATATTCCAGATCAAAGTAAGCCTGAGCTGGAGCATAACCATCCACAGACAGCTACACTCTAAGCAGGGACTGCTCACTTAAAACCCTGAAGAGGGGGAGCAATGTACTCAGCCCAAACTCACTAAGCGGGATTCAGAGGGACCACCCACTTAAAAATACCCAGAAGCCTGGGGAGGCAGCCCATTCCTAAACCAGCCTGGCTTAATACAGGAAGGAACATACCCCATAACGACTCTAGGTGCTGAAACACCCTGGTAAAGAAAGCTCGCAAGCATTTCTCCACAGATATTTAAATGTATTCATGCCCAGCGAGGCTCTCCACACACAATAACTTGCATATTAAAGAGGCACGGCCGAGCTGAATATAGCTCCGCCCACGATCTCGCAGGATCAGACTGAAACGATTCCGTACTCACACTCCATCGTCATAACAACCCAATAGTATCTGCAGCATCCGACAACCCATTTAGAGAGGGTGTGCGGATCCAGCAGATCAAAGAGATCTCTGCGAGCTGGGATAAACTGTGCCGCAGCAACGTCGAACTGGGCCGCGAAACACAAACGCTCCGTCCCGCATCACTCGGGAATAGGAACAGCCTAGACATCTTGACTCATCACAAAGAGCGCATAGCTCTGAACTCGCGTGCTTTTCACCGAGACAAACTCGAAAGCAGAATATGCCCTCAAGTGTTAGAATCCAAACACGGAGGCACACATTCCCTCAGGCGCTGCTCAACTCAAGCGCTATACTCAAGTGCTCAAGGGCTCTGAACGCGCAAGCTCCTGACCAAGACTCATAACGCATAGATTGTGTGTCCTAAGCCACGAATCCCGCGATCCGAGTCCTCGCCGTGCCACAGCAGCAGCAGGACCCGAACCTTGAGACGCAAATGCCTGTCACTCATCACTTGAGAAGAGGGACAAACGCGAACGGAGCTTCTCATTGGAGACACTCACAATGAGCGCGTTCATCGTGTGTGTCCTCAAGTGTCAGAAACCTCGGGCACGGAGGCACACACTTTCCACAACGCTCACCGGCCCTGGTCTATCACACGCACTTCAAACAGACGGCTCATGAAGACAGCAAAGAGGATGACGTATTCAGCAGGTGCCCTTTTATACTTCCGGGCACCCCGCCTATGACGTCATGGGCCAGGTGGACCAATAGATTGGCGTTGTTTCACACTTGCTTCAGACACCGGTCATGCAGGCTGCATTTTCCTGCAGCATTTTGGATTAAATGTAGAGGTTTGATAGAACTGTCTGGAAGACCTGCCAAGAAAGCATTGCAATAGTTCAGTCTGGACAGAACAAGAGCTTGAACAAGGAGTTGGGAAACATGTTCCGAATGAAAGGGCCTGATCTTCTTGATGTTGAATAAAGCAAATCTGCAGGACTAGGCAGTTTTAGCAATGTGGTCTGAGAAATTCAGTTGATTATCAATCACAACTCCAAGGTTTCTAGCTGTTTTTGAAGGAGTCATGGTTGATGTGCCTAACTGGATGGTGACATTGTGATGAAACGATGGGTTTGTTGAAACCACAAGCAGTTCTGTCTTGGCCAGGTTGAGTTGAAGGGGATGGTCCTTCATCCAGCAAGACACACACACACACTGATCTTACTGTCTATATGAGGATTTATTACACACATTTATTCTGATATGTTATTTCAGTGACAGAAGTTGCAATATTACACTGTGTCCTAACTACACGCGATGCGACAAGATTCCAGCGACAAACAATTTGGCTGTCCGCACCAGACGCAACGCGACACCGCGACATGACAGAATCAATCAAATATCACAGCGTTGCTATGGAATATGCTTGTTGGTTCGCATTGTTTTAACGTACATATTTGCTTTTATTTATTTTCAAGATCTGAGGTAAACTATCTGTTGTTGCTTTCAGTATGGCTGTAAATGCCATTCAATAAGACATTCAAACTCACATTAGACATGTTTAACTTTGAATAAAGCACATAATCAGTACCTGAGATTATACTTACAGGGGCAGTCGTGGCCTAGAGAGTTGGACTTGTAACCTGAAGGTTGTGGGTTCGAGTCTCAGGTCCGGCAGGGATTGTATGTGGAATGTCCAGCGCACTCTCCACCCTCAATACCATGACTGAGGTGAGACCCTTGAGCAAGGCACCGAACCCCCAACTGCTCCCCGGGTGCCGCAGCATTGGCTGCTCACTGCTCTGGGTGTGTGTTCACGGTGTCTGAGGTCTTCTTGAGCTCCTCTTTGCAGAAATCCTCCAGTTTCTCTCTCAGCTGACAGACAGATTCTCTCAGACCATCAAAAGAGACGAGAGAACTGAAGAGATCATCATTTACGTCTGTAGATTCAGGAGGTGCCAAGAGAGACTGGAAACTCTACAGAAAACAGAAATCAAAACTCATCAGCTCCACACTGGGATGCCACTTATACCAGTGAAAAAAAAGTTCTGACATGAGACCCATTTGAACAAGATTTCTGAAACCCATTGGTAAGCGGTGTCTCTTTTAAAAGAAGATGATCAGATGAGAGTCTGACTGATATAGTAACACAATCATGAAATATTTCTCTGTAAGTCTTGTGTCACAGCAGGATCTGGCTCAAGTCCACTCTGAGCCTGTTCTTGTAGATCTGTGTTACCTGCAGGAACTGGATGTGATCCTGTGTGTGCTCCAGCTGCTCCAGCTCAGCGTCTCTCCTCCTCAAATCATTGATCTCCTGCTCCAGTCGCTCCAGTTGTCCTTCAGCTCGACTCACTGCAGTCTTCTCCTGATCTCTGATCAGCCGTATCAGCTCAGAGCGGCTTCTCTCAATGGAGCGGATGAGCTCAGTAAAGATCCTCTCACTGTCCTCCACTGCTGTCTGTGCAGAGCGCTGTTAGGACACACAGTGATTCAGGCTTCAGTGAGTCTGAACTGAGACGGAGACAAACTTCTCTTCTTCTCCAGACTCACCTTATGAGACTCCACAGCCTCTCTCAGCTGCTGAAGATCTTTCTCTCTCTGCTGGATTCTCTGCTGGAGCATCTTCTGCATCTCCTTCAGCTGCTTCTGCAGGACAAATGGATGATAGTAAATGTCACAGAAAACTACTGGCACTAAATCATCAAGTGAACAAATAGCTCCAGGTTTAAAGGTTTCACCCCCCCCCCCCCAATAACATCCCTGTGTCCCCGTCCAGACCAAGGGGGCCGGACTGGAGACTGGACTGTAATTTCCTCAGATAAACCACTGCCTGCTTTTGTTTGCTTTGGAATGGAAAAGCTACCTATAACTGCTGGTCTAGGATATTAATGGCATATTAATGTAATAGAGCTGGCAAACGATATATCTGCGATTGCGCTCTGGAGAGCGTCAAATGATTCTATTTACAACATGTTTTCGCAGTGGTGAGCAGTGCAGCCAATCACAGACATTCCTGTTGATTTCTTGAACACAATGGCCAATCAGAGGTGTTTAAGAGACATTTAAGACACATTTAATACATGGGCGGAGTAAGAACATATAAGGTAGTCGCACACTGGACAAGAAGCACAGCGCCCAGTTCAAGACAGCATTCCAAAACAGTTCATACAAAAGTTCACTTCAGGAATTACCAAAGTTGCGTCGATAAGTTTGAAATACAGTGTTATCTGAAAGCGTGCAATCTATGGCTATTATTAGCTCTCTATATAAAGCATACGGACAGAAAGACAAACGTTGTGCTGAAAGATGCACAATACACAATCTTCCAGCCCAGGATGAAGTCATTATGCACATTAACCATAATTTGGGACAAATATAATGTGATTTTATGGAAAAGGATTTGGATTTGGAACAGCACACTGAGTCGCCGTGGACAGTCTGTTAAACTGAAGTACAAAGCAAACTGTTTGCAAAAATAACCACAAAATAAAAACAAAACACACAAGGTTTATCTGTCAATTAGATGCACATGAAAGTTGTGTTTGTTGCAACAGTAAATTTTCTTTCAGAATTATCCTGGGTCCAGTTTGATTATTAGTGATGCGTGATTATGACACTCAATATGCTTTTAATAATGTTAGCGTTCTGACACTTGTAATTTTAGGTAGAATAGTAAGCACCTGTTTGTATTGAATTATGTAAATAAGAGATTCATTGTGTAGTCAGCCTTATTGATTATAATGGAACTTTGTGAGATCGTGATTAATGAGTGACAAGCTTTTTAGTGATTAAAAAGAGAGCGCTCTTTGCATGCTGTCTAGGCAATAATGGGCTTGTTGCATATCGCCACCATCTTGGATTTGCGGTCTAGCGAGTATGGGCGTAAACACTACCGATTTTGCAAAACACCAGTGCAAAGAGCCGGAGAAGTCTAAATATTACCTTCTTTATATATTTTACAGGATTTATAATATCACTTAAAATGCAACTAAGATCTACATTACTGGTATTTTCCTAGATTATAATGAATAATTTGGGAATTTATGTATGTTTGGGTCAGGTGAATGAAGAAAATACACTAATACTGTTCACAAAATGAAAGTTGACTTGAACTCATGCTGTGTATATATAGTTACACGATGTATTTTCCCATACGGTGTAACTCAAATGAATAAATTACTTATTTCTCAAACATGTTTGTATGACATGACTTTTTAGAACTGAATATTATGTTCCTTATGAGACCCCTGAGTGCAATTATATCTTCTAATTCCTTTTTCATCAATTCTGCACATATATTAGTGTGACACACGTCACTTCCTGTTTGTTGCTGCCTTGTGGTTTGAGTTTGAGCTACGTGAAGTTAATTCTTTATTGTCTATTTTTTTTTTCTTAAAATCAATTTTATACACCATCCGTTTTCAGTTTTATAACGTGTGAATATGTCCCCTATCGTATTCTACAACAAAAACAATCAGAGCGCTTTGTTAGCACTAGTTCTATTTTTGACTTCCGAGTCCGCTATTAGCATATAGCCCGCTAGCATCGCCAGCGTGGTTGCCGCTAATCTCGCTTACACTAATACTCTATTCACACACATTTCCATTGTTTTACTCACTGTTACTTGCTTAAATGGCAGATGTGTGTCTACCTTTGACTGCAGGTGAGGACACGTTCGAGCTGCATCCGGTGCAGGTCGAGCTGGAGGCCGTGGGGAAGCAGATTTTTTGTTTTCCGGGACCTGGTGGCAAAGCAGACCCAGCTGAGAGTGCGGAGAGCCGCGCTGGAAACATCCCAAGGTGACGCTCACAAGTCCGAGGTAAGTATACAGCGCGCTGCTATCTCCCCCACCACCTCTACTCCGTGTGTTTCTCTGCACAGGCCCGGTGCACCCAGGACGCGATCTTCCCAGATGTCCTTCACTCCGGCGCCGGGACACCACGGACCCTGGGTGCAGCCGCATCGGAAGACGCGAGCCAGGTCCCGGGCGACGACTTCTCCCCCTCCGCCGCCTCCGGTCTTCTAGATCTCCACCCGGAACCGCTTCGCTACCCTCCGCGAGACGGAACGCGACGCTGTGATCATCGGAGACTCCATCGTCCGGCACGTCCATGCTATGTTAGCTGAAGGTAAGGTGCACACTCACTGTTTCCCTGGTGCTCGTGTTCTCGATGTTTCTGCGCAGATACCCGCGATCCTGAAGGGTGACGAGAGCCCCGGAGCGGTCGTGCTTCACGCGGGGGCTAACGACACCAAGCTGCGTCACACAAGATGAAAGCTGCGGTAAAAGGAGGGGTGGGGAGAAAAAGGGGGGAGAGAACGAGCAGACGGAGACACTGAAGAGGGACTTCAGGAGCCTGATCGAGACGTGCGCCGCACATCGCCCGCGACGACAATCACCGTGTCAGGACCGCTTCCCACGTACCAACGAGGACACGAAAAGTTCAGTAGACATTTTGCTTTAAATGAATGGTTATTGTAATGGTGTAAAGAACAGAAACTGCTCTTTGTTAATAACTGGACTCTTTTCTGGTAGCGTCCTAGGCTTTTTCGCGCTGATGGTCTGCACCCTAGCAGAGTCGGAGCGGAGCTCATGTCTGACAACATCTCCAGGACGCTGCGCTCTATGTGACTAGTAAGTCAAATCTCAAATATCTGCCCTGATGACTTGTGTTCTACCCCCTTAAATGATAGAAGTACTTGTGCTGTCCAATCTATAAAGACTGTGTCTGTTCCCCGAATAGTGAGGTCAAAATATAAATTTAATGCAGGATCTAGAAAAAATCTGATCGTGATTAAACCAGAACAATTTAAAATAAATGAACAAAAACCATTTTTAAAGTTTGGGCTCCTAAACATTAGATCACTCTCACCCAAAGCAGTTATTGTAAATGAAATGATCACAGATAATCGTTTTGATGTACTCTGCTTGACTGAAACCTGGCTAAAACCTAATGATTATATTGGTCTAATTGAGTCTACTCCACCAAGCTACTATTCTAAGCATGAGCCCCGTCAGACTGGTCGTGGCGGCGGTGTTGCAACAATATATAGTGATATTCTCAATGTTACTCAGAAAACGGGATACAGGTTTAACTCATTCTAAATACTAATGCTTAATGTAACACTGTCAGATATGGAAAATAAATCTATCGTATATCTTGCTCTGGTTACTGTGTATAGACCACCAGGGCCGTATACAGATTTCCTAAAAGAATTTGCAGATTTCCTCTCAGACCTATTGGTTACTGTTGATAAAGCGCTAATTGTCGGAGATTTTAATATTCACGTTGATAATACAAATGATGCATTAGGACTTGCGTTTACTGACCTAATAACCAAAACTTTGTGCTGAGAAACGTCAACAAAAAAATGCATCACCAGTCTAAAACCACACTCATCGTTTTAATCATACGCTAGATTTAATTATATCGCATGGAATTGATCTTACTGATATAGATATCGTACCTCAAAGCGATGATGTTACTGACCATTTCCTTGTATCGTGCATGCTGCGTATTACTAATATTAACTATATGGCTCCGCGTTGTCGCCTAGGAAGAACTATTGTTCCAACCACTATAGATAGATTCACAAATAACCTGCCTGATTTTTCTCAACTGCTTTGTGTACCCATAAATACACATGAACTATACGAAATGACTAGCAACATGGGCACTTTCTTCTCTAATACATTAGAAGCTGTTGTTCCCATCAAATTGAAAAAGGTTAGAGATAAACGTACTGTGCCATGGTACAACAGTGATACCCATTCTTTCAAGAAAAAAAACTTTTAGTCTTGAGCGCAAATGGAGAAAAAAATTACTTGGAAGTTTTTAGAATTGCGTGTAAAAACATTATGTCCAGCTATAGACTGGCTCTAAAAGCTGCCAGGGCCGAGCCTATCCACAAACTCATAGAAAATAACCAAAACAATGCAAGGTTTTTTATTTAGCACAGTGGCTAGATTAACAAATACCCAGACGCCACCCGATCTAAATATTCCCTCACAGTTTAATAGTAATGACTTTAATTTCTTCACTGATAAAATAGATAATAACATCAGAAATACAATAACAAATGTAGATTCTACAGCGTATAATACTTCAGCTTCATTCATCGCACCAAAAGATAAACTGCAGTGCTTTACAGCTATAGGACAGGAAGAGCTAAATAAACTTCATCTAAACCAACAACATGCCTGTTATATCCTGTACCCACTAAATTACTAAAAGATTTGTTACTTGTAGCAGAAGAACCGCTTCTCAATAAATAATAATTCTCGTCGTTGTCTTTAGGTCACGTCCTAAAACCCTTCAAGCTGGCGGTTATTAGGCCTTTTATTAAGAAACCACAACTAGATCCTATTGAACTGGCTAATTACAGACCCATCTAAAATCTTCCTTTTATGTCAAAAATTTTAGAAAAATGTTGTGTCTGCTCAATTGTGCTCCTTCCTGCAAAAAAAAATTATATCTATGAAGAATTTCAGTCAGGTTTCAAGCCCCACCGTAGCACAGAAACTGCATTTGTTAAAATTACAAATTACTTGCTTCTTTCGTCAGACCAAGGCTGCATCTCATTAGTTTTATTTGATCTTAGTGCTGCGTTCGATACTATATATCATGACATACTCATAGATCGATTAAAAAACTATACAGGTATTCAAGGGCAGGCTTTAGGATGGTTTAGATTCTACCTGTCCGATCGCTACCACGTTGTTCATTTAAATGGGGAGTCATCTCAATTATGACCAGTAAAATATGGAGTGCCACAAGATCTGTCCTAGGTCCTCTGCTATTTTCGATATACATGTTGCCACTTGGTAATATTATTAGGAAATACCGGATTAGTTTCCACTGTTATGCCGATAATACTCAACTATATATCTCAAAAAGACCAGATGAAACTTCTAAATTATAAAAGCTAAAAGAGTGTGTTAAAATGTAAAACACTGGATGACCAATCATTTTCTCCTACTAAATTCAGATAAGGCCGAGATATTACTTATTGGACCAAAAGACCGTACACAGAATCTCCTGGATTACAAGTTGCAACTAGACGGATATACTGTTACTTCCTCTACAATCAAAAATCTGGGTGTTATATTAGATACAACTTGTCCTGTTATGAAAATCATATTTCCCTGTTCAAAAACGGCATTCTCCATCTTATACAACTTGCCAATGTTACGAAACATGTTACCTGTTTCTGCTGCAGAAAAGCTAGTTCATGCATTCAAGACCTCTAGACTGGACTATTGTAATGAACTGCTAGCTGGTTGTCCTGCATCTTCAATAAACAAGGCCTTTTTTTTACGATAGTCCAAAAAGCAGCGGCTAGAGTCCTTACCAGGTCAAGAATATATGATCATATTACCCCAATTTTGCAGTCTTTGCACTGGCTACCTATTAAGTTCTGTGTCAGTTACAAAATATTATTACTTGCCTATAAGCCCCTTAATGGTTTAGCTCCTGCGTACATTACTAGCCTTCTACCACGCTACAACCCATCACGCTCCCTAAGGTCACAAAAATCTGGACTTTTGGTAGTACCTAGAATATCAAAGTCCACTAAAGGAGGTAGAACTTTTCCGCATTTGGCTCCCAAACTCTGGAATAACCTTACTGATAACGTTTGGGGTGCAGACACACTCTCTCTGTTTAAATCTAAATTAAAGACACACCTCTTTGGCCAAGAATTCAAATAATGCATCTCATAATCTTTTACTGCAGTCATAATCGTTTACTGCAGTTATATCTAGCAATGCACATTATTATTCGTTAGTTTGGGTTAAACAAATCATTTTGCTTGGTTGGAACAGCAGCTACGCAAATTTGTTTTGTATTTATTTCTCTGTTTTTGCCCTAGGATTTACACAAGCTTCAGTCTGGATCCAGAACACCTGAGAAGAGATGATGCTGACCCCTCAGAGGGCCTTAGATGATGCCAACCCTGAAACAACATTTCACCACATTTTGCTATAAGTTTGATTGCATCAATAGTTGCTGTTAATAGTGTTCAACGTCTGTTTTATTACGTCTTATTTTGATTTTTCCGTTCTGCTGGTTCGTCTGGTCAGAGGAGAACTGGCCCCCCGACTGAGCCTGGTTTCTCCCAAGGTTTTTTCTCCATTTCTTTCACCGATGGAGTTTTGGTTCCTTGCCGCTGTCGCCTCGTCTCTGGCTTGCTTAGTTGGGGACACTTAATTTCCAGCGTTATCCGGGACATAATTGCAAAGATATTATTTAAACTGAGCTGGATGTTGACATCACTGAATTCAATGATGAACTGTCTTTAACTGAAAAATGAGTGTTTACTATTGTCATTTTGCATTATTGACACTATTTTCCTAATTAATGCTGTTCAGTTGCTTTGTCACAATCTGTATTGTTAAAAGCGCTATATAAATAAAGGTGACTTGACTTGACTTGACTTGTTCCATCAACATTTTCACAACATATTTTACTATTTTGCATTTATAGTTATCTTTGCATCATATTTTTAGATGTAAGCATGAGCTGTATAAAGATCAGATTCATAAATAGTTATGACTAATGTAAAGATTTGTTTAATTTGTTAATAAATGCAAACTATACAAATATACTGTATGTGCTATATATAGACACCAGATAATGATTTATGCAACAGATGCAGATAAATATTAATAAAAACACACAGAAATTCAAAACCGATCTTTTAAGTAATGCTAACCTACTATAATGAAATTGATAAACTGTACAGATACAGTTATAAATAATATTACCAAATAAAGTTAATAAATCATACACCGAGTCCATAATGCACGTTGAAATCTCTGAGCATCTCGTTTGACAAATTTGAATAAAATGGCCTGTTGAGCAGCCACGTACACACTCCAATATTTAGGCCCATCCGCATATACAGTAGGAAATGTGGGATTCACTCTGGAAATGTAAATTGTCAAACTTCAGAAGCTTCAACTTCAGACCACCACTGTACATGAATCAGCATAAGGCACAGAAAATAAATGAACAAAAGGAATGACTAAAATCATCTGGATTCAATCAGATTTACTGAACAGAAAGTCATCTGTCACTGCATTTAACTTGTATTTTGACTGATAGACGTTTACTGTATTTTGTCAAATAACAGGTGAATAGTTCACTCCATTATTTTATGTTGCTTGAGCAAAGCCGATTTTATGAAAGATTGTGTTGAGAAAGGTTTACGGTGCATTTTCAGCAAACAGTGAAACTCTTCTTGCAGCTGCTGTTCATTTCTGCTGTGGTGAGCAGTGTGAATGCTGTGAGCTGTTAATATGGTGCTGATATGAACACATATGAAACGAGTGTCAGCAATATTTCATCAGTGTCTGTAATGCAGCTCTTACAGCAACTGTGTCCACACTGGATGGTCACTTGTAGATCCAGACACACCAGACACAAGAACGGCTCCACTGAAATACAGGATTCTGACATTTTCCTGCATGTGAGTGTGCTGATATAAAGCTGCAACAGGCCAACAGCACTCAAGTTTTGGTTTCTCTACACTGATGTTTCCTGGTGTTTGAGAGACAGGAAAAACAGGCGTGTCTGTAAATTCCCAGATAATAGAAATGTCCACTAGGTGTCAGCCTCATACAGACACTGGGAGCTGGTGCTAAATGGACTGCTAGCACAACCAGTGTTGCCAATTTAGCAATTTAAAAAAATTGATTTGGCAACCTTTAGCAACTTTTGATAAGTGACTCAGACAATAAAAAGGCACACATTTTCCATCCAAATTACACAAAAAGAGGAAACCACAGATGCCTATTAGTACACAATTCACATGAATTAAGTTAGCTGCTATTTGCAATTGTTCACTTTAATAATAATAATAATAATTGAAGAATTGTTCATTTATGATGCACTTTGTTAGTAGCTTTTACCTGCGATTGTTGATTAGTTAGTATACTGTAAGAAAAATGGAAAATCTTTCAGGACATTATCCATTATCCATCATCCATTGTAGCCCTGTAACCCAAACACACAATGCATAATTTAAAATGCAGGAAAAAAACCATTACGGAAAATTCTTTCATATTAACATAGTAGATTGTGCCTTATTTTTACAGACTTTTCTTAGAGTGTAGCATACTAACTAACTACTAATACACTGCTTAAAGCATATTAGTTGAGAATGTGTAGAATTACTAGTTTACTAGCTATTAAAAAAAACTTCAATTGAAATCATTCAAAAATGTGTACGCTTTCGATAATTCAATGTATATAAAAATACAGTTATTTATATTTTAATATTATATCATGCATATTATTTTACAAACAAATCTAAATTAACATATAAAAATATATATGTTTTTGCTGAGATTTGACATAATTTTGCATCGTGATCACGCAATGTCATCACAACATCATTTAGCAACTTTTTAGCAACAAATCGACCTTCCTTTAGCAATTTTCTCTGAAAATTAGTTGGCAACACTGAGCACAACCAAAGAGTTAAGATTTGGCAGGTTAGCAGGGGCGTAGTTGTACAATCTTGAACCAGCACTACATATTAAAATCATTTTTAAAGTAGGCTACTAATGACCACCTTTACTATAATTTATCACTTTTGATTGTGTAAAATTTAGTCTAACTTCGTGTAGAATTTATAATAAATAATCTGTTAAGGGAATAGATTTTTCCCTATAGAATTTTATTACAACTGTGGCATGTTGTAGCCAAGTCTTAATTATAACGAAACGCTACATTTAGAACTATGGTACATTTGCATAAGAGCAAACTACACATAGAATCGAGATCGCAATGTGTAAAAAAGGTTCTATGCCTTCAGATATTCCAAGAGATGGCATAGATTCAATCATTAAGAGCCTGACGAACTGTTAGGCGTCCTAATAAGAAATAAACAACATCAATATAAGAATACATTAAGTTAGATTGACATGGCATGTTGAATTAGAACATTCTGTCAAACTATAGCCTATAAGTGCTTAAATAATATAAAATACATTATAGATCCTATGTAAACAAGTAATTGTTAACTATGATGTAACTTTATTGCAGTTATGTTATCAACCAACTTCGCATGTGTGGATGATAGCACAAAAGACCATTTTACAAAAATAAACATATAAGAAAACAAACAAATAAATAAACCTTATGAGGGAGCATTACCCGGGACTCTACTAAACAGTTCTCACTTCAATAATAAATGACAACTGTACACTGTACGTGACAACAGCTTCTGTGATAGATAGATAGATAGATAGATAATAGATAGATAGATAGACAGACAGATAGGTATATAGATAGATAGATGATAGGTAGATATATAGATAGATGATAGATAGATAGATAAAACAATAGATAGATAGATAGATAGATAAAAAAATAGATAGATAGATAGATAAATAGATAATGGATAGAGAGATAGATGAAATACAGACATACAATCGATAGATAGATGATCGTTCACAGAATATAGATAGATAGATAGATAATAGATAGATAGATACTGTCAGATTATAGATATATAGATAGATAGATAGAAATAGATAGATAGATTCACAGATTAGATTTATAGATAGATAGATAGATAGATTTAGTTGTTTATAGATAGATAGATAGATAGATTCACAGATTAGATAGATTCACAGATTAGATAGATCATAGAAGAAGATAATAGATAGATCGATAGATAGATGATAGATAGATAGAAATAGTCAGATAATAATTAGAAAGATCACATATTAGATATATATAGCTAGATAGATAGATAAGAATTAGATATCTGATAGATAGATCAGATAGATAGGTAGTATGTCGTATGGATGGATGATAGATAAATAGATAGATAGATAGAGAGATAGATAGATAGATAGATGATAGATAATATAGATAGATAGGTAGGTAGTTAGTATTAGGTAGGTAGTTAGGTAGATGATAGGTAGATGATGAGTAGATATATAGATAGATATATATATAATAGATCGAAATAGATAGATGCACAGATTAGTATATAGATAGATAATAAAATTAGATAGCTGTTAGATAGATAGATATATATACTAGTTAGGTCGGATAGGTAGGTATGTAGTAGGTAAGATAGATAGATTAGATAGATAGATAGATATTGACAGACAGACAGACAAATAGATAGATAGGTAGTCGGTAGGTAGGTAGGTAGGTAGATAGATAGATAGATAGATAGATAGATAGATAGATAGATAGATAGATAGGATAATAGATAGATTGATAGATAGATAGATAGATAGATAGATAGATAGATAGATAGGTATATAGATAGATAGATAGATAGATATAGATAGATAGATAGATAGATAGATAGATAGATAGGTAGGAATAGGTAGGTATGGAGGTATGTTAGGTAGGTAGGTAGGTAGGTATATTAGATAGATAATAGTAGATAATAGATAGATAGATAGATAGATAGATAGGTAGGTAGGTAGGTAGGTAGGTAGGTAGGTAGGTAGATAGATAGATAGATAGATAGATAGATAGATAGATAGATAGATAGATAGATAGATAGATAGATAGATAGATAGATAGATAGATAGATAGTAAATATTTACCCACCCTTAATGTCCAAATAAAAAGACAGCAAATATTGAAGACAACTTTATAATTATTGCATTGCATTAGAATTAATTACAATTGTTGGGGAATAGACAAATAACAAAACTATTATAATCTGTACTTATCATAAAATAGCATAAACTTAAAACATAAAATACATTTTGAGTGACTTTAATTTTAACATATTTATATTATCTAGAAATTCCACAATATCTATAAAATCTTCCTCAGAAATCCCACAGGTCATTTGTTTCTCGGTTCCCAGCACACATAAATATATTCCCTGAAGCCACACTCAGGCAAATCAGAACTCGACCTCTACTGTAGTAGATGAGTATAACTCTAGCAGTTCTGGTTATTATCGCTAGAGGGCGCTATATACTTATGTATAGTGGAAACCTACCTGATGGTAAAAGAAGCATGTGCTGCTGGACAGTCGGGCCGCTGCTGAAAAACTGTAACATAACAGTTCATTAGTAACTCACTTGAACCCCTCAAAAAACTGTTATTGTACATCAAATCACCTCACTGTCATGCTTTTGTTGTTGCATTTGATGACCTCCTGAATCAGACAGTTTCATGCCTTATGTGTAGCAACAAACCGGTGCATAGAAAAGTGTTCCTGTGGGTTTTATTGTCATTTAATTTTTTAAGAAAAAAAATGCCTTTAACCCGGTTGTACCCATAAAATCGTCTAATTTCATGATATGTGACCCTGCAGCACAAAAGGTGTTGAGTCGCTGGGGGATATTTGTAGCAATAGCCAACAATACATTGTATGGGTCACAATTATACATTTCTCTTTTATGCCAAAAATCATTAGGATATTAAGTAAAGATCATGTTCCATGAAGATATTTTGTAAATCTCCTACCGTAAATATATCAAAACTTAATGCTTGATTAGTAATATGCATTGCCAAGAACTTCATTTGAACAACTTTAAAGATGATTTTCTCAATATTTAGATTTTTTTGCACCCTCAGATTCCAGATTTTCAAATAGTTGCATCTCAGCTAAATATTGTCCTCTCCTAACAAACAATGTAAAGCTTATTTATTCAGCCTACATCTGCAAGATGACTATTAAGAATTGCATTTAAGCATCTGCTTTGTACAAACATCTGATAGACGTCTTTAAGATACATTCTAAATCATAAACATTTTAATGACATTTTCTATTCGACATCTATGTGTGCTATCTGGGAGCCAGTCACATATCGGTTGTGTAAAGCTTCACTTATGACTCAAACAACGAAGCGACTGCAGAACAGTGTCTTTTATTTTAATTTCTAATTTATGCATCTGAGATATGCTTTCTAGGGTAAATGCGCATCACATGGAATCGGTTTAAAATCACTCCATGAATTAGGCTTCACCCTTTATAGGCATATCGGTGAGCTTCCCGTTACCGGTTCGATCCTTTATTTTGCCGGTATTGAAATCGGTGTGAGAGAGAGCCGAAGAGAGCGATATTTCGGCAGAAACAGTTGGCAGGTGAGACGCTCTTTATCAAAATCGGGTTGATCTGAGACTCATTGCCTGTCAGTCTTATTAAATGTGAGGAAATTCGAAAAGAACGCATTTTAAGTGCAACCTTTAGACCGCTTTATTAGCTCTGTTATTTAATCATGCCCACTGCATGCCACTGAAGCGTATTTCCATCAAATGAATGTAATTAACTGTATTTAGGAAATACCTTTCAGCACATTACAGTTGAACATCAGGTACTGTATACGGTCAATAAAGCATACAACACGGACAGGTCATTTGAAATTGGTAACACTTTCGATTAGGGAACACTATCCACTATTAACTAGTTGCTTATTAGCATGCATATTACTAGCACTGGCTGTTTATTCATGCTTATAAAGCGCGTTATTATGCCTTATGACCGTATTTTAGATTTATTAACCCTATACCTCATACCTAAACATAAGTGCAACAACTGCGTTACACTTAGTTTATTGAGGGAAAACTGTTAGTTAAAAGCGAATATGTGTTCAGTAATTTAAATAGCACACTACAAACGACAAGCAACTATTTTATTTCATAATCATTGTACTAAAGCATGCTAAGGAATAAACGCAATTCGTTGTGTTTCTACAGTATATATTGACGCTTATTTAAATGCCTTGGTGCACATGTATTTTCCTTAAAATAATACCAAATTAAAACAAAACGTGTTGAGAGGAAAAGAAAATCGTGCATGCATGAAACTGTGTATCTATGTGGAGTAAACTTAAGTGTGAATGAACGACAACATTATTTTTAATAACACCGCAGAGTTGACAAGTGTACTTCTGGTTTAATACACTTAGTATGTTTTATCTTTAAATTCGTGCACTTTTTTAACCTTATTTACGTGGGCTACTATTATAAAATTATACAATTTATAAAACTTTTTTTTTTAGTTGAAAGTAACATCACGAGCGCTTTTTAAGTGTTAGGCATGAACGTTTATTGCGATATACATCATTTAAATTAATATTTAATTTGTTAATTATGTTTTATTGTATTTATTATTAAATTATATTTGCTCTGTTTTGTATTACTTTGAGGGAAAAAGAATCTACACAAAGGCATTTTAAATAAGCTTCAAAATGTGCACATATATACATAAATATACTTACAATACAAAGTCTAAGGGCAAAAAAACTAACGATTATACATCATTCTTGTGCTTGTTTGGTGTAACAGTAGATGGCGACATTGCACCGCGTTTAACTTGTCAAATTCGGTAAGCACAGGCCTTGAGCTGAGCATTAGGGGTTAAGCTGAGTTAACCTCGGCACGCTTGTTGACTTTCTCTATTCATTCTTCTCATTGATAAATCCAATAATCCTCAAATTCATCTAAGAGGTGGCCCCTGCTTTTATTGGACTGTCCCTTATTTCGTGGGAGTCGGGAACATAACGGGTTTTTGACTATTGAGATTTCATTGAGAAATTTGTTGAAGTATGAATGAAATGTGTATTTTATTTATTAATTGCATGCTTGATTTAGAGGGCATCCGCGTGCATATATTTCGATCGAGTGTTACGAGTTAGACAATCACTGTGATTATTGATCAGAAATTGGTCAAACGTGTGGCTTTCTTTGGTGGGTTAGGGTTATGTTTTCTTTACCCTAGCAACCCAGTTTAAATCGGGTTGAAATGTTTTACCTATGCTACCTACCTGTTTATTTTTACACGCGTTCTTTTCTTTAGAAGAGCGCATTTGATGGTGAAGAAGCGAGTTATTCTTATTTCTAAAATACACATTTCCACAGACAGTTGACTAAATGCATACAGTAAATATTGCTGGTTCAAATATGTGACCTGTTATTCTTTTCTCCAGAGAAGCGGAACAAGTTTGGGGGAGTTTCGTGCATTGCTAAGGGAAGTGCATGGTGAACTGATTTTAATTATAGAAGGCTGTACAATTAAATAAGCCTATATTTGCTTCAAACCAGTTACAATAAGTCTTTGTCGTCTTTTACGACAAACTCTTTTAAACATGCTTAAGCAATAAATAAATACACTTACTGTTTTTTTGGGGGGGTTTTTTAGAATACATCGTTTTATTGTACTGTACATAACTGTAATTTATCAACTTGTTAAACTAACAAAAGTGCAATCATTATTATTCTAATACGGTTTTCGTAGGCCTTTTTTCTTGTACACATGACCACAGACCTACACATTCACCCCTGAAAATATAAGAGGTGGAAATACTGAACACACATAAGGTTTAAACAAATAAGATATTTAGTATTTCGCGGTGTTGCTGAGTGCATCGAAACTAACTAGGTTTACTTTTACTACGACTTTACATGCTCACTTATTGAGCACCTTCCCCTTTATCCTCATTGGAAATGTGGTCAAATCAAATAAAAGACTTGGCTATTGATTATGGACTGGATAAACAGCTTTGCTAAACAACATGTCTCCTCATTTGAAGACGCTTCGAGGTTTTTCCAAGATAAAGTAAATATGTCATAATCTTTCCCAAATCAAAAAACAAAAAAAAGCCCAAGCGCTTTCCCTCCCTGTGGAGTCCTCAGTGCCGATCATGTCATTTATTCCTTCATAGTTTCTCTCAGTAAATACGGAGAGATGAACGACTTCGTTTCACCTTGCATTGCTTTTATGTATTCTTCATAGATAACCGTGCATGCATCAAGCGCACACAGTCTCGTAATTTGCGAGTTCAGTCCGTATGTTCGGATTTATTATTATTTTTTGGCTTGTTTAAATTACATAACGCATGGCTTTACATCTTGACAGACTCCTTGGGGATGTAGCTGATGGTGATAGTAGGATCCACTGCTGGATGGATGAAACGACGTGATACCGTTGAAGTTCAGCACAAAGTCTTTTCTGTCACAGACTGGCGATGAGTGGGATTGGTATCGAGACATTCCTGCTGGCAAAAACACACACACACCAGTATTAATATATTGCTAGAATAATGTCATCATCGAAAGTATGCTTAATTGTCTTTACAGTCCTCTTAGTAGTGGAAGCATCAGAGCTTGTTTAGGGCTTTTTACAAGAAAAGTGATATTGCTTTTAGGTTTAATAGAAGACTCAGCTCAGACAATGCATTCTAGTGCTTTCATCGCCATGCCAGCATTTGAAGAACAATGCATTGTTTTCCGTAAGTGAACTCAGTTCAACCAAAATCAAACTTCCTCCCATTTTGTGTGTCAACGCATTATTAGAATTATTCACAGCATATGTCTTGTGTTGTCTTATATTAAAACGTAATTTCGTGTTTATTTGTTCTTCACCTGGGCCTCATAGGAAGCCTCACAGTTAAAACAGCTCGCACTGGCTAAACTGAACACGCGTGTAAAATCCTCTTTAGTTTGCACTAATGTCGGGTTTTCAACTACTGGCAAAGACAGCACTGTTTTCTTAACCTTATGCAATGATGGAAATAAAAAGAAAATCGCAAACAGCTCACAAAGGCCTTTTGCGTCACACATCTGCTATTTTCCTAATTATAGTGTGTCTCCAAAACAGCACTGCAGGAAAACCAACTCAAAGAGTGTGAGCAATTCTTAATCGCCACGCACAAACTTTAATTCATTCGTCTAAATGCACCCTTAGCACACGTAACACATGTAGGCCTCTGAGAAAAAAAAATACTTACATGTCCCAATTTGAAGGAATAAAAAAATGATATGATTGTACACTCGCGCGACTCTGGAATCAGCCCTTTCTATAAATACTGTGGTCCCTAATTGTAAATAGTTATCGATGTACAGGCATAATGATTGCAATAAAATGCATTTTTAAAAGCATCAATGAAATTGCTTCGACAATCTGTACTACTTTAATACTTCGAAAAAGGCTAAATTGTTGCACATGATGTCTGCTAAAAATTGTATACTAACTTGATTTGTGTGCTTAAATTGTAATATTTAGGCAGGCTTTTCGTTTTAAACGACATCACATTACAATGTTTTTAAGACAACAGCAGCTACATTGATTTGTATTTATGGGAACTACACTCTAAAAAATGCTGGGTTGTTTCAACCCAACTTTGGGTCAAATATGCACTAACCTGGGTTAGTTGGGTTTTACATTAATTTTTTTAACCCAAAAGTTGAGTTAGTCCATACTTGATCCAAAGTTGCATTGAAACAACCCAGCATTTTTTTAGAGAGTATAGCTTACTTAAGTATTCTATAAATGCCTTCTTAGACCTGCTCAACTTTATACAGCAATATCAAATCGAGACACTGTAAAGAGTGTGTGCATTAGCGGCTTCATAGCCTACCTGAGATGTCTGCCGACTCTCTGCCGTTGTGATGCAGATAGCCCTGCTCCAGAGAATAAGGCGGCATACTCGAGTGTAATCCGGAGGAGTTTGGGCTGCTGGAGGCTAGCGGCTGCTGTTTAATGTAAGGAGACACTCCTGATGAAGCCCAGTGTGCCGAGGCGGCTCCATACGGCGAATGGCACTCCAGAGAGCCGCTCATGGCCGGCGGAGAGTGCAGCGGACTGTTGCTGTTGTCTGGGCCGTACTCGCCGTTGGAAGCGACCTGGCACGCCGTCATGTATGTAGAACCCGAGCTGGGCGACATGTGTGAGACATGATGGCCTGCTGTACTGAGGCCATCGTAACCCGTGTGAACGCCAGGCACAGGGTTGCTCATCATGTCCAGGTTGTAGCCGTTGGTATGGCAGGCCAGGGACGCGGAGGGCGACTGGAAGTCGAAGTTTTGGGGCAGCATCGAAGCGCCGAAGCCGATGCCGTTCATCATGCGGTACATGGGTTTGAGAGCCTGGCATTTCCTTCGGAAACCACGGGGCCTGCGTCGGAAAGAGCCCTCCTCGAACATGAACTCGCTCCCGGGGTCGATGGTCCAATAGTGGCCTTTTCCCGGCCGCCCGAGGCCTTTGGGAAGTTTGATGAAGCACTCGTTAAGAGACAAATTGTGTCTGACGGAATTTTTCCAGCCTTGGTAGGAACCCCTAAAAAACGGGAAGCGCGCTTGGAGGAACTGATAGATTTCACTCAGCGTTAACCTTTTGGTCGGGGAGCTCTGTATCGCCATGACTATGAGGGCGATATAGGAGTAAGGCGGCTTTTCGGGGCGCCTCACGCCCGAGTTGGACTTTTTGCCCTTGCTGCCGGTCGCAGCTGTGCTCTCCAGCGCTGTCTGTGTGCTCTGAAGCGCCGAGTGCATGGTACTGGATGCCGGGCTGGATCTGATGGGAGCCGGCGTGTCCAGCTGCTGCTGAGAGCTCTCAGTCGTCATTGCTAAGCGGTGTAGCCCAAAGGAAGCTGGACGGGTTTAAAAAGACGGGTTCAGTCTTCAAAGAATGAGAGTCGGGGCTAAAAATACGGGAGAAAACTATGCGTACTCCAAGCAAATCTCTCTTAAAAGCCAGTGTCTCTCCGAGGTCAGTGCGCCACAATTGTGCTCCTGGTTGAAGCCACCAGCTGTGTGTCGCCAGGATAGCGACCCCTCCTTAGTCTCTTGGTGGCCATCGTGAAGACTAATCCTTTAAGAGAAGGAAACTCAATGCTCCGGAGTCCTCTGGCGCAAAGACGTGCGGCCAAACAAAACGCGACCACCTATCAATTCGTAAATCTCTCTCTGCCCCCTAGATCCCCGCTAAATTCCTCCAAGAACTCTCCTCAAACTGCGGAGACCCACCCCTTTTCCATGTCTGGCATGCCTCCAGCTATCGGTCTGGCAGGAGGCTGTGCAGAGTCCGAGGAGAGAGACTCCCCACCTCCCCTCTGACAGCCTAAATACACGCAATAACGCCATTTATCAAGCCTAGCCCGACGTTTCGATCAACAGCGCCACACGCCAAACACCGGGGCGAAGGCTGTCAGAGCTCCAGTAATTAATGGCGTGTTTTGGTGAGAGTTCTGGCACTGGAGGACGTGAGGTTGAAATAGAAACGCACTTCTAGTGTGTGGCACGATGTAACGGCGCGTTTGACCGTCGAGCGAACAACGTGCGAAGCAAGAGTTCATCGCTTCGCCGAAGAGAGAAGAATGCGAGCACGTAAGGCAGTGACCTGGTTGAGCGTCTTGTCAAGTACGCATGATGGGGGTGGGCGAAAAAAGTCTATCTCCAAGTGTATACAAGTTCTTGTAAAGGGCTGTTCTGGATAAATGATTTTGACATGAGTGGAAGCAGGCTTTTTCCATCAGCCGCTGCGCCAGTGCTCGGATGCCACACACAGCGCAGTGTCAGTTTACCGTCCCAGACCCCTATCATCCCCCCTGAGAGAGGGACTAATTAATTGTGGAAAGTGAGCTTAATTGGCCATACGAAAAAATAAAAGAAAGAAAGAAAAAAATCTACAGTGCAACGCAACATTCGTGATTATCGTGAAAGAAAAACAATAAATGCACAAAGTCACTTAATTTTATTTTAAATGTTTAACTAAAACCAACGCAACCGTGCATGCAAAATAATAATAATAATAATAATAGTTTTTATGATTGCATAATCAAAGTAGTCGGTTCTATTATTAACGAATTTTGTTTTATTATCATCACACGCGTCAATGATTAGGCCTATTTTAAACAATTCTTAGTGTGTGTATATTTATTTGCTCTGTAAACTAATCGATTGTACTACTGTTTACTGGCCTCTTACAATTTAAACATTAGGCCTACACAACAGTTGGTCTTTTTTTTATTTGGCTTTTTCATGAATACGCGCACTAAAATATACGAATGCAACGCGAGGGCAATATTCACAGCCGTGCCTCATAGGCAGAAACAAGCAGCCTCACATTTTTATCAAAGACAACAAAAGGATGTGGAGATAAAATCAGCCCTCGTGATAACAATAAAGGTAAAGAAAATAATCGCCACAAAAATCCCCGGCAACATCAAACCCACTATCCCCGCTGCGTTCAGGATGCACGCTTGGCTTAGAAAACGCGTGCGCGGTGCAGAAGGAAAATACGTGAAAGACTTTGAAGGCTTCTCGTTGCGGGGATAATGTTGTTGTACTAGACTGCTGGATCCCTCTACTGTTGCAGGTGACCTTTTGACTAAAGGTGACAAATCGATGTCGACTCTCCGAGTGCGCATTTGAAGGCTAAGAGCTGAATAATGGCGATATTAGAGGTTTTTACTCTCCGCGTGACAAGAGGCGCTTCTGGGGACGGATATTTGCAGTTCTGGGCAGAAAATATAAATACTGAATTGCTAAATATATCTGTGTCCGCTCTCGGGGAAACTCTGCGAAGAAAAAAGCAAAGCCCTGAGTTCTCGAGGCGCCTTCGAGTGACCAATGTTGCTCTCCCTCACAAGTCAATTGTTTAAATTGCAATCAAACAAATAAACTGCATGATGATAACAAAGATTACGCTCTTTGGGGAATTACTGACGTGGGTTTTAATTTGCATCTTCATTTTGATATGAAAAATACAAAAAAGGAAAACAAACAAATTTGGATACCTATAAAAATGTAATCCACAAGCAGTTATAAATTAGTACCATTTGACCGTGCGAAATAAATTTGATTGCAATATGAAATGTCACATTTTTGCCTGCTGTTGTGCAGTAGATATTGTACATTACATCCTGTAGGTTGCAGTACAGTCTCTCCAGATGACAGACCCTTTAAACGCCATAAATGGCAACAGGCCTTGTCAGCTTGATTGGTGCTAATGACTTTCTCCTTGACGTCACGTTACACTTCACACGTAGAAGTTGAGGTCGATTGTTTTTCTTCTTCTTCTTTTTAGTTTGGCAGGAGCAAGTGATGTCTAATAAATGATTTCAATTATTTGAATAACATTTGTGACTGTAAAGGATAGGCCTACAAATATATAGACATTTGAACTTGTGTGGGTTATTCTCTTGCGCAGGCGAATGTTTATATTCACTCAATTAACTTATTAATTCGTCCATGTATTGTGGATATGATATCATAATTGGTGCTTCTGAAACGGTCTGCTTTTTAGGAAGATTATCTATTGAGACGTGTCTATTTGGCCAAAAGATAACTCAGGTTGTATAAGATATTAACAAGGATTAATATAGTTACACAGTCCCAAAATAATCATAATAATAATAATGAAATACTTAAAAATTAAATAAATATAAAAAATAAAAATAAATAAGTAAATGCATAAAAAACTTCTTTTTTTTTTATTAAAGCGAACGAACGAACGAAAATGTAACAATAATAACAAAAACTGCTACTACTACTACTTGTTTGACGGGTGTGTTTAAAGGATAAACTACGTTTAAAGCAGAAACAAGGACACATTTACAAATTAAGCATCTTGTGGGTTTGACGACCTGAGTTAGATACTGTACTTGGCCTTAACAGCTGAGTTATGTCATCTTATCTTCAGGACCGTGGACAGCTCGTGGAAAGGTATGGACCTGGGATTTCATTTCAATATCCACAGCTGCCTCAAACTGAAGCTGCGTTATCTTATTTTATTGTCCGATAACCAAAGTCTCAAAACTGCCACGTTTTCAACATGCTGAACTATTAATATGTTAAGGATGCGGATGCAGGGGAAGTGTGATAACAAACAGAGGCGCCCAGACAGAAGGGCATTATGATTACACCACCTGCAGGTGCTGCTATGAAACTCTGGCCATTGCAAACATAGTAACATTTAGGGCTAATTCAGGATAAGTGGGACATGTTTTGTCCCAATTTTAAAAAAAAAAGTCCCAATTTATCTGAATTCACCTCTACATTATGATTTGAAAACGTGAACATGCATTTTGTTTCTTTTAGGAATCACATGGTAATTGTAATCAACATTTGCTATTTGAAATCACAATAAGCAGCACCGTCAGTAATTGTGCAAACATCTTTTCGTGAAATTAATATCACAGGATAATATATTTCAAAACCTCTGGCCATGAACTTCTTGATTGATAACAATCAATTCGTGTTTAATTTTAAAACATGTTTTATTATTCAATATAAAATGTGCATGCATTCTGTCAGAAAAAAAATAGTTTACAATAATTCCAGTTTAGATGCAGGAGCCTCACTTTCTGTGTAAGAACTCAAATTGAGCTTGAATAGTTTATCTCGAACTGTAAATCTGAAATGGAAACAAGTTTACATTTATAAGAATCGTTTTAGGCACCTGGTTCAACACACTTAAAACAAACACAAAGGGCAATAAATACACAGACGACAGCTTAAAACAACGCAACCGCTCAGTAGGACGATACAAACAGAATAGCTATTAAATAGTTCACAACTTTCACTCCTTGTCATTCTGCATAAAACGTTCCCGGACGAACTTTACGCAGGCGGATGAAATGTATGTCTTTGTCAAGTCACAAGTGCTCAGAAAGTGCCAAAGTTCCCCACGCGATATTACGACAACAAATAGTCGATCTTGAAGGGGTGAAAGCCCGCGGACGCGTGTGGGATCGACAGGCACTCGGATGTCAGCTGGAACGGGAGAAAGTCCCGTTGGTGACGGCAGCTGATGGCGGGGTCCTCCGGGTGTCCAAAGGATCGAAGCGCATGCGTTTGGGGAAGAGCCACAGGGGAGCCCCGCATGACAAATCCCCCGTGCCAGGTGTCGGCTTTGCGTTCCTCTTTCCTGAAAGGACGGCTGAGGATGCTGTCAATGGCGAAGGAGCTTGTAAACTTGGCGCTGGAAGGAGGCGTAACGATAGTGTCCACCGCAGGAGCTTGGCTCGGCTCCTCTGGCTCCTTGCCCAGTTTTTTGCTGATGCGCTTTCTCCTCCGACGAAACACTCCGTCCGCAAAGGTGTACTCGCTCTGCGGGTTCAGCATCCAGTAGTTGTCCTTCCCCCACGGTCTGGAGGGATCCCGCAGCACCTTGAGAAAGCAGTCGTTGAGAGACAGATTGTGGCGCACTGAATTCCTCCAGCCGGTGTAGCTGCCTCGAAAAAACGGGAACTTTTTCATGAGGTAGTCATTGATTTCGGCCAAAGTGAGGCGACCTGAGTTCGAATCCCGGATGGCCATGGCGATCAGAGCGATGTATGAGTACGGAGGCTTGGGTCTCCGGGTGTAGGGCTTGCCTTTGCTCTCTGCGCCCGGAGGAACAGGTGCGGGACTGTGCGCCACGCAGTCTCCATCCGAGCCCAGCTCTTCCTCCGCGGACATCGGCGACGGGATGCTGCCCTCGGCGTCACTGCAGAGCTCCGCGGGCTTGGAGTTGTAGTGACCCCCGCAGAAAACCTCCAGCTTCATTGGCTGCGCTTGTGACACTTTAACTGTCCAGACGCTTCCGCCGAGTAAGGCTCCTTAAGAAAACACCGGAGAAAGAGAGCTAGAATAGCCACGCGGAGCTGTCAAACACAATCCAACGCGTGAGAGTGACAGGACCTGTACCTGCTGCAGATAAGTGCACTTAACATCCCTAGCGCGCGCTCAGCTGTCTAATATAGGCGCTCACCTCCGGGTATGCCTACAGGGGGCGGGGCCTGCATGTCTTTAAGTCTTAAAATCACTCTTACAAAAACACACGGATCATGCACACCCTGTTTTGAAATAAAGCGGTCGAGCGTATGTGGACAAACATCAGACAGACTCGTGATGAATTGCTTTGTTGGTTTGAGCCGAGTTTCGTCACAGCGAGGCGGCTTCACCTGCGTCCTTGCTCACCTTTGCGCACCACACAGAAGAGTTTCACCTCAGGAAAGCAGGTGGCGTGCGTTTATCAGACATGGCACGCCGCGCAGGAAGAATAGTCCTAAGAAGTATATTTAGACTTAGAACTGGTTTAATCATAATAAGTCGCAACATATTGTAATCACGTACCAACATTTTAGTTGTGTCAATCACATCCCTCATTAGTCATTAACTGCAGTGTGTTACATTTGTTGATGATATTATGCTCAACATTCCTTTGGGTAGAGCATTGAACTGTTTAATTACTGCAAAAGAGGACGTTTTTAAAAACAAAACAGTGATATCATGCCTGTGCAGTTGTTTAGCATCCCATTTATACACTTACAGCATTTATGATGAATGTCATTCATGCAGGTAAATAAAATATATAAAGGATATAAAGGCACAATTCCATGCAGCTTTGAATTTAGAGTATATATTTCTTCTAATTTCAAGCTCGAGTTAGGTTGCATCAAATATTTTAGTCATTAAACACTGAATGGACACATTTTGACCTGTGTCACATGTCTAATGCAGTAAAAACAACTTATATTACTCAAACAAGCAGAATGTGCTTTAGAATTATGCTTTAAACATGCATTATGCAAACATGTGTAATAGTTTCTTTTATGTGTTTTGAACACTCAATTGGTGTCAGAATGCCTTTAAGACTATAAATCACACTCTAAAAAATGCTGGGTTAAAAAGGGACAAACCCAGCTATTGGGTTGTTTTGACCCAGCGGTTGGATTCAAAACACCCCAACTGCTGGGTCAAAACAACCCAACCACTGGGTCAAAACAACCCAAGAGCTGGGTCAAAACAACCCAAAGCTGGGTCAAAACAACCCAAGAGCTGGTTCAAACACCCAACAGCTGGGTCAAACACCAACACCGCTGGGTCACAACAACCCAAAGAGCTGTTCAAAACAACCCAAGAGCTGGGTCAAAACAACCCAAGCGCTGGGTCAAAACAACCCAACCGCTGGGTCAAAACAACCCAACCGCTGGGTCAAAACAACCCAAGAGCTGGGTCAAAACAACCCAACAGCTGGGTCAAAACAACCCAACAGCTGGGTCAAAACAACCCAACCGCTGGGTCAAAACAACCCAACAGCTGGGTCAAAACAACCCAACAGCTGGGTCAAAACAACCCAACAGCTGGGTCAAAACAACCCAACAGCTGTTCAAAACAACCCAACTGCTGGTTCCAAACACCCAACCGCTGGGTCAAAACAACCCAAGAGCTGGGTCAAAACAACCCAACAGCTGGGTCAAAACAACCCAACCGCTGGGTCAAAACAACCCAACAGCTGGGTCAAAACAACCCAACTGCTTGGTCAAAACAACCCAACAGCTGGTCAAAACAACCCAAGAGCTGGGTCAAAACAACCCAACTGCTGGGTCAAAACAACCATCATACTAATGGTTATTGCATAACTGCAATCATACTAATACCACAATACCACAATGAAGAAAAGTCCCTTTAAAAAATGAAAACTTTTTATATTTCACCTGCTCTGAGGTCAACGAGGTCACACACGCTCAGGAGTTTTGTAGTTTTTGATATTTTTAAGTAATTGGGTTTATATGTTCTGCCTTTGTCAATTCAATTGCAAAAATAATAAATAAAATGAGTATCTATTGAAGTAAATACTAGATTGGTCTATATATAATAAGCATTTGACATTTATTTTTGTCTCTGAGGAATGATGTAGGAAATGCATTTTATGAAAAAGATCTACATTAACAGTTTGATGCATGCACTTTGTTCTGTTTTCTCCTAGTACGCAGGAATTGAAATGCATATTTTGCATGGCTCATGCCAATACAACTATTCGACTAATCTTCATTAGCATCAATGGTTTCTCTAATTCTTTGCCAAGAAACAAGAGAACGACCAACTGTCAAGTTTAATATGCTACACATTTGTAACGAACATTTATTTAGTTACAGAATCTGCTTGAGACACACATTATCATCCTCCAATCTCATCATTTTGAGCATCCGCCCATTGACTGCTTGTTGCTTTCCATGAACCTGTCGCTGTTTCCTGCAGGTTTAACCATAACTCAAATATTTAGATTTGAAGTGCTTTGCAGATATTCATTAATGTGTGAGAGAGGTTTACCACACGCTCCTCACAGTCGGCACATTGGATGAAGCAGTAGGCTCCACTTCCAGGCTGCGGCCAGCCGCATGAACGCTGGTAATTACACCTGCAGTACCTCATTACCAGTTAATCGTCTTTCACTGACCGTAAAAACAAGTTAAGGGTGTGACGGGGGAAACAAGCATGATGCATACAGTCCCTCACTGATTAATCTATTAAAATAAGTTGCCTATTAAATGTCCACAACATATGATTTAGATCTCGCCTCTGCAATTCAAATTCAAAAGGCAAGTCTATTTAGTGACTAATGTATGATTTCAATTAGATTTGTAAATATCATTTCAAGGTTCGCTCATTTTTATGAAGCAGTCTGAGCTAATTAAATCAGACAAATGTAATTATTGTCATACGTGGATCGCTTGAAAATGTAGGCTGAAGCTTGTTTTTGATGAACGTGAGTAACTCCGATGATGAGATTTGCGTGAAATCGGGACTTTTTTTTCAAATTGGTCAAAATGTGTAATAAATGCACACCACCTGGTTTTCTACACTTAACCGAAACTTTTTTTATGCGCTGTAATGAGCATAAGATTTTGGCTCTTGTACTGATATTTGAATATGGTTCATTAAAACTTGGCCGAATTCTTGATGTAAAATGTCAGATGCTGAGTTATATTCCTTCCAGCAGTCAGGAATGAATGGGTATTCCTCTATGAAAGCCTGGCTTGGACCTGCTTACTCCACACTGGCCTAGCCAAATAAATACAGCACATACTGTGGTCTGTAGCGCTGCGTTCTGCAGGGCAGGTTCAACAAAAAAAATAAAAATGATGGACCAGTGGAGTTACAGGCATGCGCACCCTCTAATTTTCCCCTCCTGTGTTTATATGTGGCTTTCCAGATTGAAATTGTTTCCAGTAATCTGGAGCGCACAACTAACAGTCCTGAGCATAAACAGTGTAGACCAGACCTGATGGGCTTTTTCTTGAACAATGCGGGTGGAATTGAGAAATTTATCACAACTAAACTCGTCCGATCAGTCTTTAGTTCGTTGTTTTGTTCAGATGATCTCCTTTGCGCTGACGACAGACAGTAATAACCTTCAGACTCTGTGATCTTTTAATACAGTTTACATTGTAATCTTCTTCAGATCCATGTCTGTATTATCAAATGAGCATCTCCACACCGTTTTGAGCCATCAAAGTTGCGAAAAAAGAGCATGCCGTGAACTCAAAAACTGGTAGACGACCCACTGTTGCGATCTATTTTCCACAGCCTACTTTCATAACGCTTGTTTATAATCGCAAACAGAAACGGCGCATTCAGCATTCAAGCCTGGAGTGATCCTTTCCACACAGTCACATAATACACTGTAAAAAATGACCGTGAATTTAACGGTAACAGACTGTAAAAAGGCTACAGTAAAAACCTGTTAAATGGTTAACGGTAAATTCTCCTACTATATATGGTGAAAAACTGTATTGGACATTAATTTTACGGTAGTATAGCGTTTTTAGAAGTGAAAAAGACTGTATAATTTACAGTGAATAACCGTAAATTGACATTCCCAGAATTCCCTGCCTTACATTTCAAATTTGATGTTTTTTTTTTAAATAACTATGTTTCTTCTTAGTTTTTTCTTATCAGTTTTGTATATTAGGGTTGTGTGTTACACCTAATGTTGTTAAATGAATGTTTATTGCATTATTTCAGTCTCATGTGTGTTACCGTGATGGTGTTTAGTGTTTGTGTGAATGACGCTGTGCACCTTCTATATATGTTATTATTTAAAAGCTGCTTGTGATGGGCTTTGGTTCATCATGTGACTTTCTCATCACCTCCTGCATTTGGTGGTTATCAGTGTATTACAAAGGTGCAAAACAGATTTCAGTTCTTCAATAGGTTGGTATATTAACATTATATCAGTTAATGAAATTACGGTATTTAACTGTAAATTTAAGTTAAAACCGTAAAAGCTAAAACGTTGCTACCGTAGTTTTTGCGGTAAAATTCCGGCAACCACAGCTGCCGATTTTTACCATAAATCTTATTTTTTTATTGTTATTTATTACATGTAATCTGGATTACATAATCAGATTCCAAACATTCAAGTACTCAGAACTAAATTTTATAAGATTTTATAATGCTCGTAATCAGATTACAGTTAGTTTTTATGGATTACATGATTACATCATTATTGATTCTGAAAGAGAGCATGTACATTAATGTCAGTGTTGTTTTCATGATTATTAACGTTTGTTCGTGTAATGCAGGGATTCTCAAACATTTTTGTCATGACAGAAGATCACCTATTCCCTGCTTGTGCCGACCTTTAACTGATTGGACTGTTTGAGGTTTAAATTTGCATAGGGAATGTTTGACGTGAAAGTAGAACTCTGTATATCTTCATATTGTAATCTTTGTATTCTTGAATTGAGGTTTACGGTATTGACATTTTGTTGTAACAGCAAAACAATCCAGAGGTTTTTATTGACAAAACGTCCTTACCTGCAATGATGCTGATAAAGTCAATAAACAATAAAACAATATCTACTTGAAATATCAAGTAAGAAAATTTATATTTTTAATAATTTAACACACATTCGAATGTTTTCAGTTCTCTGATGTTGATTAATGGTCACATTGCCATGGTAAACAGGCCAATTAATTATTTCTACTTTTAGTGTTCAATGTTTAAATAATTTATTTTATGATTTAAATCATTATCAGCTTTTTTATCAACTCACAAACCCACTGCAGTTCTCGTATTAAGCCCAGTTTGGGAAACCCTGGTGTAATGTTATGTTTAATGCATTTGATGCTGATATAAAAAAATGGAATATATTTTCTTTCTCTTTGCTTTTTATATCAATATGGTTTGTTTAATGGTATAAACTTAAGAAAATCTAAAAGTAATCTAAAAAGTAGTCAGATTACATTACCTAAAATGAGTAACCTAGATTACATTACTAACTACAGCTTTCATCATGTAATATGTAATCAGATTAACAACTTTACTAACTATTAATAAGCAGCAGATTAGGAGTTTATTGAGGCAAAAGTCATAGCTTATACTGAGAACTGCTCCCCAAACTAAACTTTACCGGTTAAGTTTTCCTCAATAATCCAGCAGAGATCTTTAACCATTTAAAATGGTTATTTGTAAGAGGGTTGGCCATTTGGCTTCATATTTTAAAAGCATGCCAATGACAAACGATCACAAGTTTTGCCAATTTAGCAGAATTTCCCTTTACGTGCATCCTCTAGAAACAGCCTCATTTAGTTCACTGACTGATTTTAAGAAAGAAAACATAACATTAAAAATGCATTTGCTCGCAGCATGGCTGATAAATGATGCTTATTTGTATTTTTGCATGCACATCACGATGAATAAACGTCCTAACAGATTCCAGATCAGGGCCGGACACAAACACCTCAATGGGAACATGCCTGTAATGCCAAACATAGTTTTCTGCTGCTTTAACACCTATACATAATTCATAATACAATGCATTCTTCACATTATTTTGCATCAAGCAAATAATCACAGTCGTTAGCACTTTCTGTTCCATAATTACCTATAAAAGCATGACGGTTGTTTGGAAATGTGCACGCATTGTAGGGTGGCATTAAAAGTCCAGAAGACTATATTTAAAGTTCCAAGGCTTATTTTGTAGATGATCATCTCTATAAACGCTGTTCCGGGTGAGAATACGTGTTCCCAATTCAAACAAAATCTTCAAATGTGATGAAGAATTTCACTATGTGGATAAAAATATGATATAAATATGATGGTAAAGAAAGATCCATTGGATATTAGACTTAATAGACTTACTAAAATGCAGACGTGGCGTCTGTCAAAGCACACTTGCTGATTGTATTTCTTACAGTAATTACAGTACAGGATCAGCAGATGAAGGTGAACAGGGTTCAAGTTCGTTCACGCTCTTTGATATGAGAGCTAGAAACAGGTCTGAACCTGCGGAGCCCATTGTGAATCATCTATTTCGGTACCGAGGTCTCTCACCTTCATACTGTATTAAAAAAAAACCTTGATGGAAACAAGAATACAATGAGACTGGCAACTAATATAACAGAGAACAAAGTTACTCAGAAGTGAAGAGCTGAACTCAGGAGTCGCACGATGTGATGCGATGAGGGACACCAGGTTGGCAATTTTGTAAAATCAACTTATGACACATTATAACACATGGAAATGTTAATTTTTGGTTTTAAAGTATTCTTTTCAGAATTGTAATGTGTATATATATAATCAGAATATATAATGTATATATATATACAGTGGTGGCCAAAATGATTATAACACTAGTATTTCCACCAGCTAAAAAGTCAGTTATTTCTATCTTTTGCTGTATTTTTATTTATTTTTTAAAGTACTTTTTAACACACAACAGGGTGGACAAAATTACTTTGCTGTGAGATTTTGAAAGGAATATGTAAAATGTTACTTAAGACGTTCTTAAACATGCATATAACTGAATATAACTTCATAATTTAAATGACTTCCAATCACCAAAATAATTGTTGTATTTATGATGAAATTGGGATATGCATTTGAAAAATGATGATATTTGGTGTTTAAAATGCTGCAAAATGTTTCAAAATATTTTTCAATATGCGTAGAGGGTTCAAATGGTGTTATTTATGACTTAGACAGCTTTGATGTTTGTATTGTTCAGCATTTAAGGCAGTAAGCCCGTGATCTTAATAGGGACACAAAAGGCAGCGAACAGCAGCAATGCCCCCCCAGCTGACTGATGCATTATACGCAACAACCCCTTCATCCAGCGTGAGAGAGATGGGCACTCTTCCCCTCCCTCCTCGCGCTGCTCTCTTAACTTGAAAAAAGAGCCAAACAACTTACTCACGCAGGAGGTTTGCACGAGATCCTGCCCTCCCTTAAAGGAATATTTCACCCAAAAATGAAAATTATGTCAACGTTTAATCATGTTGGTTCAAACCCGAATGATTTTCTATCTTCTGTTGTAACCAAATAGTTGCCGGTATCCATTGACTTCCATAGTATTTTTTATGCTATGAAAGTCAATGGCTACCATCAACTGTTTGGTTACCAACATTCTTCAAAATATCTTCTTTTGTGTTCACAAGCTAAAATAACTTCATACAGGTTTGGAAAACAGGAGTAAATAATGACAGAATTCTCATTTTTGGGTGAACTGTCCCTTTAATTCAAGATATATTCCCAAGAAACAGATATATTTTTGCAGGAAATAATAACAAAAAGACTGAATAAGACCATTTTTTCAGTGCATTTTCAAATTTGTATTTTCCATGGGTGAATTTACTAGAACACAAGATCAATAGTGGATAAAGTCATAAATATTAGTAGGTGTAATAGCCCTGTGTGCTTGTCAATGTCAGGTTATGATCTGTTCTGTACATCATGAACAACACAGGCTGAATATCCTTATGCCTGGTGTTTACTGTGTCCCGTAGCATTGGACTGTACTGCCGTGCAGAGTATAGTAACAGCCAGGGCACCATGAAACACACACACACACCACACAAACACACGAACACACCACACACACACACACTCACACACACACACACACGCACCTGCACACACACACACACACACACATACACACACAAACACACACACATCTCACACACTCACTCACTCACGCCACAAGGCACACACACACACCACCACACCCGCACAGCAACTCAAATGAAAACCACACACACTCACACACTCACAACAAACACACACACACCACTCACCACGCACTCACACACTCACACGCACACGCACACTCACACACACACACACACACACACACACACACACACACACAAAAAACACACACACACACACACACACATTCACTCATCGCACACGCACACAAACACGCTATCCCACACAAACTCACTCCATCACCCACAACAACACACACACACAGACAAAATCACCCAACTCTCACACACACACGCACACACACTTACACGCACACACACACACACTCACACACACTCACACACACACTCACTCACTCACACACACACACACACAGACACAAACAGACACACACACACACTCACACAGATCTTGAAGTCAGAGGATCGTAGCGTTTTATTTGTTCGCTCTACTTGTCAACATTAGATTTCAAACGCAGCTTGCTCCATGTGAGATATGTGGAACAAGCCGTGACAGGCCAGGAGCTGCAGAGACGAGTGTGAAACAGGAGAGCTTTAAAGCAGCTGATTGTATAATGACAGCTCTTAACAAGGGCGCTAATAGTTTACTTCTTGACTGACATTTGCAAGCTGGTATGCAGAGCTGTTGAGCGGCCGTCTAGCCGCTACAGTGTAAAAATATAAATGCAGCTCACTGAATGTTGCACAGCGACTCACTAATGACTTGTAAAGTTTATATATATTTTTTAACATGCATTAGCTAGTACAACTAGAAAGTCACAGACTGTTATAGGCAGTTGTTAGGTGAACACTTACTTCAAATTTTCAGTGTAAATTTTATCACGTGAAAATAGTAAGCCCTTAAAAATGTTGATCAATAAAAAATAAAAAAAAGTTATCCTACATTTACAATAAAAATGATGCTTTCTTTACACCATTAGTAATAGCATTTTCTTTTGAATAAAATATTGCATATAAAGAAATATAATAGGCCTATCATAAAAACAAATACAGCTTGTTTGGTGGGGATATTACAAAAATGCGTTTTTTTTTTCTTAATATTATTGATTTATAAGATATCTGAGTCTGTGTTAATCACAGGTGAGGCAGGTTAAATTTGCAATACTGCAAAATAATAAATTCCTAATCTTTAATTTTGCCTTATATTTCAGTGAAAAAAACAACAACAACAACAATAATAATAAAACAATAAAATAAAATTGAGAAGAGATGCAAAACAGCATACATTTTTAGGTGATATACTTTGAATAAAAGTAATTTTTAAGTTTTTGTTTGTTTATTTTTTATTTTTTTGTTTAAATGCTGAATAAGACTTATTTTAATGCATTTCATTTTTTTATGTGTGAATTTACTGGAATGTAATAATATGGTAAAATCTTTCAAAAATCAAAAAAAAATGTTTTTAAATTAATATCATTATTTTTAAATTTTTTTAGGGTCCTGCATTAATCACATCATGTATAGCGAAAGGGAAAGTTAAATGTGCAATACTTGAATTCAGTCTCAAAGGGAAAGCTATAGGCTCTTTATACAGTCTGAATAATTCTCACACAGTGTTACAACCCTTATTGCAATCACCCTGCTTACATAGAAATGATAATAATGACAATTAAAAGTTGTGATATTGCACTTAATATTGCTCCACTGCAACCTACAACCATCATGACGATACTCGTGTGTTGTGGGTTGCCAGGCTGTTGCAATGAGGTTGTTAAGCTGTTTAGTGTGTTGCTGTGTGGTTGCTAAGCGCTTGCTTAATTTTAACATGCAATAATTGCAGTGCAATGCAACAAGTGCCACAAAAATCTCAGTCAGCCTTAAGGTTTTTTTTTCTGTAGAAGTCCAGATGAATCCAGATTCACGTTGACATTTTGCACTTTTGTTTTTGTGTGCAACTTTCATAACGAAACCCGTTGAAGACAGCAATTACAGCTGGCACAGAAATGAAGGAGGCAACACAGTGCTTCTCCTCACCTGCAGATGAACTTGGTTTCTCGCAGTCTTAATTAATGGTACCGGTGCATTTTTGCTTCCACCTGCTCTGACAGATTGTTTACCGCAGCCCTGAGGTGAGAAGACAACACAACCAAAATAGAAACTTCAGCTTGCTCCTCACAAAGCCGTCCAGGTTATTTACAGCATCGCCATTTATTTTTCACAGAGTTGAAAGGTTCATTTGCAGCGAAGTCACAAACGAGAAAAGGCAAACGTGTTTGGCTGATTTGAATAACACCAAACTGCAATTGCCAGAGTCAAGTGTTTTATCTGATGTGATGTTTCTTTGACTGGGCCACTTCTCTCCAGTTCTTCTGGAGATCCATTGTGTTCAGTGGGCAAAGCCAAACCTGGTGACCTGGTGAACGTTGACAGGTTCATGCAGGTTTGCATACAGTTGTCTGGAAGCCGAAGTGCCACAATGTCGACCATTATGGCATAATCGAAGTGCACGGTTTGCGATGATATACCAACAATCTTATCTCGCTCCCAAAACCACACGAGCTTACGCAATGTCAATTACATTCAAATGCACAGTTAAGGGAAGCAAATGCAAAGCAGAACGCTTGCTTTCTGTCTGCTCGGTGAATGATCTCATTGTAAATCTCTGGGACTTCCAAACATATTTTCATGAATCACTGATAACCTGCGGGAGAAGCACTACAGCGAAGAGCTCTCAAAGCAAATTACATGAATTCTGCTAATAATGTCAGACAGCGCTTTCAAATCCATTCACACTGGCTGATTCGCTGTCAACCACTCGATTTTCACCACTGAATCCTAATTCATTTAACTGAGAAAGCGGGATTCTCCACGAATGTCTATTATTTTGAATCTCAGTTTTTTTGTCTGAGAATTTCATTTTAGCATTAACACAACTCGAAATCATAAATAATCTCCTCCTTACTCAAATTACCCAAAAAGTAGTCAAACGGTGGTTCAGAAACAGAGAGCTTTCCTATTCTGTTGGATTTAAATAACAAAGGCTGTGAAAGATCAACTATCTAGAGTACATGAACTTCTTCATCTCAGTTTGTGCAGCCATATTTTCATAAGATCTAGTATTTTTTATAGGACCGCATGACACATATTGTGAGTTAAGTGGATTTAGTAAATTCCATAATTCAGTTTATGTCGTGCCCAGAGTTGAGGGAAACGCATTACAAGTGACGCGAGTTACATAATCAGATTACTTTTTTCAAAAAACGGTAAAGTATTGCATTACCTTTTAATTTGCAAGAAAATATCTTTCTTGTAAATGTCTTTCTTGAGTTACTCTTCCAAATAGGTAACACCAGTTAAAACGACTTTAGATAAACATATGTTCTCTTTTCTTTTTTTAAATTGTTGAAGAGTGGTGAACTTTCTTCTTTCCTATTCTTGAATTAAAATTTCCTTTAGCCTGTGGCTTATTAATTTCACTTTTGGTGTTAAGGTTAGGCTTTTACATTTGCCAAAATAAAACTTTTTTATATAAAAGACCATAAGTCAAGCCCAGCCCAGATGAGAGAAAGTAAGCAGTGCATTACGTTCCATAAAAAGTATAAGTAACACAATTAGTTACTTTTTATGGAGTAACACAATATTGTAATGCATTACTTTCGCCAACACTGCTCATGCCAGTCAGTACTGACATCTACAGTAGACACAGGGCCATGATTAAAGTATTATTAATCATCTAATTTCTTTAATTATATTAAAGGCCAGATTTACCGCTGTAAATCAGGCAAATAAGATCAGTTGATCTACTGACAATGTGCACGATAAAGAACACAGATGCAGATCATTTCGATTACGCACCAAACGCAAGCGCTACCGAGATCCAGGTGGTTAGTAACAGTCGACTCTAAGGGCTTGGTTTACACAACACATGTTTCTAACTAAAAACAGGAAAACGTTTTCTGCAGTTTTGGCCGGTCCATTACGACAACTGCGTGTGGAGAGCCTAACCACTGACTAACCTTTTGAAAAGGGTTTCAAAATGCACGTTTTAAAAAACGATACTGAGTATTCACTTCTGTGTAAAACCGCACGAAATTATGCAAATGTGTGAATGCAGTGACGTCATGCATATGACATGTTCAGTATATAGGCATGTGCGCAGACGCTTAGTGTTTTTTACAACGTGACTACCTACATGAGACTGCGCATGATAACTACAGCGTTTTGAAGTGTTTTCGCACAACGGGGGAAAACGGGTCGTTTTGACAATTTGTTGTCTTTATGGGAAACTTTTAAAAAAAATGCAAAGGAGAAACTTTTCGGTTTATAGTCTATCATTGTCGTGTAACTGTCCCCCCCCCATATGCCCGCCATTCAGCCCCCCAAAAGTGTGAAACTTCTACAAAGGCATAGGCAGTATAGGCCGAACCACTGTGAGAAATATACAACTCACGATCTTCCAGTTAAGAAGCGCTTTGATGGTCTCAATAACTAAAACATGATATTTGTCTGAAAGCTACATAAAAACCCTTGTCAGACCAACAAAATGACCCCAAATGTTGTCCGAGATAAGTTCAAACACCAAGGTTGTCTTGACAAGAATCAAATGTTGAAAGGTTAAGGATTTGGTGAGTGCCGCAGCATGCATTGCAGCATGAATAAATTATGCAGTTACTGTTATAGGATTATTATTTTGCTGTTTGCTGACTTCTGACTTGTTTTTTTATCATTATTGTTATTTGTTGTACTTTGATGTAACAAGCTCATCTTTTTAACATTTGTTGGTTGTCACCATTCTTAAGGTTAGTGTGTCTAGTTTTGAGGCCTATAGAGTATGTTCAACCACTCATGTCCAACTCCTGGATATCTTAGATTAGTAAGTTGCTTTTTAAGCAAAGACCATGTTAACTATTTATTAGAGTAAAGTGCCCATTGACATTTGACATTCGTAACCAAACATAAATTCCACAATGTAATGATATTTCACACATTTTTATTTCATCCAGGCAACAGAAAAAAATTAATTACTCCAACGACAGTAATTGTTTTGTTTGTTATTTCAGTTGCTGTGACAAGAATTGTTCTATGAGCAAAATGAGACAATCAGCATTGCATGGACAAATACATTTACATTGACTAAACAAAGTATCTTTACTGCGCAGAACTAAACAACTATTGTTGAGAGAACTCAAAATTCTTAGTGCATCAAGTTGTCTTATTATTTTACGTTTTCTCAACTATTAATTTTTTTACAGTGTATTTCAACGCTAATCTTTCACTGCGTATCTATAGTAAATCCTGACAGTAGTTTTTTAAAATGTCACAAGAGGGTTTGTATGGGAGCAGGCTGTTAGTAAATATGGCCTTAAGTGATTTATTTCTAATAAGAAAGATACTGAAATAAAGTGAGTAGTATTCGACTATGCACTGTGTCACACTGCACTACTGTGAGGAGACGAGGAGATGTAGGAGAATTCCAACAGACAAACTTTATTCATCCAAACAAGGGAAACTCAGGACAGGCAGGAACACACACGTAGCGCATGGGGTTGATGTTCAAAACCGGACGCTAGGCCACAGGGCATACGTAACAAGGAACTAATCAGATGATTAATGAACACAAGTGGAAACTAATCTAACTTAATGGGAACAGGAAAACCAAATATGGGCAGGAAACAAGGGAGAAACTGGGTCATGGAAGGCACATGGGGAGAAAATCACAAACAAGACTGACACACTGTAAATAATGACTTTTCAAAGATTGCTTTACAAACAAATCCTCAAATTTCACCGTGTTCTTTCTTTGTAGTTATTTGTGAAATGTATGGAAAACCATTTCAAAGTAAATCCGACACTACTTGTTTGTTTGTTTTATTAACATCTTTGCATTCCTGGCCTAGTTCATCTATTTTAGATCTGAAGTGCACAAACCAAAGTCATCAGAGTAAACAGTTACACCCTTCACATGCCAACGCAGCGCTCCGAGCTTCAAAGATGACTATTTTTGTTGCTATGTTTGCGCGGTTGTCAATCACAATCAAAAGCAGAGGCCCCCGAATCCAACCGCAAAGCGTCACCGGGTGAAACTGGCGCTCGAAGTATCGGGCTCGAGTCGGAGGTGTCAGCAGGGCCGGTCTTGTCTGGGTGCTGCTCCTCTTGTTTGGCCCCGGGCCTCTTTCGTGCAGACTCAACTGGGATCCCCTGCAGGTGAAGGCGGCTTAGATAATATCACAGTTACTACACGCAGAACCTGTTTGGGTTATTTTCAAAACACGAGGGGAGGGAGAAGCGCGAGGGGAAAAATGCAGCCGCAGCAACAAAGAGGCCTGCGTGCAAACGGCGTCAGGAACTCCCTTCAGGTGAGCGCGTGGAAACATGGGCTTTGCACGAAATGGCCACATGCGTAGAAATGGTTCAAAGGTTCACACTTCGCGAGCAAGATGGCTTATGAAAACACGAGTCACTCGCGGGGCATGTTTCGTAACTCTGATCAAGATTGCCAAGCTGTTGCTTTTATTGCATGCATATTCGAGCACCGCTTGTTGTCGTCTTTGGCGGGTTTGGACCTGCTTTGACCCAGTCACTTACCGCCTTATTCCATCGTCTTTTTTACTATTGCATTAAAGGAAGAGTCTCGCAGGGCCCCCCCTTTCTCAGTTTCTTTAACAGACAGCCTCTCTGTCACAACAAATTTAGATAAGTGAAATACAGGAGTGAATTATGACATTTGAGTCATTGCTCAATGGCCGGCGTGGGGGATATCGAGTCGTCGTTTAGCCTCTCAACTGAAGAAACTCAAGCCGCTAGGGGAGGACGGGTGCGTGTCTGCCGCGGGCTTTCGTAAACAGAGCTCGCTGGTGGTCCGAGCAGATGTCTGATGAGAGGTAGGCAGGGGTTTGATCAATGGCAGGGCGTTCGCCGTGATGCAATCAAAGCTGACAGCCCTGTTTAACAATATTTATTTCCTCTCCTCATGCTGACTGCAGCCGGGTCCGTGTTTAAAGCTGAAGTGTGTCATTTCTGCGCCACTGGCATCACCCAAGCAGAATTGCAAAAACATAAATAAACAAATAAAACACTAATGTCTTCAAAGAGGATTCCTGAACGTGCAATCAAGTGAGAATGGATTGCATTAAGAGTTGTACCAGTTCTTATGTAATACTACATATGACAGTAACAAAAAGTCTTGCCTTTGTAGGCTATTTACTGTAAAATACAGAGATGACAGGGCAATGAATCAGAAAACGGTTAGATCCCACTAACTAACTAACCACTAGGCCAGAGAAAAAGTGCTTGTCAGTGTCAAAATGATTGAGATGCCAGTTAGATCAAAGAAAGCGGGTTTCTTTGCTTGCAATGATTTAGCTGTAATGGAGAACGGGTGTGAGGTAAGAAATCACTAAACATTTAGTGTTTAAAGATAGAAATATTAAAGGACCAGTGCTGGGTAGATTACTTACAAAGTCTGTTAAGGATTCCAAATTGCATGACAAACACTTCGTTCGGCCCAATCTATACTTAAATCTACTCTGAGACTACTTTGCTATTCTCGCTACTTGTGACCTAACTCGTTTATCACATTGATGTACATCTGTGCTTAATATCTACCGAGACTCACGGGGTACGTGTCGGCTACCCATCACTGCTCACTGGCGAATGTAAATCTCTACATTCGTTTTTAGGTTCGAATACGTGCACTTATTACGGGACCTTACGACACGTGTCTTGTCCCACAAGCTAGTTGGCTGGTAAGGAAGGGACAAACTACATGTGGTGTGTGTGGGCGAATTATGCAGTCTAAGGCGCTCCCTTAAATCATCTATCAAGTAATGTGAAAGTCCAATACATTATTAAAATCTCAACAAACTCGACAAATCGTTGTAGAAACTTACTAAAAAATGGAAATTTTATTTGTCTTACCTGCATGTGATTCATAAACCACATCAGAGAAACATCAACGTGCAAATGTGTATCATTAATTGATTAAAGATAACCTTGTCACGGGGACTTCAAGTAAATATTTTAGGTGAAAGAGGTTTGGCTGATGAAAAAAAACATTACATGTAAATTAGAAATAAATAATTTGTGCATTTGAGATGGGGTTTTAAAAGGCAAACCCTTCCATAGACATACATGTAAAAAATGACCGTGAATTTAACGGTAAAAGACTGTAAAAATGCTACAGTAAAAAACTGTTAAATGGTTAACGGTAAATTCCCCTACTATATACGGTGAAAAACTGTATTGGACATTACATGTATTGGACATTAATTTTACGGTAGTGTACCGTTTTTGGAAGTGAAAAAAGACCGTATAATTTACAGTGAAAAAACGTAAATTGACATTCCCAGAATTCCCTGCTTTACATTTCACATTTGATGTTTTTTTGTTGAAATAACTGTTTCTTCCTAGTTTTTTCTTATCAGTATTGTATATCAGGGTTGTGTGTTACACCTAATGTTATTAAATGAATGTTTATTGCATTATTTCAGTTTCATGTGTGTTACCATGATGGTGTTTAGTGTTTGTGTGAATGACACTGTGCACCTTCTATATATGTTATTATTTAAAAGCTGCTTGTGATGGGCTTTGGTTCATCATGTGACTTTCTCATCACCTCCTGCATTTGGTGGTTATCAGTGCATTACAAAGCTACAAAACAGATTTCAGTACTTCAATCGGTTGGTATATTAACATTATATCAGTTAAAGAAATTACGGTATTTAACTGTAAATTTAAGTTAAAACCTAAAACGTTGCTACCGTAATTTTTACGGTAAAATTCCGGCAACCACAGCAGCCGATTTTTAACGTAAATTTTACGGAATTGTTTACAGTGCTAAGTAGTAAAGGCAGAGTACATAACCACTGAGTGATAATTCAAATAAAAATTTGTGTTCATCAGTAGTTGATGCAATGTTTAAATGTTGAGAAAATACTTCTTAAAATTCTAGTTATTTTTGTAAATCCAGTGCTCAAATGCTGTGTGGCTGCTCAATGTTCAGTGTAATTATAGCCATCAGACTAGTGACTGGTCTTTGTGTGAATATCCACAAAACTGGAAGATTTTCTGAATATGTATAAGAGGTAGGCTATTTAAGAAAAGAACATTTAAAAAGAAGAATTAGGGAGAATCAATAAATTACGACTTTATTGCTATTGTGTGAATAATATGTAATCAATATAAAAGTAGCTGTAGTCTGAATTCAAGTATTTTAAAAATGCAATATAATCTAATTACAAGTACTTAATTTTTGGAATCATATTACATAATCCGGGTTACATGTAATCAGTTACTGCCCAGCACTGTAAATGACCAACAGTAATGCCCAGTGATGTGATTTTTTTTTCTTTTAGTCAAATTTAGACTAATGTCTTCAAAGAGGATTCCCAAACATGCAAACCAGTGAGACTGGAATATGCAAAGATGGCGTTATACCAGTTCTTATTTAATACTACATACAGGGGCCTTTTGCCATTGTATTTACAGAACTGTATAGTATTGAGAGCAGAATGAAATGGGATCATAAAATGCTTAGATCTCAGTAACCACTATAGGCCATGATTCCAAATGATTAGCATTTTTCAGAAATGAGTCGTATTGTTTTAAATAGTGTAATCTAAGAATTTTACAAAACAATTTATTTGTATAACACTTTTCACAATACCCATTTTTTTTAAAGCAGCATTACAGAAAATCACGAGGTTAATGTTATCCTAATATCTTCATGCCTTTAGTCACATTTTGCAGATTAGAGCTGTGCGATAGTTTACATTTTGCGACAATACGAGCAATCAAGCAGCTGATATTTTCTATATCTGCTCTATGTGAATATACTGTATGCACACATATAAAGACACCGATATATCTAAATTTATATAAAGAGCTGGATGACTGTGTAGTTACATTTTGCGACAAAATCAATTGAAAAAACAAGTGTTTAGACGTTGGAACAGTAAAGCATTTGTACTCTTCAGAGCATGTTAAGCTGTTTATTTCTAATGAGTAAGGACATTGTGTCGTGTGTCAGCGTGTCTATTATTTGGGCGTCATCTGTGCATGCTTAGATGTTTACATAAGAGTGTAAAACATCAGTTAGTGAAGACATGCTGTGCACGCCGACGTTGATGATTACAAACGAAGGGTGTTTCCCTTCAGTCATTGGACTGTCTGTCTTTCTCTGTCTCTCAAAATACTGTATGTATATAATCACACAAGACAGTAAGTCCAACGCAGTAATTAGAAATGGCCAAAATGTCTCACAAAATGTTTGATATTCTTGATGCTGCTCTGTTTGATGTTAGGATGACAAGAAGCTTAAAGAGTTACATTTTTCGTCTGGTCTGGCTCAGCGGTCTCAAACGCTCATCAAGATGATTGAGAGGCCAATCAAATCAAAGAAAGTGGGCTTTACCGTTCACAGATACAGATACTGAGCTGTGAAAGAAGTAGCTAAACATTTAGAATTTGACAAATGTTTAATGAGAGGAGACAAGCAACAGTCAAGCCAAGTGATACAAAGTATTTTGTGATTATAAGTACAGTTTTGTTTTGGTCAAATTTTGCCATTTTGAATTGAAAAGCCTTTATTATTTATGTGGTCCGTGTCATGTATTTAGTAGTTGAATGTGACAGAACAAGACAAGCCATCTTCATCAAATTAGCCCATCAATTAAGAGTGAATGTGTAGGTGAAATGGCAAAAAATATCATAGAAAAAAATTATAATTGTTCATCTTTTTCAGGTTGATTTTCAAGTAACTGAGCAGTAGAAGCGAGTAGCTACAACAGCTAATATAAGTAAATAGTTCAAGCATATTAAAGATGAGTAAACAGTCTGAACAAAGAAACAGCGACAAGCAATAACACAAAGATACAAATGAAGTCAACTGCATTTTTTCAGGTAAGTCTGTCTAACAGTATTTACAGTACGTAAGGAATACTTCAGGAACTGAACAAATGTATAAATATCGAATGAGTGAAATACACATTCTGTAAAGAGCAGTAGCAGTGTGCATATTTTAAAGCAAAAATATTATTTGCAAGTGATTCAATTGCCTTATTTTAGAATCAATTTCAGTTCTTGTGCTACTTGTTCTTTATTCCCTTAAATTCCTCAAAATACTTCAAATCCTTAATGCCAAAAATGGTTTGGCGCTGCATCTAAAGTCAAACCCGATATATAAACAATTTAGGTCAAAAAGTTTCCTTATTTCCTTGATGAACTTTCATTCATTTTGTAGTTGTTTACTTAATTTCAGTGCATCAATGTGACTCCTTCATCTGGCGTTCCTGATGTCTGTGACTCATCTTCATAACATGGCATGAATTACCTTTGGCCTGTTTGCTTGTAGAGACCGTGGGTGATTTCCTCGTAATGACACCTTCGGTTGTTTATCTCGTTCTTGTGCTGAGATTTTATGCAAAGACAAGCAGTGAAACATGATGGCTTGATCTCACTGGCTTCCCAGCTCTTCCTGACAATATTTACAGTAGCCTTTTAGTAGTTTACATGAAGGGATTTAAATAGTTTACATGCATTTTTAGTACTTCAGTCAGGGTCACAGGCTTGTATCTGGCATTGCCAAAATACTTCTACTCAAACTAATGAGATTTAAAATCTGGCTTTTTGTAGGTGTCATATAAAGAGTCTCAGAACAGCATTTTTGTTGAACTCAAAGTAGTGATTTTTGTTGGCCCTTTTAAAGAAACTCACTGTTTTTAGCAGCAGTGCTGTTTGTGTCTGTCTCCACACGTTTATATCTGCGCTGCTTCGAGTTCTGTTTGTTTAGGGCGTGTGTGTGTGTGTGTGTGTGTGTGTGTGTGTGCTATGTGTACACAGCGGGCTTTCCGTACGTCTGCTTGTGTCTAATGCCGTGATTCATCTCGTGTGTATTTGGGTTTCCCACCTGAACTGTGTCATATTACGGTCTTTTGTAAGTCGCCTATTACATGCATCTAAAAATAGGCAGTGATTGTATATGTGGCCACCGATGGCCCCCACCCAGTCACCATCAACCATCTAATAAGTTCAAATGATTTATGGCTGGCTTTTATGTCAGGCAGGGGTTTGACGTCAAAACGGACGTCAGTATGAGGAATGCAACCACACAGGTAATGGATTTCACGTTCAGCTTTAGTCCTGTAAACTCTCACCTGGGTGTTGACATTAGATCAGGTTTACGGACAGGCTTTTTATAACATTACAGTTGGACGAGGTTTTATAAGGCTTTGCAAAAGCTTTATTGACTTATCGGCTTGTCCTATTCAGTTTTTAAGTCTCTGGGCGTTTTTTATTATGTACACACATGATGCTATTGTTACAAGTTATGTTTTGTTTAATGTACAAAACTTTAAAGTGTGCATCTGTAAGAACTGTTACAAAACATACAACACAGATTATTGGACTACATTATAAATTACTTGCCATATGTTTGTAATTATTTCTGAAATTTACTAGCAATTTTTAAGTTAAAATTGCCTTTAATCCACGACAGTTTTTCCATGTCAAATATTCATAATCTTAAAAATAATAATACTAGTCTTCATAAAATAATATATTTATTTATTTATTTTAGTCCTGTCAAATGTATAATCGCGATAATCGCACGCAGCCACAATAAAAGTTTTTATTTACATAATATAGTACCTGGACCACAAAATAGATTTTTACATCATCTGAAGCCTGAATACATAATCTTTCTTGATGTATAGTTTTTTTTTTAGAATCTATCACATATTTGGGTGAGATACAAATATTTGAAAATCTGGAATCTGCGGGTGCAAAAAAATCTAAATATTGAGAAAATCATCTTTAAAGTTGTCCAAATTAAAGTTCTTAGCAATGCATATTACCAATCAAACATTAAGTTTTGATATATTTACGGTAAGATGTTTACTAAATATCTTCATGGAACATGATTTTAACTTAATATCCTAATGATTTTTGCATAAAATAAAAATCGATAGTTTTGACCCATACAATGTAACTTTGACTATTGCTACAAATATCCCCCAGCGAATTAACACTGCTTTTGTGCTCCAGGGACACATTCGTGTGTACTGTGTACATTTATATGTAATATAATACACTCCCATACAGTATCTATTATATTATAAAAACGTGTACACATTACAACTCCATATACTATTTAACAAAATTTTTATTTTGGATGCGATTAATCATTTGACCGCACTAATTTATTTATTTATTTATCATACTTGTTTTTTAGCTACATGGAAATGCTAAGTCTATGAACTATGTGCGACCAAGATATGTAAAATTATGCAATGCTGCAAGTTACTGTAGTAAGTCCTGTCTGATTTGGCGATTAACTCGTCATAGTGTTTCAGGAGGAATGTCCTGGATTGCCGAACAGGACAGGAGTTAATACACGAATATGGAGGTAATAGATGGAGGTACATACTGGAGCACAGGTGGGAATTCAAAGCCAAGGGCGTTTCTGAACCGTCCCTAACAAACAGCTCTGATTTCAGCATTACAAAGACAGCGAGGCTCCAGAGACGAGCGAATCAACAGTCTCTTTATTTCAGCTTGTGTATTATTAGGACGGGCCTCTATGTAAACAGAAGATTATCACAACCAAGCCAAATCATAAATATCTTTTAGAAAGGCACAAGTAAGAATCCTGCTTAAAATATTTTCTGTATTTTTCAAAGGAACACCTCTCGTGACTGGGAACTGTTTAATGAAATAAGTGGTGTAATCTAGTGTTTCTTTATCATTTCAAATTTGAGGGTGGTTAATTGCATAAATATATAGCCGATCAACTCAGACAAGCCGTCTAATAATCTTACACCAGTATTTTGTACACGTGTTCTAACGCAAAGCCGAGTTAGTACATTTTGACTATTTAATCTTGCAAAATATCCATTGTAGGAGAAAAAAAAGTTTGGGCACCAATTCTCACTATTAACTACGACATTTGCCTCAAACTCCTAATTTGCTTCTTATTAATAGTAAGTAAGGTAGTTTTTAAGTTTAACTTTGGGTTGATTCAGGACTAAATTCTCATGCAGTAATAAAGCATAATGTTTTCTTTATAAGTACTAATAACAAACCAATATGCTAGTAATATGCATGCTAACATGCAACTAGTTAATCATAAAAATTGGCGCTTAAAATAAAGTGTATATATACCAAAAATATAGTAATAATGAAAAATAAAACATCCAAGTGTTATAGGCAGAATTGGCAGAATACTTTTCTAAACATAGAAAAAGACAGACTTTTTTCGTCCATTTTATACAGGATTTCGATCAAATACAGTTAATTTAAACATGCATGATATTTTTATCAAAAGGCATATAGTCTCTTGTCTGTTTCATTAAGCAACACAGCACGCAGTGAATGGGTGTCGTCAGAATGAGATTCCAAACAGCTGATGATAACATCACAATAATCCACACCACTCCTGTTCATCAGTTAACATCTGGAGAAGACAACAGCTGAAACTAATCCAGCATTAAGATGTTTTTAACTTAAAACCATTGCTTTTGGCTCAAATTGGAGTCCAATACCTATCTAACCGCTTTCTCCATTTAAAATCATGGTTCAGAAATCTGCACAGATCAAGCAGCGTTTACAAGCTGAAACAGTCCAAAACAGCTCTAAACAAATATGTGGGTGATTGTGATGTGAGAGACAACAGGAGATGTGCTTTTTTTCAATGGAAGCGTTATTATGGATTATGGACTAATATTTTAGCTAAAAATGTCTTAATGATGGATTTTTTTTCATAAAAAACCAAAAAAAACTGCACTCTTTTGCTTCTCCAGATTACTTGTGTATTATTGTGATGTTTTTATCTTTTTTTTTGACTCTCATTCTGACGGCACCCAGTCACTGCAGAGCATCCATTGCTGAGAAACTGATGCAATGCAGCATTTCTCCAAATCTGATGAAGAAACACACTCATCCTGATCTTGGATGGCCTGAGGGTGAACACATTCTCAGCAAATTTTCATTTTTGGATGAACTAACCCTTTAAACTTTTGTATTTTTTTTTTTATTATTATTATTATTATTATTGGCTGATATTAATCAGTTTTATTAATGTAGGTGATAATCAGTGATATGGAATTATGTTTAAAACAAGCAGTTTTGCATGTGTTATGTTTATTTACAAAGGAAATGTAAAAAGGAAATGGTGATTTTTGTTCAATTGAATGTTTGTTGATGCAATCACACGTCTCAGGTGTGAGTAATGACTCATTTAGTCTTGCTTAGGAGGTACGTGAGAGCTCGTTCCACTTCATTTCACCAATCATTCCACCTGCCGTCAGATCACAGCTATCAGATGAACGGCACAAATCACTTTTATATATACATCTGCAGTCGTTTAAAAAATGAGGCTGCACAGCAATATGGGATGATATTAGACTCAAAATGATTAATAGACGCACGCACAATTATTCATGTACTGCATACATTTTATACATGTATCTTACTAACCACAAACAAGTGCCTTTCAATTTGAGTCTGTGGAATTCTGGATTAAATGATTGTGCAGCGATTTGAACAAATGCAGACATGTTTGTGTATAAAAATGTTCTGTTCTGCATTAATATATCATAAATTGCTCATGCAAAAAGGATTCTGTGCATATGTGGATCAGGTGACACGCGTGCATTAATTGAAGTCTAGTTCGCGTCGATCTTGTTCGGTTCATTTGGATTTTGAGACTTCATTTTCGCAGTTTGCAGCATTTCATGACGCTCACACACACAACTACCAACGAACAAGGCCAAGTGCAATTCATTAACGTGTACACGAAATTTGCAAATGTGCTCACTACACTGAAACAATTGCTTTTCAACCGGTGTCTGCAGAGTTCAGAATTACATTCATGTGCAGCATTTTTTTCAAGTAGAGACATATTTGTGAATACAAATGTTATAGTTTGTATTAAAGTATCATCATTTGTGCATGTAGCGATTAAAATGTGCATTTGTGGATCAGGCGACGCGCGTGCATTCATTCACGTCTCTTCTGAGTCGATTCTATTTGATTCATTTGAATTTTAGCCCTTTTAGCCTTGCCTAATCCACACACACACAGCTCGCGATCAACGCGCAGCTGAGACACAGAAAATCAGAGACCACTAGATGGCACTTGCCCCAGTCACATGTGCGCATTCCATCAGTATGGTTCTGTGAATGTTACATTGTGTTTTTCTTTGTTTCTTTTTGTTAGGCTATTTTCCTCTACCGTAGAAATAGCCTATAATAAAGATGTTTTATTGAACTTGTTCTAATTGAGCTTGTCTTGAGACACAGAATAGCTTATATTAATTTTGCCAAACAAGAACTTCATGACGGTACCTTGTTTTTTTCTTTCTTTCTGTAATTCAACAGCACGTTGTCAGTTATTCTTTCCTTGTATTATTATTATTATTATTATTACAAGGGCTATTAATCGCGTCATTTAAGCCATTAACCACACGTGTAATATTTAATTAAACTATTAAATTAACTTAAACTAAACTATACTAAACAAGCGTTTTATAGGCTATAGCCTATTTCGCGCTCAAGCGAATCGCATAAGATAGAACATATTTTATTTAGGCTACTTAACTGTTTTCTGAGTCAGTGTCTGCAAAGATTAAGTTGATGATGCTGATGAACGACTTTATTCTCCAAATTTAATTATTTTTATTCTTTAATTTTTTATTTCTACATTTTTCTGGATATTTAATGAGTTTAATCTCGCATTATAGTCTAAGGACTTTATTCTGGAGATATTTATTTTCTTACCCTCTCATTTCCAAATCTCAGAATCCAAATGGTTCCATATTCACAATGTTGCCTATTTGAATTTGAATGCTACAGACTATTATTTATTAGGCCTATGTAAACCAGGCTTTGTACTTAACTTAAAAAAATCATGGTCTTCTTCACATGTAAAATCATCCTCTTCACATGAGCAAATGTGTGTTTGGACTGAGCTCAGTCTGAACGGCACGGATTGTACGACAGTTTGTTTTAAAATTCACCAAGTGTAGCTAGATTCCTATAGTGTATCTACTTTCTATGTTTGGTTGACTGTATTTTATTCTGATAAAAGGCTGCAGCGTATGCAATGCTGTAGGCCTATATGAAAGGTGCATTTCTCTCGTACTGCAGATATGGCTAATCAGCATCGTCAACTTCATCTTTGCATAATAATGATAATAATAATAGCCTACAAGGAAGGAATAATTGACAATGTGCTGTTGAATTACAGAAAGAAAGAAAAAAACCAAGGTACCGTCATAAAGTTCTTGTTTGGCAAAATTAATATAAGCTATTCTGTGTCTTAAGACAAGTTAAGTTGAAAACCAAAACCAAAGCAAAAAGAAACAAAGAAAACAATGTAACATTCACAGAACCGTACTGATGGAATGCGCACATGTGAGTGGGGCTAGTGTCATCTAGTGGTGGCTGATTTTCTGTGTCTCAGCTGCTCGTGGATCGCGAGCTGTGTGTGTGTGTGGATTGGGCAAGGCTAAATGGGCGGAACGAAAGTCTCAAAATTCAAATGAATCCTATATAATCGACTCAGAAGAGACGTGAATGAACGCGCGTCGCCTGATCCACAAATGCACATTTTAAATCGCAACAGGCACAAATTAGGATACTTTAATACAAACTATAACATTTCTATTCACAAATATGTCTCTATTTGAAAAAACATGCTGCACATGAATGTAATTCTTAACTCTGCAGACACAGGTTGAAAGCATTTGTTTCAGTGTAGTGATGCACATTTGCAAATTTTTCAAATGGTGTACATGTTAATGAATTGCACTGGGCCTTGTTAGTTGGTAGTTGTGTGTGTGGGTGACGTGAAATGCTGTAAACTGCGAAAAATGAAGTCTCAAAATCCAAATGACCCGAACAAGATCGACGCGAACTAGACGTCAATTAATGCACGCGTGTCACCTGATCCACATATGCACAGAATCCTTTTTGCATGAGCAATTTATGATATATTAATGCAGAACAGAACATTTTTATTCGAAAACATGTCTGTATTTGTACAAATCCCTGCACAGTCATTTAATCCCGAATTCCACAGACTCAAATTTAAAGGCATTTGTTTGTGGTTAGTAAGGTACATGTATAAAATTTATGCAGTACATGAATAATTGTGTGTGCATCTATTAATCATTTTGAGTCTAATATCATCCCATACAGCAACACCCTGCTGACAGGACTTTGAATGAAATAGTGCGGTTCTTGTGCGCATCTCATTAGATCGATCAGAAAATATGCGTTTGATGGGCAGATGTGTGACGTCCTTTCACCTCAAAGCACTTCCTGTTTGCTTTTGCAAAGAAATGCAACTATGCGGATCAGACGGGGGAAATAAGACCGAGTCATGATGACGTAGAAAGGGCTTTCACATTCCAAGCCCGTACTTAAAGAGACTCATGAAATGTTTGGCCAGCCATCATCTTCACAGTCAGATGGAACCAGCTTTGAAACACCTGTCAAAGGTTTGATCGGGCTGATATGAAGGGCACAAATGAGAGTACTGAACACATACTTTCAGTGACAAGACTAAAGAAACAAAAACAAAGCCACGGCAAACAGTCGTCTCACGCACAGAACAACCGGCTTGAAAAGCCGACAGCACAAAAAGGCCAGTTAGTTAAGGGGATGAAGACAATAATACCATTAAAAAAAACTTGTTTGCATTGCAAGCCAAGATATGTGAATCTGTTCAGTTTTTCACAGTGAAATGTACTGAGAAATTTGAACAAATAAAGCACAGGCCTATAAAATGAGGCTTTTTGAGTGGTGCTTGTTGTAAACGGCACCACCACGATTATGTGTTGTAGGCTGTGCCAAGTGTTGGGTAATGTGGTTTCTAATGTTTTCTTGAGTAGTTTAGATCCTACTCGAGTCTCCCTGCCCACATCCCTCATAAAAAGGGACCATAGCTTTACTTTAAACTAATAAAACTACAAAAAAACTGGTTTTTGCTACCTAATCATAGTTTGCCCATCGGTATGTGTTGTAAACCTGTGATTATACAAATGGTAATCACAGTCAAAAAAAAAAAAGGCATGGTTACGAAACTTTATATGCGACGACATAGTCCTGCAGATGATGTTAAAGATCTCTTGTCCTGTAGCCTGTACCATGATGGTGCTGACCCAACTCAGGTTACAGTTTAGTTTTTAAGTGACAAACCAAACCACGCAAGCCGGCTTTGTTGGTACGCATCAGCTGATCATCAACTTTCTCTGTCCACTCAGGCTGATCCTGAGTTAATGGGGCGTGCGTGCAAGGAAAGTGTGACATCAGCAATGGACATGCCAATCACGAGGCCTCGAATCTGTGATTCACGTTCTCGCAAAGGTCAGTGCAGTTCACTACCAAAGATTGAACATTATGAAGAATTTCAACACATTTACATGAGATGGAACGATATTTACATGAAAGAGGGCACTTAAATAAACATCATGCCACTAATTGCAAGTAATATTTATACTATTTGAAAATCTGGGATCTGAGGGTGCAAAAATCTAAATATTGAGAAAATCATCTGAATCAATGAAGTTCTTAGCAATGCATATTATAATCAAAAAATAAGTTTTGATATATTTACAGTAGGAAATCTACAAAATATCTTCATGAACATGATCTTTACTTTATATCCTCATGATTTTTGGCATTAAAGAAAAATTGATCATTTTGACCCATACAATGTATTTTTGGCTATTGCTACAAATATCCCCCAGCGACTTAACACTGCTTTTGTGCTGCAGCGTCACAGTTATATTAATATGGTACACTATTATCCTATTAAACGTATAAAAAGTAATCTAAAAGTAGTCTGATTATATTACCTTAAATGTGTAATGCAATGCATTACATTAATGACTACAATTTTTTTCATGTAATTTGAAATCAGTAACAGATTACACTTTGTAAGTAATCTACTCAGTCGTAGCTCTATTTCTGTGTCAAATTCATGCATCTGAGACCTGCAAAAACATGAAAGTAAAGGTCCTCGACACCATCTGCGGAGCCAGCGACAAACACAACTCCCCAGAGTCACCTCTGTGTTATTCAGCAGGGAAGTTCAGTCAAAGAGCCTCTCCTGTGGCCTGACTTTAACCTGTCTGGAGCTGGCAGTGCTGCTGGCCAGTTGAGGATGTTTTCCTTTCCTCATCAAGTTTTTGTAGTCGTGAAGGAAGGGGGAGTTTGTGGGACGAGGGACTTTCTTTTCTGGTCCCTCAGACAAGGAGTCTTTCTCTCTGGGGGGCCTTTGGTGTGAATTTGACCCACAATGCTGAGGTGACACGGCCAGAGGAAGGTCATATGAGCAGGCTTGCAAGAAGAGGAAGGAAGCTTCATCTCATGATGCACACTTACCTCAAAAACATCTTCGCTTTGGCCTTATTGTCGCTCCATACGTCCAGAAATGATGACACAACTAGCATACGTTCTACACATTGCAACAAAAAGTCAATAAACCTGAGTGAATGTTTTGTAATGCACACCGAAAGGCAAAGAATAGGACTCGGATGATGTGAGCACAAACCAGAGCCCCAAACTGAACAATGGAGGAAACGGTACGCACTAGAGGGGGCGCTTCAGATGAAAGCACTTCCTGTTCTCTGACCCGATGTCATTCCTGTGACGTCACTTTCTATGTAGCATCAAAACATACCATTCCCAGTGTGATCTAGGCAGGTCCAATCTGAAAATAACTGCCAGACAAATAGCAAGCGACCCAGTCAAGACCGTCTTTAAAAAACACAAGAGCGGTATAAAGTATGAAGAATAAATGTAGTGCATATACAATGCAGAGTGAGGTGCTAAAGAGATTCTCCACCAGAATCAAATCACTGACGGTGCTTCTTAAATTAGTGAGGGTGCTCTAACCTTAATAATATACTGTATTTGTGACCATGGACAACAAAACCAGTCATAAGGGTCCATTCTTTTGAAAGTGAGATGTATCCATCATGAATAAGCTTTCCATTGATGTGTGGTTTGTTAGGATAGGACAATATTTGGCCGAGATACAAATATTTGAAATCTGGATGCCCATTTATTTAAATATTTATAAATCATCTTTAAAGTTGTCCAAATGAAGTTCTTAGCAATGCATGTTATTAATCCAAAATTAACTTTTGATCAATTTACGAGGAAATTTACAAAATATCTTCATGGAACATGATTTTTGGCATAAAACAAAAATGTATAATTTTGACCCATACAATGTATTGTTGGCTATTGCTACAGTTAGTGGATTCTAACTTAAACGTTTTAAGTTCATTTTATGTCAGTATCTGCTCTACTGTTATTAAGTTATCACTGATTTGACTCAGTGTGATTCAGTTTAGGCCTCTGAATAAAATCGTGTTATGTTTTTTGTCGTCCTTGAGTATGAGCTCCATATTCTCGAAAATCCTGAAGATTGGCATGGAAGAATGCACTGGAGCCATAGCAATCCCCTCATGACATTTCACTGAACTCACACCATTACACGTAAACTTCTCAAGGCTTGTCATAAGTTATTGCTCTTAAATTGTTCTCAGCGTTTAAGGGAATCACAGCATAGTTTGAATTCCTTCACGTCGAGCAGGTAATCGTATGAGCACAAGTGCTCTTCCCGCAAAACATGTGCCAAGATGTATCAGGCCAACGCCTCTCCGGCTAACAAAAACATGTTCCAAGTACAGTTTGCTAACATTCGCATTAAGATATGAATATGTTATTTCTGAATGTTTTTGATCATTCAAAGCACCCAGTTTCTTCATGTATTGAGAACGTTTCTTCTCGTAAACATTTTGAAAGCGTTATGAGAACGTTACATTTGAATCTTCTCTCAATGTTTAAAACACCCATGTTTGATGTTTAAAGAACGTTTAAAGAAACATTCCATCGTTTTGAAACTGTTGAAAATTGTATTTCTGAATGTTTTTTGAACATTCAAAATAGCCAGTTTTTCAATGGTTGAACATTAGAAAAACATTTCATTTCTTTTTTTTTCATTTTAAAACGAAAACTGATTATCATAACTTTCTTGTTTTTACTGAAAAACGTTGTTGAGCACAGTTCTGAACAAGTTCTGAGAACGTACAAATACCATTCTAACTTTGTTCTAAGAATGTTTTCCCAAAAAAAAAAAAAAAAAAAAAAGGGGGAAAAAAAAAAAAAAAAAAAAAAAAAATATTATGTTATAACAAATTAACATTAACCTAAAAGGTTTGCTGACTCAGAACATTTTGTAGAAGACCAGCAAGGTTTATAAGGTGTGCTCCTCATAGTTCCCGTGTTCATTGAGTCACAAACTAAGGCTGATTTTGAGGTGTGTGACAAAACCTCTCACAATATTTAAAATAGCTACACTTCTCGAGAAAATGGTGTAGAAAAATTTTCACTCAGAAATGGTCAGCAAGTAACATAAAATTAAACCTGAGATTTTGAAGTAGAAAGACTGAAATAGTATTTTATTTGCTTTAATTGAACAACAATGTGTTCCTTGCTGTTTCTGTGTAATTACTTTGTGAGAGTGAAAGTAGTTTTTACATTTTTGTAAGTGTAGGGAACTGTGCTTATATTTTCACAGAACGCAATCTTCGTTGCACACAACATTATAAAAAAAAAATTGGGGGGATTTTTTGATGATGTCTTTCATCTTTTAGTACAGGTCACCAGAAAAATGCAATGGCTACTGCATTCAACACATGTAAGATATGCAAAATATGATTTTGATTTTCAGACTTTTGCTAAGAGTTCAATAGATGAAGCTGAAAATCTGTCAGAGTTCCTGATTGAAGTTGAATACTAGAATTTGCCAATATTTGTGAGAATCTAGCAGTTGTATCTAACACACTAAACACATTTTGAGAGAAAAAATTAAACCACGTATGCCATTAAACCATGTAAACGACGTTTTTCCACATCTGTTGTTTGTTTTCTTCCATGAGACTCAAGAATCAAGCTAAACAGTCATCACCAGGTGTGAGGAAAACACAATCATTTGTTAAAATTTGTTTTTGTGGCATTGCAGCGAACCATCTCTTGGGTGTAAAACGCTTTTTACAAAGCAGATGCTTCAGTGCTTTTCCTCTCTGTTCCGCTGAGGGGAATTCTGTAGACGGTCTTGTAAACATCTGAGCATTGCTTTGATTGGTACTGTTGTGTTTCCATAACACATGTCACAAAAACCATAGGACTGAGTAATAGCGGGGAAGTTTCAGACAGGGCTGAAGAGTTTAGAGAGAGCAGATAGAGTACTGTAATCTATCTTTCCATATTTTATTTTCATTGCCTTGAATCTTTAATTGAGCCTGTCTCGGCACCTGCTGTGTGTGTATTCTGCACATATACTGTGTGGCTCTGAAAGCTGCTCTCGTGACAAACATGGCCTTTTGACCTCAGAGCCAAACCCATGGAGGGGAATCCCGTCTGATGCTGAAACCCGTCAGATCGGTTCATCTCTTCTTTGTTTGCGATCTGTTTTCGAGCAAACTGTCTTTATGGTTTGCCATTGTTTTAGCAAACGTACATAGTCATGTTTTTCAAGAATACAGGTTGTGTTTAGACGCACTCTGATTTATTACAATTTAGTTACAGCATCTGTCCTGAACAACAAATGCACTGCTCAAAACTGCAAATTATTCTCAGTTTTGGAAATTACGTGAATCTTTTTATCAGATTGAATGTCACTGGGGAGGCCAAAACTTAAACTTAAAAGATAAAGATTGATGAATAGATTGATGTGGCTTAAAAGCTTTTGAAGGAGTTGCTAATAAAGTATAAATTGGGTTTGAATATTGTCTGGTGTATCAATGTTAACTGATGTTAAAATAAATGTATATACATTTATATACCGCTGATATAGAGCCGGTATGGCTCGAGTATGAGAGTGATATTGAGTTTATACAACAGTTCAACGACACGAGTGTAAATATATAAGAAAAACAACAACGGAGTGTCTTTAAAAACCCTTTTGTGCGGAACTGCTTCCTTCCGCCACGGATTCAAATCTCAGTTTGACGATTTAACAGCTGAGCTCAAGCCTCCGTTACTAATTCGAAAACGTCACTTTATAACTAGTAACGAAGGAACGTTGAGATGCTTCATTAAAAGCTTGTTGTATTACAGGCAGTGTATTATGTAGAGTAGAGTATGATGAGAGAGATGGACTGAGCGAGTGTGATTACCTGCATCTGATACAGCATTCATTCTTCAGCTCAGTCTCATATTCACAATAAAACATTAGTTTGAATGTCCGCTGAGGAAAGCGATATCTTTGTCGTTCTATCTTTCATCTGTTGAGGGTGATTTCTGATGACAGTGCATTTGTTAACTGCGTCTTACAAGCTGTTATTAAAAGTGAAAATAACTTCCATTTCAGTCTCTTTCAATATAAAAGTCTTTACTGCTGACTCCTGAAACATGCCGCCATCTAATGGCGGAACAATGTCTCAAAAATCACCATCACGAACACACACTTTTCCACTATAAATACTACTATGTATATAAAATATTATTTATTGAATAATAAACAACAACAACAACCATCATGAAAGCCATGCTTTAATATACAGCCTTAAAGTTACATAAAATATAACATGATGAGATTTTACCTTCAGCCAAAATTATTTGCTCTGGAACAAATAATAGATTAATGAGACCAAAGACAGTCCGTTAGATTTACCCAAAACTAATTATATCTCATGTTTAACCACTATAGAGACATCAGAGCCAGCGGCAAGTTCCAGCAGATCTGGCCGAGGTGAGGCTGCTCTCGGCGGGTTCATGAGCGCGTAGCGGCCGCTGACGCCCTGGAGCTCACTTCTCCGAAAACCTCGAAGCAAATTTTCAAATAGAAGTTATCTTTATTAACAAACCGCATATTTGAAGTCTAAACAAGTACATTCTCGCCTAAAAAACTCTTAAAACTGCATTGCGTGACACAAAAAGAAGGGAAGCAAAATGTTTATTTTAGGGTTTTAGTTTAGTTAATGATAATAACCCTGTACTGCGTTAGACTGGAGTAAGCAGTAATGTAAATCTGTCTTGTTGTTGAGATATAAGCAGACAGCAGCGATCACTCTGAAGCTGTACTAACTAAACAAACAGCAGGTATGTCCACACTGGAACGCTGGTGACTAAAGCTTACGTCTCTGAAGAGCTGTCAGCGTTTATACCGAGACAGTGATATGTCTACGTATGTCATATGTGTAGGCCGCTCGCGTGTGTGTATATTAACTGCTATCTCGACTCAAGATAATCAGATCACACGATCTGCACATATTGTACAAGTAATGTACAACAGTCGTAAACCAGATAGAAATCTTTGCAGTCATTGTGTATTTGCCAGCACACAACAACCTGCTGTACACAAGTCAGTGCAACAGGGCGTAACCTGCTCTGACTTTCCTTTCAAACGCTACCTGTGTCTGTACAAAGCAGCATAGCAAATGAGATTACTGTTCAGATTTCATGATCCACCTCACTAATAATAAACCAAAGTAGGATGGATTTCCCTTCCAGCCTTGAGCCCACTTCTGAAAGGTTACTTCGAACTTTATTCGCGCCCTGTTCTCACTTAAAGTTGAAATTGAAAGGACTGATACGACATTGTTAGGTTGTATATGTGTAAACATTTAAAACTATATCAGCATCCTTATGTGATGTATTATTATTGCACCATTAACCCCTGAAATCACACTGCAGAAATGTTTTGTCAGGTAACCTAAAGCGGTGACGTCTAAATTATTTTTAGAAATATTAAGCAGCATTCTCAATTTGTTTTATGCAATTAATCGTGCCCTGTGACAGGAATTCAAACAATCGGAGAAGCCCTTAATTTAACTTAAAAACACGGTGCTCATGCCATGAGATGCTGAAAAACAGTGAGACGCAGCGGCCAAACAATATATTTACTTCTATAAAAACACTTATATATATTTTAATATTGACTACTGTAAAAATGGCTTTGAAATTTTCATTTAGTGGCATTTCTGGGCAAATATTTAATATGTGATTAACTGTAAATAATAAGAATAACACGTATTTAATTCAATGAAAATGTTTATTGTTCAAATTTGATTAAATGATTGACAGTCCTATATTTATTATGACATAATACAGTTCACTACATTAAAGTTTGCCAACCATTTTGGTAACACTTTATTTCGATAGTCCACTTTAGACATTCTATTAACAGTAAGTAACTTTGCAACTAAATGTCAACTACCAGTCATTAGAGTATTAGTAGACTGTCTGCTTAATATCTTCTAACACTTTCTTTGTCAACTTATTCTACTAACCCTAAACCTACCCTAAGTCTACTCTGAGAGTTAGTAGACATGTAGATGCAGATTAATGAGAATTAGTTGACATGTAGTTGACATGTAGTTACAAAGTTACTTGTAGTTAGTAGAATGTCTAAAGTGGACTATCGAAATAAAGTGTAACCACCATTTTTAAGGGTCAGATCAGGTAGAAATAAACTTTCATTATAGTTTTTTACAGTCTAAAAACCAGTGCTGGGTAGATTACTTAATAATTGTAGTCTGTTACTGATTCCAAATTACATGACAAAAATTGTAGCTAGTGACAAAACACATTTCAGGTAATATAATCGGATTACTTTTGATGAACTCGTTTATCACAGTGATTTAAATATGATATTATTGTACCATATTATTGATATAAAAATAGAAAGATAAAGAAAATGTATTAAATTCATTGTCATTAACAACATGAAGTGCATTAAACTTTACGTTACGTCAACGTTTTCTAAACGGGTTTGTAAAGGAACTGCAGGGAGGTTGTAGAGATTAATGAAAAGCTAATAATTAATTAAATAACAAAAATGTTAAATTAAAACAAATAATTTTAAAATAACAACAATTATAATAAAACACGTACAAAAAAAGATTCAATATTTAATTTGTTTGCCTGCATGCCACGTGAGTGACCATGTGTTATTGTATTATTAATATATTGTCTTAAAGTCTCAGCAGTTAATTCAAGTAAAGTGAAAGAGGTTCACCTGACAAAAAAAAAAAGTTTGGGAATCCCTGCATTGCATGCAAATAAGAAATAATGTGAATTTGTGCATTTTAATGTATTCTATTTATGTGGCCTTACTTTGAAATCTAATTTATGTAATCCATACCCATCACTGCCAATCACAATATCAAATATAATTGTGTCCCTGCAGCACAAAAGCAGTGTTGAGTCGCTGGGGGATATTTGTAGCAAGAGCCAACAATACATTGCATGGGTCAAAATTATACATTTCTCTTTTATGCCAAAAATCATTAGGATATTAAGATCATGTTCCATGAAGATATTTTGTACATTTCCTACCGTAAATATATAAAAACTTAATGTTTGATTAGTAATATGCATTGCTAAGAACTTCATTTGAACAACTTTAAAGATGATTTTCTCAATATTTAGATTTTTTGCACCCTCAGATTCCAGATTTTCAAATAGTTGTATATCGTCCAAATATTGTCAGATTCTAACAAAGCTCATTTATTCAGCTTTCAGATGATGCACAAATCTCAATTTCACAAAATTGAGACTTAAGACTGGTTTCGTGGTCCAGGGTCACAAATAAATGAAAATGTCAGCGTAAATAGTGAGCTATGTACAGTATCAGGATTGCTGGTTAGTTGGCTAAAATTAGACAGATTTATGGATATCCAGTTTGTTAAGTTCAGAGGCTCATGAGGATAATACTGAAAAACATAACAATACCACACAGGATTTTTTATTAATTTGTGCTTATCAAGAAAACACACATACACACACTTGTGACAGGACAATGAAGAGAAACATACCTGCATGAATCAAATAGAACGTGCTAAAACAAGGACAAAAATAGATATGTTCAGATCAGGTACGGACAGACGTCAGTTTATCTTTTGTGAATAGCCACCCAATAGCAGAAATTTGTAACATCAGATCTGTTGCTCTTGCATAATAGCCCATGACTGAATTGTCTTTGGAGCAACGGGAGACACCTCCAGAGACTCCTGTAACGATATTTGCAGCTGAAATTTCAACTGCACACCTATAGATCCAGCCGTGCTGAATCCAGGCCAAAGACATGTGAGACAGTGTCGCTGCGGGTGGATTATAGGGTGGAGTGTTGTGTAATAGATCATTCGAGCTCATATTCATGACTGCGCTATTATTATTATTCTTATAATTACTTCAAAGACTCCTCTTAAAAAGGAGGCTGTTATTTCCTTTGATCTATGTCAGATTCGTGTGCATGGAAATAAACTGCCCTGCCCTGCTATGATTTATCAATTTTATCACTTTATTACAATTTACTGGACATATCATGTAAGAAAGGCTTCCACCCATTTGTATCCGTAAAATACTTTTCATGAGGTTAAACACTGGATCTCATAATAAACAATGAAGAGTGAAGTGACCTGACATCTTTGCTCACGGGCGTTTTTGTGAACGGCTTTCAATGGAGAAATGCTGTATTCACCTGCAGTGTCTAATTATGTGCACATGAGCGTTGCTGTTTCAGTGTCATTTTTATGTCTTTATGTTTTAAACACATAAATTGCAATACAATTTTTCACCAAATCGCACAGCCCTATTCAATTCCGAAGCACTAAAATAACAGGTAACCTGATGCGGTGACATCTAAACGAATTTTCTAAAAAGTCTGTCGATGTTTGTTAATTTAGTGGGGTTAACGACTTAATGTTTTTATTGTTAACATATTTTACGCATTCATTCATGCCCCGTGATTTAAACAGTTAGTGCAGCTCTTCTTTTAGCTTAAAAACGCGGCGCTCTTGGCGTGAGATGCTAAAAAACAGTGAGACGCTGCAATGTCTGTCTGCATGTTCACATGGACAAACAAATGATATGTTTGTTTTCAAGCCTATGTAAATATTATATTGACTTATAAAGCCATTTAAGAATTATTAATATTATCTACCATGATTGGCATTTCTTCTTTTAGTGGCATTTCTGAGCATATATATGTGATTAACCATGTTTAACTAATTGGCCAATCATATACTGTACACTCTGGGTTGTTTCAACCCAACTTTGGGTCAAATATGGACTAATCCGACTTTTGGGTTAAAAAATTAATTAAAAAATTAGACCCAGCAGCTGGGTTTGTTCATATCTGACCCAAAGTTGGGTTGAAACAACCCAGCATTTTTTAGAGTGTATAATTTAAATCAGTGACAGTTTTTACAATTAAAATGTGATAGTTCTATATTCATTATGATTGAAATAACTTAATTTAGGCATACCAACAACATTTTTAAGGGTCAAACTAATCGTGTAGAAATAACTATTCATGATGCAACCGCGGTGTATTCCAGACTGACACATTTCAAACACAAGCACTAAAATAACAAAATAATACAATATGATTTTTGACTAAATTGCATACAAGTTCTTTGACCTCAGCAGGTTGTTTGTGGTGTGTGAGTGCATCAGGTGTGCGATCACTCCAAACTACTTGGATCGCCGTTGTAGGCAGCTGGCTGGCAGCTTTTTTATGACAAATTGCTGATAGTGGGAAAGTTATTTCTCTAGCACGTCTGTCAGGACTGAGATGGCGCTCTACTGCCAAGTTGTCACTAACAGTAAATGATAAACCACGACTGTCGACAGGCTGCAAATGTTGAAATGATCTGATGTCCAAATGAGAAACAATTACTGTCCAAATAGCCTTCTTGCCTTGAACTAGTAATTGTGGAAAACTTACACAGGCATATGAGGGTTTTGACATGGTTTACTTCGTCAGTATTTGTGCAGTACAGCAAACACATGCTGCAACAGTATGCAGTCTATCCTGCTTAGTTTAAGTTTGCAACATTAACATTGTTATTGAGCTGAATGATGACATTAGTGTCATGTGCAGAGCTGCTTTACAGCTAAAACTGAAACTGTTATTTAATTGTTTATTATGAAGCTGCTTTGACACAATCTGTATTGCATAAAGCGCTATATAAATAAATCAGTAGTTTATTCACTTACAAAAATAGTCCAGCTTCAAAAGGATGATTTAGATGCAGATCATTTAGTGGTAAAAAAAAAAAAAAGACATTATGGCACAATGCGTTATTGTATTAGTATTATTTTTGCATTGCTATGTTATTTAATTTTGTTTTGTAATCTTACTAGTGATATAATATATATATCTATATATATATATATATATATATATATATATAATATATATATATATATATATATATATAAATTATATATTATATATATTATTTGAAACACTCACGATTGAACTAGTTGTATGGTGCCTGCATATTCCTAGCATATTTGCTATTTATTAGTACTTATAAAGCACAAATTAATGCATGACCACATTCTACATCCCTTAACCCTAGACATAACTACTACAATACCGTACTTACTATCAATAAGCAGCAAATTAGGAGTTTATTGAGGGAAAACTCTTACTTAATTGTGAACATGTGTTCCCCATTCTAAAGTGCTACTCTTAAACTAAATGAAAACTAGAAATATTGCCTGACAACCAAAATGATTAATATTTATATTCATTAATTTTCAGTCGATGTTTTATTTGTTAATTCAAGTAATGTTTCTTATGGGTTTGGTTTTAGAGCGTGGTTTTTAAGCACTGCCGCTGCAGACCTCACAGCTGGAACATGCGGGTTGTTATTGTAACTTTGTTGCCAGGCATCAGGTGCGTCTCCATGGTGACGCTGGCAGAGGCGAGGGGTCATCAGGTCGTGGAGGATGCGACTCATTGTGGTTTGTGGACGCTGCCAGGAGGGTGTGACGGTCACGGCACGCTATACATGCTCAGACACTGCCGTCTGTTTACTGAAAAACACGTGTGCCACCTCTTTTTCTTCACTTTAATCTGTCTGCCTTCTCTGGAATTCACTGTCTTCTTTTTTATTGTTTTCTTGAGTTCGCCGTTTCATCCCATTCTCTCGTAGCACAAAAGATGTTTCTGGTCAAACCTGCTGCACCGATTTATCATATAATGATCTCAGAGAGTTTATAAGTCAGTATCAGTAATTAAAGATGATATTAAAATTCTGTCGTGTCATCATGTGCTCACACTCATCGTTCCCAAACCACACGATTTCCGCAGGAACACAACAGGTGATTTATTTACTGTCTCTGTGTTGGGGAAAACACATGACAAGTAACGTGAGTTACGTAATCAGATTACTCTTTTCAAGTAAAGCAATGCATTACTTTTTCCAATTTACAAGAAAATATCTACGTTACTTTGTTTTCCCGTGTATTGACTGACTATTCCTCAAAAAAATGAAGAAAAACTGTGAAATTTAAACTCAGAATATGATACAAACCTGCAATAATTAAACACGAAAGTATCCTTTATGTATTTAATCCCAATTTAATAACCAATGTATTTGCTGCTGACCTTCGATGACTCAATTCAACCATACAAATAAGCAAAAAAAGGCTTTAGATAAATATAAAATCTGTGTTTCCATGCTGAAGCATGTTAAACGTTCTTCTCCTGCATCTTTTACTTCATCTACTCCAGAACGCTTAAAGCACTGCTTAAAGGTTTATTTCAGCTTACATTTCCTTCAGCCTGAGGCTTATTCATTTCACCTTTGGTGTGAACGTGCTTTTACATTTGACAAAAATAACTTTCTTATTTTTTTTATATATTAGAAACAAACAAGCAAGGCCAGCCCAGATGAAAAAAAGTAATGCAACACATAACTTTCTGCAAAAAAGTAACTAAGTAATGTAATCAGTTACTTTTTTTAGGGAGTAAACATGCTGTAATCAGATTACTTTTTAAAAGTAACTTTCCCCAGCACTGATAAATCAATATCAAGTATAAAAAAAACTCAGCAGCAAAGTTTGATAATGACTTCAAGCCCTACACTAGATGGTGTGATGAATAAACCAAAATATAAATAAAAATCATTTATTATGTTTCCAGCCAAAAATGACCAGCCTTTCAGAAACTCATTTAGCTATATTCTCACCAAATCTTTGATTAAATCCTTCTGTCAGCTTGTTTTCTTTCAGTTAGCACAGGTTGTGTGTTTCTTTTAGAAACTGACTGATCATAGGCCTCATTGACCGAAGCTTATGCACAGCTTTTGAGTGAAAAAGCATTATTTGTGGATCATTTTAACTAGCAATGTTCACTCAAAAACGGCAGAAGGTCAGATCGATGAGGCCTTGCGATCAAGCAGTTTGAAAAAGAAACACAAGACCTGTGCTAATTGAAAGAAAACAAGTTGATGGAAAGATTGAACCTAATAATAGATACATAATGAGATAATTATGAGCATTTATATATTTTTTTGTAGGCTGGTCATTTTTTACCAGGAACAGCACAAGTGTAACAAGGTGGGTAAGAAAATTACAAATAAATATATAAAAAATGGCGGGGTATATTTTTTGTTCAATGCTTTAACTAGCATTTTTGGGAAAAAAAATATTTTTTATAATAAATAGAAATCCTCTCCCGGTCAAAGTGACCCAAACACAACATGAGCGTTATTTCATAATTCATTAAAATCGTCATCTCCTCTGTAGCTGAACTCAAATATGATGCAGTTTAAGTCAGTGACATTTGAATGCAGATGATGATAACCCATATTCTGAAATCTGAGAACTTCACAAAGCATCAGAGGACTGGAATATAGCTACTTTTATGATACGTTCTTCCTTCCTGTGACTCATACAGGTTTCAAATAACATGAGCTCGAGTGCATGACGATGATTTCCTCTTTTTAGCTAAACTCTTCCTTTAAGTGAATTGAAATGCAGCTGTTATTATTATTTGCGAGTGACTCAATGATTTTACAGGAACGTGCAAATGAAATCAAACCAGCAGGCCTAACCGGATGCCGCTTTACATTTAAGATAACGAGCTTCTGTCCTTCCTGGTTATTGTTCTCTAATTCATTACTCGTTTAAATAAAAGGAGAAATCCAGTGTCTTCTGTTTGATTCTTTGAAGTGATGAACAACCAACCAAAACTTCACAATAAATTGTTTAGATGAGAAGTCATAATCTGATTCATAAATTACAGGAATGGATATTTGGTTATTCATTCGGATTATGAAATCTAAAGGTATATTTACTAAGGAAGTTGCGTAAGAATTTTGCTTTAATAAATTACATGTATAGGTTAATTAATTAACAATGTAGCACTAAATCACAATTTGTATCAGTATTTGATGAGAAACGCTCTCGAAGGAAGATCATTCTGATACATTTTGTGGCAGTTGAAAAAAATTAATGGATGTTACAAAGAGTGGCTTTAGAAAGCATTGTATTGTTTGTGTTATTTCTGTATCACTGAACGTGTGAGTCTGGAACCTATGATCACAGCATTAAAATAGTGAGGTCTCAGAGTTCAGATTTTGTTTTTCTTGCAATTCTGAGAAAAGAGTCAGAATTGTGAGATATAAACTTTATGTACATTTTTATAGTTGTATTATATATTTTTAATCTTTGTGGAACCATCTGTGGAATATACACCTACTATATGTCAAGAGGAATGATAAACTGCATTTACAGTGGGGGAAAAAAGTATTTAGTCAGCCACCAGTTGTGCAAGTTCTCCCACTTAAAAAGATGAGAGAGGCCTGTAAATTTCATCATAGATATACCTTAACTATGAGAGACAAAATTAGAAAAACAAATCCAGAAAATCACATTGTAGGATTTTAAAGAATTTATTTGCAAATTATGGTGGAAAATAAGTATTTGGCAATAACAAAATTTCATCTCAATACTATGTTATATACCCTTTGTTGGCAATGACAGAGGTCAAACGTTTTCTGTAAGTCTTCACAAGGTTTTCACACACTGTTGCTGGTATTTTGGCCCATTCTCCTCTAGAGCAGTAATGTTTTGGGGCTGTCGCTGGGCAACACGGATTTTCAGCTCCCTCCAAAGATTTTTTATGGGGTTGAGATTTGGAGACTGGCTAGGCCACTCCAGGACTTGAAATGCTTCTTACGAAGCCACTACTTCATTGCCCGGGCGGTGTGTTTGGGATCATTGTCATGCTGAAAGACCCAGCCACGTTTCATCTTCAATGCCCTTGCTGATGGAAGGAGGTTTTCACTCAAAATCTCACGATACATGGCCCCATTCATTCTTTCGTTTACACGGATAAGTCGTCCTGGTCCCTTTGCAGAAAAACAGCCCCAAAGCATGATGTTCCACCCCCATGCTTCACAGTAGGTATGGTGTTCTTTGGATGCAACTCAGCATTCTTTCTCCTCAAACACGGCAAGTTGAGTTTTTACCAAAAAGTTAAATTTTGGTTTCATCTGACCATATGACATTATCCCAATCCTCTTCTGGATCATCCAAATGATCTCTAGCAAACTTCAGACGGGCCTGGACATCTACTAGCTTAAGCAGGGGGACACGTCTGGCACTGCAGGAATGGAGTCCCTGGCGGCGCAGTGTGTTACTTATGGTAGCCTTTGTTACTTTGGTCCCCGCTCTCTGCAGGTCATTCACTAGGGTCCCCCGTGTGGTTCTGGGATTTTCGCTCACAGATCTTGTGATCATTTTGACCCCACAGGATGAGATCTTGCGTGGAGCCCCAGATCAAGGGAGATTATCAGTGGTCTTGTATGTCTTCCATTTTCTAATAATTGCTCCCACAGTTGTTTTCTTCACACCAAGCTGCTTACCTAATGCAGATTCAGTCTTCCCAGCCTGGTGCCGGTCTACAATTTTGTTTCTGGTGTCCTTTGACAGTCCTTTGGTCTTGGCCATGGTGGAGTTTAGAGTGTGACTGTTTGAGATGTGGACAGGTGTCTTTTATACTGATAACAAGTTCAAAACAGATGCCATTAATACAGGTAACCAGTGGAGGACAGAGGAACCTCTTAAAGAAGAAGTTACAGGTCTATGAGAGCCAGAAATCTTGCTTGTTTGTAGGTGACCAAATACTTATTTTACGAGGAATTTACCAATTAATTCTTTAAAAATCCTCCAATGTGATTTTCTGGATTTCTTTTCTCATTTTGTCTCTCATAGTTGAGGTATTCCTATGATTAAAATTACAGGCCTCTCTCATCTTTTAAGTGGGAGAACTTGCACAATTGGTTGGCTGACTAAATACTTTTTTGCCCTCTGTAAGTGATCAATCAACGTGGTGTGTATTTTAGGTTATTGAGATGGTATTAGTTATTACCCAAACTGGGGAATGCTGTCTGAGAGAGGTAGTGAAGGCCTAAAATGTTAATGTCACCCCAGTTTAATTTGATGTTTTTTTAAACGAGTCGTATCATTACCTTATCATCTATCAAAAATAGAAATCTGTCGATAACATATAGAAATGAATTGTTTCACACCTGCGCGACCATCTGAGTAAAAATTTTCCCTTTAAAGCCTTTAGGTTTTACTGAAACGTGAGTGTCCACCAGGGTTGTTATAGTTTAACTAACACTAGAGCTATTAAAAAAATTATAATAATAATAATAAAAATAAAAAATAAAAAATTTTGTACTTGAAAATAACTAAATGTTGACTGAAATATGTGAGCCTGGAGCACAAAAGCAGTGTTTAGTTTAACTAAAATAAACTGAAATTAAAATAAAAAATAAAAGTGATATAGACATATTTTAATCAATAAAAAAAATACAAAGAAAAAATTGCTATCAAACAATCAATACAAGACCACTACTGTTCCACAAAAAAAATTCCAGTGTCGCAAAACAATTGTCTGCAGTGCTTCAGTTCTCGTTCGGCGTCATGATCTGTAAACAAGCGAATATGAGCAGGACCACACAGTTTCTGACTAATGCCTCTGAGAGACGGGCATTCAGAGATTTCTCTATTCTGAGGCCTACGAGCAACTGTCCCGTCCCAGCAGGGAAAAGCACAGCAAGCTTAGGCCTGCTTAGAGCAATGCAGCGCTGACCTTCTGTTAATGACAGCGGCTGTACGCTCAGAATCTCTATTAATGCCGAGTGATGAGCTGGAGTTATTTTGGGCTGGCATGAAGTGCTGTAGCAACCCTCTCTCACAAACATCATTCTGCCGTCACTCTCATTACGCACTTCACTCTGCTGCCCTACGCAGTTTATGCAGAGGATTCCAGTCCTGACCCAAGTTCAGCTGAAACTCACATGCTGTAGATCGTACAGTCGAGGCGAAAGCAGCAAACATGAAAATTGTCATCATTTACTCTCCCTCATGTTGCTCCAAACCTTTATGAGTTTCTTTCTTCTGTTGAGCACGAAAGAAGATGTTTTGAAGAATGCTGGTAAACACACAGTTGACGGTAGCCATTGACTTCCATGGTATTTTTTTCTATACTATGGAAGTCAATGGCTACCGTCAACTGTGTGTTTACCAACATACTTCAAAATATCTTCTTTTGTTTAACTGACAGACTCCAATAATGACAAAAACACCATAAAAGAATTGAAACAGCGGTAAGTCTTCTGTATCAAACAGCCAAATTAATTTGAAATATGAAATGTGGCATCTCAATAATTGTGCAATAAAAAACAAATATACTTTATATTCTGAATTTTGCAACTTTGTTGTTGAAATTGTTGAAAAAAAAAAATTTCAAATATATGCATACTATATCTATACACACAACACACACACACACACACACACAACACAGTTGTGGAAAAAATGAAGACACCTCATGAAAATTCTAAGTGTTTATGATTTATAGTGTTTGCTGTAAAACGCTCTGTTTAAATAAGAAAAAAAAAGGAAAATAACAAAGAGATGCGTCTAAGACATGTTTATATCAATTCTTAGACAACACGAGGCCAATGTTTTAACTTCAGAAGAGTTCGAATCAACTATTGGTGGAATAACACAGATTTTCAATTACAGAAAAAGAAAATGTGGTCACACTTTATTTTAAGGTTCAATTCTCGCTATTAACAAATAATTAGGTACGACTTTTGCCTCAATAAACTCTCATTCTAACAACTGATTTGCTGCTTATTAATAGTTAGTAAAGTCGGTGTTAGGTTTAGGTATTGGGGAGGATTAGAGATGTAGAATGCAGAATATGTGCTTTATAAGTACTAATAAAGAGCCAATATGTTAATAATAAGCAACTGGTTAATAGTGAGAATTGGTCCCTATACTAAACTCTACAAAAACATTTATTTTGAAAAAAAAGAGAGAGAGAGAGAATGTTTTTATTTGAAGAAATATTATCATACAAATATTAACATTTTACTCAAATCCATGCCTAGTTAATCCAGAAAGAAATTGAGAATTTTAGAATCCTCTATTTTTTTTCTCTATACAGTATATATATATATATATATTGTATGGTATGCATACATGCTTTTTGGACAGCACATTCTATCTTGTATTGCATTGTTTTGTTTAGTTTTTCCTCCAGTAGTTCTCCTACAGCATGCACGAAGTGAGAGATTTTATTGTGAATGTGAAACCCTGCGACCTTGTTTCTGAGGGGCATCTGCTGAAGGAACAAGCACACACACGCATAAGCCACGGAGCACGTGAAATACAGTGGACAAAGCCTTAGGCATAAAGCTTGTTATGAGGACGATGAAATGGCTTATGCACGCACAATGTGGTGAAACTGCTGAAAACACTGAGTGTGTCATGTCTAGTGTCGCAATAAAGGCTTTCAACACGTCAGCAAATGTTACATCTATTCTGTGATTCGTTTGCCTCTAACTGAGTCAGACAGGCACTGAAGCCTAAAAGCTGTTCCTCGTGAGATGTGACAGTGTGAAGCTCACAAAAACATGCCCAGCTCCACTTTACAGCAACAACAGCAACAAAAAACATAAAGACTGTGAAATGTATAAAATGAAGTATTTTTAGCATCATTAGGACTTTTGCATTAGATTTAAGCACATCCACCAAACACTGACAGCAACTGTGACTTATATTAGTGCATTTGACGTTTTGTAGCGAACGCCTAAGCACATTAAGTTACTAAAGGAAGGTTAAAAAATAAAAACATATTTTAGGTTTGGTGTTAATGGTTACTGATGAGGCTGCTGGAGTGCTGAGGACACAAAAATAAATTATAAATAAAAGATAAACACTTCAATAATGAACCTCACTTTACTTCGGAGTTGTTTTATTTTATTTTATTTTTTTGTCATACTTTTTTTGTATCAATGTTTTAAACCTGATATTCTATTTAATGTAATACAAAAATACAATAAAATTACTAATTGTGTAATACAGTAAAAAAGACATAATATATATTATTGTATGAATTAAATTTCAAATTCACTATCGGGCTTTAAAGTGATATTATTTCTTAAATCTAATGTGTGTCTTTCTTGTGTTTAGACATCATTCTATGATGAAAAATGCAGTAATTTCCTCATACTATCGACTGCTGTGTGCCAGTGTTGTTTTACTATCGCTGAGATACTATTATAGTTTTTGTCAATATTGTGCAATTAGATTTCATTTTTATATTTTCTGCTTTTGTGTTAATTTTATTTAAAGTTTTAGTCATTTAGTTGTGTGTTTTTGTCATTTTTTTGTTGTTTTTATTAATTTTTATTTCAGTTTGGTTTAAGTTATTTTAGCACATTAAATTAAACTAAATAAGAATGTTGCCTTGGAAACTAGCTGAATTTGTTTTTATTTCAAGTATAAAAAAAAGTTTTTGACACACTGATTGCATTCATTTCTAATCATACATCCTTTGAATAAAAATAAAACATTTAAAGATGAATCATAAAGCTGACGTAGTTATTCCTATCTTACGTGTAAGCAGATGCAGCCTATTATTCCCTAAAAAAAAATCCCCCAGTTTTTAGTCTCGTCATGAGGCCGGAGTAACTCTTTTTAGGTGGCTTCGGTGGTAACAGGGTGGTCCTCTTCTGCCTACAGACTCAATAAATACAGCGCTGCTCTTCAGGCCCAAACATTCACAGCAATTTATAGGTAGAGAAGTATAAATACCGCAGACGATTACTCTGATAAGCGTCTGGATGCGTCCTGTATTTCACCTCTATTATGACAAACCAGGATAATCTGAATTAAAAATCCTCTCAGTGTGAATGCCAGGAATTTGACGCGGGACGTTTTCGGTTCACTCGAGGTCCAGACACAGGGCACCCTACAGACCAAGTGTCCTAAAAGCACCCTTCCAGACACAGGAAGAGGGAGAAATGCAGGTTATTTGGGAGGTCAAAGGTCAGACTCACATGGTCATGCCTGCCGCCTCAGACAAACAGAGAGGCTGCAATTATGCACTTAGCCAACAATCATCCCACATCGAGCCAGATGCAGTTTCAAAGTCCAGAACACACATGTGTTCAGATCCGGCGGCATCTGCTCAGAATCACGGCTCTGTGTGGATCTGTGTGGATCTGTGCACAGAAAAGCTGAGTTGAGATTGGATGCATAATCAGACATGTTAATCTGACCATGAAAGCCCATCATCAGATGCTCCGGAGACATTGACTTCTGCTAGTGTTTGCTGCACAAACAGGGTTTCACTGCGCCCTCTGCTGACGCTCTCAATAAATACAGCCTTCAGCCTGTAACTACATATTAATGCAGTTGAATAAATATTAAATGTTATTATCATTTTAAATATGCTTTTTAATATAATTATTATTGTGCAAATTATATTATGAGCTTAACAATTTGGGTGAAAAGTTGAATGTGAAAATGTTTCGCAATATTAATTACTGCCATTTCTTTAGTTTTTTTGTTTTGGTGTTGTTTTTTATGTGGAAAAATACAGTTTAAGACAATATTTATCACTTACAAATGATCTATTTTTACACCCTTCACTGAATAAATCATACTCCCTTTATGAAAAAACAATGTTTAACTAAAGATGAATTGTACAATAGAAATAATATAACTAACTAATTAATAATAATAATAATAATAAATAATAATCCCACAACCCACAACCGAAACATTATAATTACTGACATTTTCGAAATATTTCTTATTCATCTTATATCATAACTTTATTTTAAATGCTTTTTACATCCTAAAACTTTCTATTCTTTTTATGAGAAAATAAATATTGACCACACCATATGTCTTAATATCATGCACTGTAAAATAAAATATGTGAACCTGGAGCACAAAACCAGTCATAAGGGTCATTTTTGGAAATTGAGATTTATACATCATCTGAAAGCTGAATAAATAAGCTTTCAATTGATGTATGGTTTGTTAGGATCTGACAATATTTGGCTGTAGATACAACTATTTGAAAATCTGGAATCTGAGGGTGCAAAAAAATTGAAATATGAGAAAATCATCTTTAAAGTTGGGCAAATGAGTTATTAGCAATGCATATACTACTCAAACATTACGTTTTGATACGTTACTGTAGGGAATTTACAAATATCTTCACGAAAATGAGCTTACTTCATATCCAAATGATTTTGGCATAAAAGAGAAATGTATAATTGTGACCCATACAATGTATTGTTGGCTATTGCTACAAATATCCCCCAGCGATGTTTTTCCATTATATAGCAAAATAATTTTAAACCAACTTTAACTTTCATTTTTTAAGATTCAACTAGACTAAATCTGAGCTGAAACGGCTTGTAGATGCAGTTTGATAACATAAAAATCGAAGGCAGGAACTGAGTTGAAGTTTTTTAATTAAATCAATTGGACAGTTACAAAAATTTCATAAAAATCATTTTATTTGCATGATATTATATTATGCAGATATTCAGCATAAAATGTTGGAGACAAAATTACAATTTGATTGGCCTTTGTGAACTGGATTATGACACTGGTATTTTAGCATCCCACTGTAACAGTGATTTTATAGTGGCTTCATATTGATTCAGATCCACAGGTGATTATGTTTTCATTTTAGTTTTAATGCTCCATGCCTGATTGTTTCTAAGTGTCATTAAAATGCCATTAAGTTCAGAGATTCAATTCAAATTTATCCTCATCATCTTAACATCATATATCTTGCTGCTTACATCCTTAAAAGTCACATCAGGACTTCAGTCAGGTCAGTGTTATGTAAAATGAATACACACTGATGTCAAAAACCAGCCATCAGTCCAACCCCATCTCGTGAAAATGCGTATAAATAGCACGCCAAATTAAACGAAAACTCGTGGTATTGACATGCAAAAATGGACTTTGGCGTGTATATGCTACGCGAAGGGTAGGTTTAGGGTTGTGGAGTAGATGCGTATCATATGCACGTCAATAAGTTTAGTATCATATGCACGCAAAAAATGCGTATCATATGCACGTCAATAAATTTCGTATCATATACACGCGAAAACTGCGTATTATATGCACGCCAAACACGTGTGCCAAAGTCCATTTTTGCGTATCAATACCACAAGTTTTCGTTTTTATCTGGCGTACTATTTACACGCATTTTCACGAGACCACATGAAATCAGGATCCGCCTCGTTCCTAATCTGCGAGATTATCGCACAGCCAGCGAATGTAAGCAAACACTATGGACATTAATGTAATGATAACCACGTGCTAATGCCCGTTTCTAATCTGGTGCCACACGAGGAGCTGGGCTTATTGTTCTAACCCAGGTTGTTAAAATCCCAGCGTTTCTGTGCAAACACGGCTGCAGTGCCGCCTCTGCCATAAACCACGGCCGTAAGCCTCGCTTAATGGAAGCACAATATTGTGCTTTCCAATCTGAGCGCTGTGCACGAACCGTTCTCACAGGGGCTGTTCGGTGCTGTTACTGTGACAGTATTAGACTCTGTGCTCTGTTCTCTTGCTGTTCAGTTCAGTCCTGCGGCAGAGTTTGACAGAGTTTCTCTGTGTGAAGAAGAGTTCAGTACAACAGCAATTCACTGCTCTCCCACTGAACTGCGCTGGCAGAAGCCTACAAGTCAAGTCAAGCACATTTAAGATGTTTGACATTTAACTAAAAGGTGTGACCCAAAACCACTGGTTAAGGTAATGCAGTTTACTACATTTGATCCATAAGTAGGCCTATCTATACAGTCCAATACAAGCAACTGAAAAAAAACGCACAAATAAGACTGACTGTCATAAGCCATGAAAACTAGAGCTTAGTGATGCTACATTTAACCAAGAATTAATTAACTGAATGCAAAATCTCAAATGCTTTCTTGTTCAATATTTAGATACATAACAATAATTTCAACTGATGATTGTTTGCTTTGCACAGTATAAAAAAAACAATAGTGTCATGCATTATAAAGGTAATGATGATGTAAGTAGCAATGAACTGTATATTTTCATAAACAATGATAACCAACGTTAAAATGCATTAGAATATTTGAACTTTTAAGGTATAACAAGATGTTATTATAACTGTGGTTACAATTATTTATGATTATGATCATATAATGTGAATTGCAGGGCATAATTATTGCATTACAATATTTTATAATGCATTATATATCAAGGCTTTAAAGTGTTACCAAAACACTATAAGCTATTAAGATACTATATATGTACATCAATGTCATAATTTGCTGTAAAGCTGCTTTGAAACTATATTTATTGTGAAAAACGTTATAAAAATAAATATGACTTGGACTTTAAAGGTAAATTCATATTAGATGTGAATCCTCATTTGCAGATGGAGACCTCTAATTGATCTTTATATTGATGATTAAAGGACGTTTAATGCTTTAATATTTGGAATCAAGCATTATGAAAACCTCATGTGGAAAATCCCCAGCTAGAGCACAACGTCTCTCAAGCTATTGTTCATCATAGACTGTCTGGTAAACATTGGAAAGCACAAATTTCGTGTAATTTATCATGTAAAAAAAGAGAGAACAAAAACGGCGTGTGTGGTTTCGTGTGTTCAGGCACGTGTTTGCTTTTGGATGTTTCATCTTTCATTCGTAGATTAAGGTGCACATTATCATCTAACCACAAAACACTTCTCATGTTCTCGCTTAACACACACCAGCCTTAACACATGTATGGGATCAATAAAGCTGGCTTTGCTACTGATAAGAGCTCGTATTTCAGATTTGTCCAGGAATTACTGGGGATTTAGATCTCGGCAGTTGTTTATAATTACCAATGCTTTGCAGATACCATGACTAGCAGGCAGAGACGTACATTAAAGCAAGCTTAAAGTCAATAAAATCTCAATCTGACTGACCAAATATCGGGCTCAAAAACAATCAAAAAAATAGACATCTTTCATTTGTCCCTGTGTGTGTACTTCACCATATTTAGGGGACAAATGTGTACCCAAATATAAGCTAAATCTGACAAAATCTCCCAAAACCTCCTTTTGGGGATGTCCTTGTTTGTAAAAACTATATAAAAATAAATATTTTTTTTCTAAATTATAAAAATGCACAAAAAAAACATTTATGTTGGGGTTACAGTATTTATAACTAGCTGTATATATAAAACAAATAATAGAGTATATGGACTGTCCCCCATTTAGATAATGAAGTAAATGTGTGTGTACTTAACCTATACCTAACCATATTTTGGATACAAATCTGTGCATAAAAGTGAGCTAAAAATACATTTAAAAAAAAGTGAAAATGCAGAATGTTATCTGTTATGGTAGTTTAAAACAATGCAATATCCCTATTTAGATAGCTACGTCTCCTTTTTTTATGAAATTCAGCACAGAGTTGTTCACACATGACCTGAAACTGTTTAAAAAGTCTGCTGGACTTAGTCTGAAGAAACCAAAGAAGTTTGCAGAAAATTATACAATGTTTACATTGAGAGATATGAGGGAAAATAATCAATGGAATGTCCAAAATGCAGTAGACTTTAATTCTGAAGGCTCTAAACGTGATCCGAAGCAATTTAGCCCGGTAATGGCTGTAACCTGAGTGTTTTCGAGAGATTAGCTTTCTAGACTCTCAGGAATCCACCTTGTGATTCCAACAAGCTGCAGGTAAATGTTGTAGGACAGTATCACAGCCAACACGAATTCGTAATAGTCTGAATCTATAGAGAGCAGGCAGGTGAGAGGAAAGAACAGGGATCTGGGCTCTGTGCAAATATTAGTTCAGGTGTCTCTGCCGTCAGACTATCAAGGCCACATGAGCTTTAACTCGCAACAAGAGACCTGCAAAACTCGCTGCCGGCTCCCAGAAACCCATGAGCTCATTAGCTGCGTTGTTTATTGACCGTCACCACAAAGCATCTTCCCCCAATTACCCGTGTGGGTCCCTGAGGTCATTTGGCTAAGTGCAGTGTTTATGCCAACTAACTAGCCCCTTGATGTTCATCCACTTTCTGCAGTCGTGCATCGACTAGCCTTTCAAGGTAAGCAGCAATCAAGTCCTGTATAACTTTCATCAAGTTATCGAGACCAAGCCCTTCACACCGCCAAAGTGTCCCATTTCTCAGGTATCCGCGCCTCCTTGTGCTTATCTTGTCTTGTATTTGCGCTGAACGTCACGGAGCGCCTGGGTGGTCTTGTTATCTACGACATGTCGTTCCCAGAACAAGTGGAAATGCAACGCAAATGCTTCGTTTCAAAAGAACGAGCACATCGCGTCAAGGGAGTTCAAAAGCAAGTCATATTGCGAGTGCATTGGGCAACTCAAAGAAATGACGCCTACTTGCATTCCTCAGCTCTAAATAATGTTGATTACTCAGGAACGAGCTACTTTTTCCAACAAGAGGCCATAATCAAAGCGCCCTCCTAAAATCTCCTTTCTCTCAGTATGTGGCAAGTCAGATTCATTGGGCAATTGGTTCACTCTGAAGGTACAGAATTAGTCTGTTTTGCACTAAAATGTTTCGCATGTAAATACTGCTGTTTATCACTATGGCTTTGATGGAGTTATAGAAATGTGATTCTAGTTTTCTTAGTTGTATCTATCCGCTCAAGTGTAATGCTGTCACTTGAGATCTTTATTGTTTCTGTACTGATCACAAACCTGAAGTCTATGATATTATAGATATTCATAGATATCTATAATATGTTTCTGTTAGCAGCTTACACAGTTAAAAAAAAAAAAACTCTAAACCTGAAATATTCAGATTTGACAATCAACAAATGTGAAACTATGTGCTCTGAACATCACAACAGCCAATAGCTATCAATAATGACACACTAAAATGTCAGCAAACAGCGAAATGATCCTATTACAGTAAACGCACACTTTATTGCTGCAGTGCATGCTGGGAACTCACAAACCCGTAAGAGTTCAGTAGTTTTGTTCAGTTTTAAATTATTCGTTCAGTCAACTGTGTTTGACTAGTTGACGCAACATTTGGTGGGATTCATGGCTAGCATGGCTTTTTATGTATTTCAAGTAGTTGACATTTCATGACTCAAAAGGTGCTGTAAACTGGAAAATATGTAGACTGCAGTGTGTCGTCTAGCTAACTTCCTTTACAACTATTTTAATGATGAGTAGCTTGGCAAACCTGGAGTTTCCTGATAGAATAGCACCACAGAAATACTGATATTGCTTCATATTATGTATTTGCATGCCGTGTCGATCAAGATGGCTGCTGTTGCTGTTTCAGTGTGTTCAGGACAGAGATTCACTCTCATCCGCTGCTGTAAACCAGCCGCAGTCCACACACACACACACACACACACACCGCTTCAATCTCAACACGAGAAACAGAGAGCCATCATTCTTTCCATGTACCCTCTTCGCTTTTTATTTTCTTCTCTCATTTTTGGACAACAAATAACTGCATGTAGTGCCACAAGCCTCTGAGAGCCCATCATCACCATCATGGGAAAGGGCAAGTTAAAGACCAAGTCTCATTTGAGAACTACTTCAGAATAATCAACGTCTAGTGACTAAAATGTTAAACAAATGAAAAGGCTCTTTTATTTGAATTTTGTCTTTGTGTGGATTCCAGCTCTGCTCAATCTGGACAATCTCAGCCATCTTCATGATGCTTTTAAACACAATTGAAGGAGTTTGCATGCATATTGCATATTTTTGCATGCATGTTGAATATTTTGCATGCATATTGCATAATTTTGCATGCATGTTGAATATTTTGCATGCATATTGCATATTTTTGCATGCATGTTGAATATTTTGCATGCATGTTGAATATTTTTGCATGCATGTTGAATATTTTTGCATGCATGTTGAATATCCACTCCAACTAGTGCATTAAATAAAAAAAACTTGGCACAATTTATATTTGTCTGCAAAACCTTTTGCGACCCGTTTTGAGATCCCGAGAGTGTCCAGACGTCTGACTGTGCTGTTTGTCGCTCAACGCTGTCGCTGTCCCATGTTCCCTCATTCCTAGCCTGTGCCTTTGGGCTGGTGATGATGGTGATGGTGATGGGGTTGTTCTTGCAAATCCATTTCCTGTCCTCCACACCCACACTAATTAGATATTTGGGTGGCCCTGTTTATTGACTTTGCTGAAGAACGGTGGATTATATTAACATTTGCACACCGCTTTCTCAGCAGTGCAGCATTACTGGGCCATCCCAAGAGAGCTGTTGGAGACGGGAGGGAGCGATGTGATTGGGAAGGGAGGGAAACGAGCCACGGTTGGCGCTTTACTCTGACCGTCTGTACAACAAAACATCACAGTGACCGATTTCCAAAAAGCTGCACTTTTATTAGCACCTCATAACACACAGAACTAATTCAGATTTGTGTGATCGGAAGCTAGCAACTAAAATGCAAATATTGGACATATCATTGTAACATATTTTTTGTTTTCTGCCCAAAAAAAGCAAACAGCAGGCTGTATAGCATTCATTACTATTCTTTTAAAGTAGCCGATAATGAAAACATATTGCTTACTTAATTTAACTGCATATTCATCAGTTGGAATATAAGCTCTTTAAAGTAGAATTACTGTAATAAAGAGATGAAAAATTAAATAAATTTAGCTTTAAAGATAGAAAATAAATTCTGATTTTTTTTTTAGTTAAGTATGTTTTCCTTTTATCTTTCAATTTGCATATTTAAAAAAAAAAAACTTTCTTTATATAATAAAAATAATTTGTCTGCCAAATTAGGTAGTGATGACTGAATTAAGGTAGATGTTTGAATATTAAATTCAACAATATATTACAAATGTGTCTGCATCATCTAATTTCCTCAAAGCTCAAATGAAGCTTCATTTCTAAATGAGATTTTATCAAAACTAAAAATATCATAAGCAATACTTAAGAAATTATTTACAGTTTTAAATCTTAATGCATACTTTATAAGTTTGAATGTATATGTATAAAGCATAAATATATAGCTATAAATACAAACATATTCTTTATGCATATATTATTTTTTTATACATATATCAGCATACCTTGTCAGGTTTCTAATTATGTCATGCACTTTGTCATTGTGAACTTAACATTTCATCAGGCACTTTTTAAGGAGCAAGTGCAATAGCAACACTTATGAACGCATGCATGCTGTGTTTATCTACGGTAACCACAAATAACATTGGTAAAAGCTGTATTAATGAAAAGCTCAACAATATTGAACTGGAACAGAAACAAAACAGTGACGGTGATTAAGAAATAAACTGATGATTTCGACACATGAGAGATTTTAAAGTGTGGAAAATCAAATTTTTTTTAGGTGATCAGCACTGTGCAATACAGAAAATAAATGTCTGTTGTTCAATAAAGCTATATTTTCCATTGCATTTATATATATGTCTGTACACAATGTTTAGAACAATATTTTCCGGATTTATAATGATATTTTCAGATTTAGAACTATGTATTTTATTGTATTTTTTATTATTAGATCTCGTCTAACATGACACTGATCAATATCATTACCCATTATCTGCAAGTATAGGAATTGAAATATCATCCTTTTGACTGATGAAGTCAAGTTCAGCGTTTTACTCTATTTTTGCTTTTGTTTGTCTTTGCTTTTGTGTTTGTTTGTGAATGTCTGTCTCTGTTTTTGTATCAATCACCGGACGCTCGATCGGTCTGAATGCACCTATAGGCCAAATCTGAAGAAGTCATGTGAATGTTGTGATTGTCCGGTCAGCCTGACTAACACTGCTGCAGAAATATAAACAACACACAGATGTATGAGCACAGCCTCAAGCCAACAGAGAAGCCCAGGTTAACTAATGAGCATCCGTAAGAACGCCAACTCTGTTACTCACTGGCACAATACAATGCACATATTCCTCGATAAAGAAGACACACTGAAATATGCATATTTCAAAATACAGTGCACATATGAACAGAATATAAATACAAACAACAAGTGTGCAGCACCAAAAGAAACGACTTGATTTTCACTTATTATTACGTATTAAATGTAAAAAGTACCGATCAACCAAATTTTATTTTGTAATTTTAACTTATATACTTTTATATTTAATAATTCGGGGACATCAAAATATATTAAAATATCAAGTTAGTTTACTACTGATACATCAAGTATATATACACACGCATATATTAAACACTAACGTTGTAAAATGAAGTAAGAAATACTTTGTTACTGTCCACCACTGGTTATTTCAAATGAATATATATTAAAAGTACAAAAATTCTATAATCAATAAGTCATGACAACATATTTAACCTTTTACGTTTAATCAAATTCAGCTTCATTTTTTTCAATTTATGCCAAGATTAATAGACAGATTTTAAAATGCGTTTAGGCCATTTGATTAAACTTACAAACTTTCTTTGTACAACTTTGACTCTACATGTCAGCATATTCAACTAACCCTAACCTAGCAGTCTACTGATACTATAATGAGAGTTAGTTGACAAATTTATGTAATTAGTTACAAATTATTGAGTTAGTTGAAATTAGTAGTTGCAAAGTTACTTACAGTTAGTAGAATGTCTAAAATGGACCACTGAAATAAAGTGTAACTATTAGGTTTGTATGTGGAATTTTGTCTTTTATGTGTATGAATATAATATGAATGAACGTATTTTCTTGTGCCTCTGTGCAGGTATTTGTGTGTGTGTGTGTGTGTGTGTGTGTGTGTGTGTGTGTGTGTGTGTGGGTGTGTGTGTGATGTATGGAGGCCGCTCACGCTCTATCAGGGCTCTCAGGAGCGGCTGTAGGATGTCAGATTCAGGCCTCCTTAAAGTAAACACACACTCTCTCTCTCTCCCTTGACTTTTCTCATTCTCTCAGTCTGTCAGCTGGAGACCACACACTCAGACCACACAGAGTCTGGGTCGGCCCCGGCCCCTCGCACGCAACACAACCCCGCACACACTCTCTGCAGAGGGCACGTTTCATTACGCGCTCCCGCACTGGTGTTTTCCATGAACGTGTGTTTACATAAAGCACTGAGTGAACTGCATTTTGTTGAGATGTACATTAAATGAATTACAGTTCAAAGAGCGTCTAATGGATTTCTCATGAGAAAGCCGGACAACACGACTTATTCATTTGCTTACAAGGTGTTTCGAAAGGACACTTTTATAGCCTATTTTTAGTTGTTTTCTATGGTTATGATTGTATTTAAAGTGAACTGGCAAACAGCTGTGTTTGTGAAAATAGCAGAGTAAAAATCATTGTGCAATATCATGCAGATAACTGTTTTATTTTGTGATTCATACTTGTCTTGGTTGCATATTTGTGTGTGTGTTTCAGGCTCTGAGCTAAAAATACTGACGTGGAATATGTTCATATTGCAGCTGTTTATTTCTGATATCATTGCTGCTTTTCTTCAGAAATGACAAGCACTACTGGTTTTGTGAGAATTTTTGTATGTTAAGTTACAGCTTGAATTCGTGAAACTATCGCACTCTTAAAAAAATCTGTAAAAATAGGGAACAAAACTATATAATTTGAAAGGAATTTTTCCATATTTATTTTTTGCAGGTGTTTTACCAGTATTTTGAATTTTACACTTCATTGCATTGTGTTTTAGAGTTAACAGAAATGTCTGTAAAATTAATGGATAATGTTGTGTGCAATGAGCAGCAAGTACTTTTTCTATTATTTTACGGTTTTATTTTTTACAGTGCAGCAAGATGTGTGAACAATATTTAATGTTTTGATTATGCTTTTTAAAGTAGGTGGAAATTTGTTTTTAGATCTGTACAGCAGATACAGCTTTAATTCATGAAATTACCAGCAAGCTCGGGAAAATGTGTGGACAAGATTTAAACAATGAGTTGAAATTATTTTGATTATACTTAAAAACTTTTTAAAAGATTTTTTTTAATTCATTAAAGTAGATGGATTTTTGGACTCTTTTTGCAACAGTTACAGTCTGAATTCATGAAAGTACCAGCAAGATTGTCCAAATGTATTCTGTAATTTGATTCCTTAAAACTGTATTTTCTAATTAATGATCAGAGCGTTTTGTGACGTCTATATTGTAAGGCACTGCGTTTTCAGTTTTGCTTTGTTTTCACGTGCATCGAGTGGTAAATTAAACACACACAGACACCCAAATACACAACACACACACACACTCACCAATCAACACACACACACCACACACACAACTCAACTCACTCACTCATCACACACACACACACACACACACACACGCACACACACACACACACTCACTCACACACACACTCACTCACACACACACTGTCACACACACACACACTCACACACACACATTCACTCACACACTCACTCACACACACACACACACACACACACACACACACACACACACACACACACACACACACACACACACACACACACACACACACACTCTCACACACACACACACACACACACTCACACACTCCTCACTCACTCATCACACACACACATCACAACTCACTACACGCACCCACAACCACACACACACACTCAACCGCACCCACACACACACAACAAACACACCAGCACACACCTCTCAACACACCCACACACACACTCACACACACTCACTCACTCACTCACTCTTACACACACACACACACTCACACACACTCACTCACACACTCACTCACACACAACACACACCAATCAACCAACACACACACACACACACTCACACGCACACACACACACACACACCAACACACACACTCACACACACACACTCACACACACACACACACAAACACACTCACACACACTCATCACTACACTCACTCATCCACACACACACACACAAACACACACCACTAAATGACAGTATGCATGCTGAATGATTAGTTCATAGGGCTGCTTCATTGTCAAGTGAAGAGACTAACAATTTAGTCGTCTGAGATGACCGGGCCTTAGGCAAAAGTGGTGCTTTCTTTTTCCAGTCGTTCAGATGCGGGGCGTCCAGACGCTGTTTGCTGAATGATGGCTTGTTTCACCTCCTGACCCTTTACCCTCCACATTCTGCCCTCGGGGTCATGTGTGAATGCTTACTTTTGACTTGTGAATCTAGAACAAATATACAGGCCATGCACTGAAATGTGCAGCAGAGAAAGCCTTTCTGGAGCAATGAGAGCAAATTAACGTATTTAAACCGCTCGGATTTATACATATAATTTTCTCCATTGATGTAATGAAAAAAAAATGAAAAAAATATATATTTTTTTATTTGCACGATTTTATTTTGTTTGCTAGTAGCTTTTCACATATGGGGTATTTTATCTGACATATTCGTGTCCTTTAATAAATCCTGTTATCATAGACATGAACAGAAAATCCAATGCACAGTGTGAAAAAATAATAATTCTCATAATAATTAACACAAATAAAACTGGGTAAAACTTTTATTTTAAGGTGTCCTTGTTACACATGTTTCATGCACTTACTACTATTATAACAATAAATTATGCATAATTGCATAAAGTAACCCTAATCCTAACCCTGTATTTAGTATATTTTGTTAATTAATATCACTCAGTACATAAATGTGTAATTACACTGTAACAAGGACACCTTAAAATAAAGTGTGAGCTAAAGCCGTTATAGCATAATTAAATGTAAGAATCTGACATACAGATACTCCCCTGACACTGAATATTTGTTTTGTGAGAAGGCTGCTGTTGTACTTCTTATATAGTCATTAATAGGTTACTATCTTTCCGTAATTATCAAGAAATCTAATCTCAGGGAACATAAATCTGAAAAGTAAAACCTGGGCAGCACAAATCCTCATATCTGTGCCGTGACTCAGAGCCTCTGTGTCTGAGCTGAGCTGAGATCAGTGACGTCAGAGTCCGGGGTCAGAGTGCATGTAAACACTGCAGACTCCAGCTCAATCACTCTCCACTGGATTCTGTGAAACCTGTTCGCTTAAACAATCCGTTCAGACCAGAAGCACTGGGGTAGCCTCGGTCTAAACTCAATGAAACTGTGTTGGGACCACATTTTATTTATAATTATAATTGTCAGGTTTTTAATTGTTCATTTTATTCATCTTTTTTTGCTAAGCTGAAGCAATTTTCTGTGAATGTGCAAGGCTTTCATTAGCTGAAAGTAATAATAATAATAGGCTAATAATAACATCCTTACGAAAATTATGGTTTTATTATAGTAAAAGTGTTTTGTTTTTTAGCCTACCATTTGTATAACCACAATTTCACTACAAATACCATGGTTAAACTATGGTTAGTGTAGCAAAACCATGGTTAATTTGTGGTTACCATGATTTAACTGTAGGAACCATGGTTTTTATTATCATTATTATTATTATTTGTAGTAAAACCATGGCTAATTTTTGTAAGTGTAAAGTGCAGTAAATGGCAAAACTATTTGCGTTAAAAACTGTTATGGTTATGATAATTAACTCAAATAATATGAAAACAAATACCAGTTTGCAATATCAAACATAACGGACAAGTAAAACTAAATGAATGACACCGGACATCATATGATGTGACAACATGCCCCGCGGTTATCTGCAGGCCTCGAGAGAGAAGTGAAGCAGCTCAGTGCTCTAGAGATCAACATCGTAAAGTTGCAATCCATCGGCAAAGCTCTCAAATTAACAAAGCTCATAAAACACAAATAAAGACTCTTTAAGAAAGTTGGAGTGCTTTTAATTCTGTTTACATGTTTCATTTTACCCTCTCTCTGACTTTAACCCGTAGGATCACAAGAAGCTGCTTTACTTCGAGTTATAAATGCTCTGAAAATATACAGCAGGCTGGCTTCTTGTTTTGAGATGTTATCACGAGCCTCCGGCTCTATTAGAGATAGAGTGACAAAAACACACACACACACACCACACACACATCCTTGTGTCCAGAAACTAGAATAACATCCCACGTTGTTCTCTCTGAAGCGTTTTAGAATAAGAATAAATGAAAAGCGCACGAGATTATTGTGTTTGGTTGCAGTTCTAGACGCTGTGATGTAATAATATAAATCTCAGGCAAGAGTACAAAAGAGTTTGCGAGTTAAGCAGACAGTTTCTCGGGCTCGTCTCCAGAAACACCAGTGTTTTGAGAGAACGCATCCTCTGCTGAGTTCTCACAGATTCACGACATAACACACACACATACACACACACACTCACACACACTCACTCACACACAGAACATCACACACACACACACACACCACACATCACACACACACCACACACACACACACTCACACACACACACACACACACACACACACACACACACACACACTCCCACACACTCACACACACACACACACATACACTCACACAAAGGTTTACATTTGTGAAAAGTGGGGACTCTCCATAGGCGTAATGGTTTTTATACTGTACAGACCGTATATTCTATTGCCCTACACCAACCCTACCCCTAAACCTAACCCTCACAGGAGACTTTGTGCTATTTAAGATTTTCAAAAACAAATTCATTCTGAATTATTTCTAAGCCTTTGAACGGGGACATGAAAATGTCATCATATACTCACTTCGTGTAATACCTTGTAATACCCATGTATTATCAAAATTTGTGTCCTCATAAACCACATAAACATGCACACACATACACACACACACACACTCACACGCACACACACACACACAAACACTCGCACACACACACACACACACACACACACACATGCTCAAACACTCACACACACACACACACACCTCTACCAGGTAGTCCAAATAATTTCTCTATCTCGTCAATCTGTTTATGCAGACAGCCCTTGCCAATCAGTTGCTTACAATCACCATTCTTACAATTTTATTACAATCGTTCAGATCAGTTATTGCTTTCCTGATGCGGACGCAGACTCATTGTTTTCATCGTTCAAATAAACACGAGTATACAAATGCTGTTATCGCCACTATTTCATTTTGCACTGCGCTTTCTGAAAGAACAATGCGTCTCTGGGATGTGCGTGGATTCCTGCGTTTGTGTTGGTCGCTTGTCTTGATGCAATCATTCAGTTCATAGCAATTATGGGATGCTCTGAGAGAGCTTGCTGACATGTCTGCTGCGATCAAATACACTAAAACGAACCTCAAAATTATTATCAGTTTAATTGGGACTTTTCTTTCCCTCAATGATCTCAAAGGTAAGCCTAATCTACCCAAAAAGTATTAGGCTGCAATATTTAATATTAAATATATAATATAATATTTTATTATTATTATTGTTGCTATTAGCTGTTTCTCTTTTACAGTTTCAAAATACTGTACTTGTCAACACGTTTTGAAGCTGACACTCAAACAGCAGACGCACACACCAAATCTGCAAAACCAACCGCTAATTCTCAGCCTTTGACTTAGTTTTCAATTTCATAAAACACTTTTGCAAAACACAACACACAGTCTCTATGTGTTTGCAAAGGTTGACTTTTGAGATGGGTTTGTGATATTTTGAATGCAGTGCTTCGTTTTGCAAGAGATGTGAGGCATTTTGTATTTTGTGTGCAGTTCTTGGATTTGTGTGTAAAGTTTAAAAAAAAAAAAAAAAAAAGAGAGACAAAGTTTTGAAAATGGGTGCAGCAGCTGAAACAACAACGTAATAAGGGGGACTTTTCTTTACCCCAATAATCCAAAGGTAAAAAGGTCCATTTACCCTAAAGTATTAGGCTGCCAATATGTAATATTAAAGATATAAGATAATATTATAATAAATATATTATGATTATTATTGCTATTAGCTGTTTCTTCTTTTTAATACAGTAGCTACAAGCTGCCACTTCTTGAAGCATAAATGAATGCATAATACCAAATACTGAATCTATAATAAAATAAACTATATGAGTTGAACTGATGCAAGGAGCGAGTAAGAGAAAAGCCATGACTCTGGCGTGACACAGCGGATCCGGAGGTCATAAATCTGGTGTGTAACTGCAGGAAACAGAGACAGAAAGCCCCGACGGTCTCGGTCTGTCAGAAACACTGGGATCGGCTCACGAGACAGACTGACAAACACAGAGGTCACGAGAGGACAAGCAAAGGTCACGCTGGGCCAGTGACCCCACTGTTTTTTCTCTCTGAGGTGTCGACAAGAGGGTAAAAGTTTATTAAAGCGTCTGAACAGGAAAAGAGTCACTCTGTAAAATGAAAAATAATAAAGACACACTTATGTAGCTTTATTATCATCCCTACATTGTAATTATAAAAGCAACGCTAATGAGAGATGCACCTTTTGTTTGGAAAACGTCAAAAAATGTAAATAAAAAAATGTAAACACATCACTATTCCTTCTTGAATTTGCTCAGTTTGTGCATTTCAATTAACGCATTTGCTACAATGCATAGCGATGCCTGTATTTCTGACCAATTTCAGTCACTTTCGGCGAATTGAAACCATCTGTCTTTGCGCTGCTGATAAATGCCAGGGTTAATTCAGGCTAATTGGAACATTTTTTCTTAGTCATCTAAAAGTGAATTTACCTGAATTCACCCTATAATTAATAAACAGAAACTTCATTGTAGGACCAAGTTAAACTGAACTAGAACAGATGATATCTCCTGATTCCCTTCAGGGAGGTCCAGCGCAAACCTTCACAGACCTACAGAGAGTGATTTGAGCTGCAGAGATGTTTGTAGGATCTTCACCAAAACTTGTCCAGTCTGTAAAATCTTCATTTGCTCCTAAATGTGATCTCGAAGCCTCCTGACCGCCGCGCATTGGGTTCGGAAACAATGTGAGGTTTATTTCTCTGCTGCTGAGTCACTGTTGGAGGGATTGGGGTCGAGTCTTTTGTCCATGTTTAGCTCTGAAGGATCTCTTTGGGAGTACATCCATTTGCTCCGATAATGGATTATAGACAGTGAGAGAGCTTCCAGCTGGTGCTGGCCTACGCTGATGAAAAACAGACCTCTCCAGTCCTGCGTGTGTGTGTGTGTGTGTGTGCGGCGTTGAGAGTGTGTGTGTGTGTGTCGCCGCGCGCGCGGCGAGGCCTGTGTGTGTGTCTTTCCAGTGTGTGTGCGTGGGTGTGTGCGAGCGAGTGTGCTCTGCGTGCCTATGTGGTGTGTGTGTGTGTGGTGTGGGTGTGTGTGTGTGTGTGTGTGTGGATGGCCTGGTGTGCCCTTCTCCTTCCTCTTCCCGAGTTCCTGCCGCAAATGTGCCCCCGTCTTGCGCTGTCCTGACCCGCGACCCGTTTCCCTCCTCCCTCCTGGATTCTTGTGGCTTTCCCTTTTTCCCCCATTCGCCCCCTCGCGCCATCCGTCTGTGTCGTCTTCCCCCAACAGCATCTCGCGGCGTGCCCTGCCGCCACACTCTTCTTTTGTTTTGTTTGTTTTGTCGGCCCTCTTGCATCTGCCCTGTTGCCCTCCTGCCTTCCCCCCCCCGCCTCTATTTCTGCTTTCTGTTGCTCTTCGGTCTCCGCTGTGCCATTCCCGGTTGCGGTTTACCCCCCCCCGGCCCCCCCTCTTCTCCCCTCCCTCTAACCTACTGCAGCTCCCACCTGTCGTTTCCCCCCCTGCACTGTTTCTTTTTTCGCGTTTCCGCCCTTGTTTGCCCCTGTTGGTGGCCTTTGCGGTCCCTCCCCCGCCCCCTGTCCGGCCACCGCCCCTTTTCTATGTGCGTTGTTATGGCCGGTTATGAATCTTGCCTGTTTTTTTCTGGTTAGCTCTGTTGCCCTGGTTGGTCGTGGTTCTTTCTGTGCACAGTCCTCTCTTTGTGTTCTGTCGCCCCCCCCCTCAATTTGATGTCCTCCACGTTTATACCCACCCTTTTGTACGTCTTCAGACATGTACCTTTTTCCAGGGGGGGGGGCACCCACACACACAACCACACCAACAAAAAAAAAAACTCCCACAACACCAAAACACCCCCCCCCACCACCACCCCACACCCACCCCACCCAAAACATACAGAAACCACCCCCCACCCAAAACCCACACCGGGGCAACCCCAACCAACCCATACCCCCCCCCCGGGGGGGGGGGGGAGGGGGGGCCCCCCCACCAACACCCACAACAAAAACACAACCACCCCAAAGGCACACAAAACCAAACCACCCCACACAAAAAAACCACAACCACAAAAAAACACCACAACACACAAAACACAACCACGGGGGCCCACCACCACACGGGGACAAAAGGGAAAACCACACAAACCGGGGGGGCCCCACCCACCCACCAACCACAAACACAAAAACACCCCACGGGGGCTGTGGGCAACCCCCCCCAACCCACCCAAGGGGGGGGGGGGGGACAACCCACTCAAACACGGACCCCGGGGAAAAACACCAACCCCCCCAACACACAAACAAACCAACACACCACCACCCCCAAAAAACCAGGAAACAACAAAAACCCCAACAACACAACACCATTGGTGTTTCGTGGCTGCGTTGTTCGGGTTCCCTAGCCCCTGCTCTGCCCCCCGCCTCTTTCCTTTTGCCCGCACTTTCCGACTTCCAGTTTTGTGCGCTTTTCCCCTTCGCGCCAACTCCTGTCCTGCCGTGCTCGTCCCACCGCTTGCTTTTTTCACCGTCACTGCCTCCATGTCTCTGTCGGGATCTCGGCCTTTTGGAGGCATGCGGCTGCGCTCGTCTGGTGTCCCGGTCTGGTCTATTGCCTTAGCCTCAACCCTCTGACTTCTACATCGTGGCCACTTCCCCCCCTTTCTCTTTCTTCTGCCCCCACCTTCTGCCTGTTCACTGCGAGTAGCCTTCCTTCTGACTCCCCGTGCTGTCCCTTTCAATTAACAGTAGTTTTCCTACCGGTGATTGGTTTTGGCACATCTGTCCCCCCTTTCCCCACCGCACCGTTTTACCCGGATGCCTACACTATCTTCTCAACATTTATACAACCTACCTCTTCCTCCGTGGCTTAGTATGTTTAGTTTAGACCTCTGCCTGGAACTACCATCTTGCGATGTGTGTGTGTGTTATGGTGTGCGCTGTGTGTGTGGGTGTGTGTGGTGTGTGTATTTGGGTGTGTGTGTGTGTGTGCGAGCGCGCGAGCGGTGTGTGTGTGTGTGTGTGGGGGGGGGAGGGGGGGGGGGGGAGAGAGAGAGAGAGGAGAGAGAGAGAAAGAGAGAGAGAGACGGGGGAGGGGGGCGGGGGGGAGGGAGAGGAGAGAGAGAGAGAGAGAGAGAGGAGGACGTGGGGGGGAGTGGGGGGGGGTGGGGGAGCGAGAGATGGAGGAGAGAAGGAGCTGGGGATGGGGGAGGAGAGGAGAGGAGAGGAGAAGAGAGAGGAGAGGAGGGAGAGGGGAGAGCGAGAGACGGAGGAGAAAGAGAGAGAGAGGGAGGAGGGGAGGAGAGGGGGGAGAGGGGAGAGGAGGGAGAGGAGGGAGGGAGAGAGGGGAGAGAGGAGGAGAGAGAGAGGGGCGAGGAGAAAGAGGAGAGAAGGGGGAGAGGAGGGACAGGGAGAGAGGGAGAGAGGAGAGGAGAGGAGAGTAGGAGGGAGATGAGAGGAGCGGGAGGAGAGGAGGTAGAGGAGAGAGGGGAAGAAGGAGAGGAGGAGAGGGGGGAGGGGAGAGAGCAGCCTCGAGAGGAGGGAGAGAGAAGAGGAGCAGAGAGAGAAGAGAGGAGAGAGGAAGGACGAGAGAGAGGAGAGGAGTAGGAGAGAGGAGAGGAGGGGAAGGGGGGAGAGAGAGAGGGAGGGAGAGAGAGAGAGAGAGAGAGGTGTGTGAGAGAGAGAGAGAGAGAGGGAGGAAGAGGAGAGAGAGAGAGAGAGAGGGGAGAGTAGTGGACTCTGACGCTGATTCTTTGTGCCGAGTGCAGTTACTGGTTGTGCGAGAGTGCGTATGTGTCCGTCTCGTTGCTCCGCATGCGAGCCTCGCGCTCGCCCCGAGAGGAGCTGGTATGGGGATTCTCTTTTTCCCTTAGGTGCGCCGCGTGCGACCGGACTGGACTTCATGTGTGAGTGGTTCTCCCCCTCGCTTTGTTGTACTATAGTCCTTTGTTTTGTCTTCAACCCTTTCACTATGGAGCTCTTTTTTACACCATAACTGAATGCCCCAGTTGGCACTATTAGAATTCTTGTGTGAGACTCTCCCAAAAGATCTTTGATCTCATCCTTAATTACACCACCTCGTTCCCTTCCAGGGCCTCCCCCTCTTTCTCCCCTTTACTCTGTTTTACGACGTGTTAAATGGATCCCAGCCCGCCTTGCCAAGAGCTTCTTGCCTGAGTGTTCTTTCTTTGTTTGGGACTGGTGTGTGAGGAGGGAGAGGAGGCGGGGAGTAGAGGGGGAGAGAGTGAGGGGAGAGAGAGAGAGAGGGAGGGGGAGGAGAGAGAGAGAGCAGAGAGGGAGAGTAGAGGAGAGAGAGGGGGAGAAGAAGGGAGAGGAGGAACGGGAGAGAGAGCGCGAGATAGAAGAGCGAGAGAGAGGAGGGGAGACAGGCGGAGAGGAGGGGGGAGAGCGGGAGGACGGAGGGAGGAGTGAGGAGGGAGAGAGGAGGAGAGAGAGAGAGAAGAGGAGGGAGGAGGGAGAGGGGGGGAGAGGGGAGGAGATGAGCGAGGAGAGAGAGAGTTAGTTATGGGGTGGTGTGTGTTTGTGTGTGTGTTTATGTGTGTGTGTGAGAGAGAGAGAGAGAGAGAGAGAGTGTTGGGTGTGGTGCGAGAGAGAGAGAGAGAGAGCGAGAGACAGAGTGTGTGAGTGTGTGTGTGTGTGTGAGAGGAGAGAGAGAGAGAGAGAGAGAGGGCTTGTGTGTGTGTGAGAGAGAGAGAGAGATTGAGTGTGTGTGTGAGAAAGAGAGAGAGGAGAGAGAGTGGGGAGGACGAGAGGAGAGAGAGAGAGGTCCTTGAGAAGTTGTGGCTGTGTGTGTGGTGTCTATTGTGAGGATGAGAGAGAGAGATGAGAGGAGAAGAGAGAGAGAGAGTGTGTGAGTGTGAGAGTGTGTGTGTGTGTGTGTGTTTGAGAGAGAGAGAGAGAGAGCGAGAGAAGCAGAAAAGCGGCAGAGGAAGAGAAAGAGACGGCGGGAGGCTGTATGTTCTGCTTGTTCTGTCTATGTTCTGCCTTCCTTTTTTTTTATCTCCCATCAGGGATCCTAGAATGAGGGGCCTTGTTTATTGTTGTACCTCCAGTTCCTGAAATTGAAAATGTCCTGGACCGCTGCCAGTCTCGCTGAGTGACAGAGCTCTGCCACCTCCGTCCCAAAATAGACCCCTGACCCACAAACCATCGGCTTTCTCCGAGCATTATGTCTCTTAAGTCGGAAAGCCTGAGCGTTTCTTTGCTTAATGTGATGCTGACTTCATTGCACTGAACTGATCTGATCTCGTTCACGCTCTTTGGCAAACAGTTGAGAGTCTGACCACTTTTATAGATGATGTATTCATTCGCCTTGATCTCGGTGTTTGATTTACTTAACCTAAAAGTTAAACATCTGAGACGCACGGGCAGCTGTCGGCTTTTAAAAGGGAAGAGAGTGTACACTGTTCCTTAATTCGCCGGGGGCTTTCGCACCGCTGGGACCACCCATAGAGCTGTCATCTGAAAATCACACACAAACCACCCAGACCGGCCAGTGCTGGCCTCTCTTCCTCACACAGACCCAGCCACAAACACAGACTGCTGCGCGCGCTGATCTACATCTCTTACTCTAGACTGTCTTCAGAGATTCCTCCTGAACATTCTGATAACACCGAGATAAGCTGCTTTTATTCTGTTTAAAATATTATTTAATCAGATATGAATAGCTACATCAGGCTGCAATGAATGTCTTTTTTTTTTAGAGTGAAATGATCAAAACATTCAAATTTATTAAATAGCCTACATATGTCACACTTTATTTTAATAGTCCGCTTTAGATATTCTACTAACTATAAGTAACTTTGCACATACATGTCAACTATCCTCAGTAATTGATCTACATGTCTATAAACTCTCAGAGGTTAGTAGGTTTAGGGTTATATAAGCTACATATACTTGGCTAGTTTATATATGTTCCGAAATGAAGTGTTAGAAGCTATTAAGCAGACAATCTACGACTACTCTTAATTTGACGTGAGTTGCAAAGTTTACTAACTGTTAGTAGAGACTGGTCTCTATCAAGGGGAACTATCAAGTTAAGTGATACCAAATAAATAAGCAAATTTGTAATCTAAATAGTATATAAAATTCATAAATCTTTAGTTTGGTTTGAAAAAGCCACTTACGATGAAAACAGGGTGTTTATTTTAGGAGAATATTTTAATGGAATAATGTGTTTATTGTTAGGAATGTTTAAATTTAAGTTAAATTATTGGAAAAAATCATGTTAGGTAACAATGCAATTACTGTGTTCATGTTGATTGCAAAAACAAGGATGCACTTATTTTAGGGTCAAGTTTAGAGTGTAATTATGTATACTGAGTAATATTAATTAACTACATATACTTTCGATATGGTTAGGGTTTGGCTTAGTGTTACTTGCATGTAATTATGCATAATAAGTGCATGTAACATGCAAGGACACCTTCAAATAAAGTGTTACCCTAAACCCTTTTTCTTATCACTTTAGAGACAGGTTTGGTGGTATGGTGTAGTTAAAGATATAATTGCATGCAGTTATTTTTTTTTAAATATAAGTGCAACATAAAATCATGCATGCACACAATACATGCACTGCATCAAATATTACATTTAAATATTACTCCACAGCAGTTAAAGACATGTAACAGCCTATAAAAAGGGTCTGTTTAATACACATTTTCGTCATTTATTTATTTTAGTGGTCTAGCATTGAAATAAATTAATTCTGTACATCTGAAAATCAGTTTTCAGTGACTGGAGTAGCAGATAAAGTGAAAAATCAAACACATTGTGCTGCGAGATGTCACATTAGTGATAGGTTGTTAAAGCATTTTAAAACATGATGCTGTGTCGGTAACTGACTCTTGTGTATTATAAATACTGTCACAGTAACTAACAGTATTGTGTAATACAGTGTACTTTAAAACACTAAACAAATTATTAATGATGCTCAAGTGCAACATTACTCATTTAATACAATTGTAATATAATGCTTAGTCTGTATTTTGTGTCAAAATATTGCTAAAGAGGCAAAACAAATGATCACATTAGCTTAACATTTCTGAGCATTTCTCGAGCGGTCATTACTGGAGAGCATGCGGTTTGGACAACGACCAGAAGAGGGCAGCAGAACACACATTTCACACTCCTCCTCAACCTTCCGGCTGGATATCGAAATGAAATAGAAATCACTTTAGTCTGAAATCAATATCTGCTTGTTTTTATTCTGAAGCTACATTAAGAGGTGCATTTTGGAAAAATCATCTTTCATAGATCTAAGTGCATAAGCAAGTATATTTCTTGAATTTTTTTTTTGTCTTTTTGGAAGGTTTTTATTTCTATATATATATATTTTTCCTGCATTTATTAATTAATTTATTTTTGAGTGGGTCAGATTCAGTATCATAACCATTAAGATATATATATATATATTTATTATTATATATATATATTATGAATGTTATGAATACTGAATTCAGATGCAAAAGCCTCTAAGTACGTCTAATGTTTTTCTTTAAAATGAGGCATTTCTTTCTGGCTACTATGTCTAGGTTTCTATGTGAGTACTGAATGGGTTGAGGCTGGGATTTTGCACATTTGAAGTGAAAGTATTTGATGAACATATACTATGTGGAGAGCATTTACCTCATTTTTGACCAAGATGGCTTTTACAGGCTTTTGCATTGGAACTTTCATATAATGTGTATATATATATATAATGTTTGGTCAAAGCTCTTGATTTGTAGCATACTTTTACAATGCAAGTAAAACATGTTTTTAGACTGAACTGAATTTGCTGTCAGGATAGGATAGCTGTCAATACTTGTTTATAAAAAGAAAATGTGGATTTGAAGTTAAAATCAGAGGTATTTTCTGAAAACAAGTCCAATATTGACAGTATTTATGACCTTATTTGAGAACGTTTCCGGCACAGGATACCTGCGTTTTGTAAGTTATGTGTTTATGGTTGATCCTGATAATTACTGTGTGATCAGTTTTCAGACGGTCTTGGTTCTCCGCAGGTAGCACTTCTGCTTAGCAGGTGAGACGTGATCACAGCGAAAGTGACACTCCTTTCAGGAGGTTCCTGTCCACACTTCTGCCTCCTGCTATTTTTACCTCCAAAAATAAGAAGCAGGACAGTTTGCGGCCCCTGTTCTATGGGAAACAAAACTCTATGGAAATCAGTCCGAACGCCTCCACTTGCAGGTCATCAGAGCTGAGCTCGACCTGCGGCCCTGCTTCTCTTCAACGTTTCCGTAAAAGTCTATTTTTAAAATTGTTCGCTTTTCCAACTCCGCAGTGTAGAAGTAAAATCAAGTCATGCACTGAAGTGGATGTTGAACAAGTCAAATAACACGAGTGGATTTTTACACTGTCTGAAGAAACTGGTTGTTTATTTTGTGAAGTTCTTGGCGTCTGCAAGGTTGTTTCTAGGTTAATGTTCTAAAAAATAAAAAATTAAAATAAAAATACACCAAGTCTCTTTAGAGGAAATAGTTCACTCAAAAAGAAAATGTGCTGAAATGTGTCATACCAGATCAGGATGAGTTGTTTTTTCATCGGTTGGTAGAAATGCAGATGCATCAGTGTTCAGCAAGGCTGCTCTGCAGTGAATGGGGGCCGTCAGAATGAGAGTCCAAACCAGTGATAAAAACATCACAATAATCCACAGCACTCCAGTCCATAAGTTAACATCGAGAAGACCAAAGCTGAAACTAATCCAGCATTAAGACGTTTATAACTAAAACACAAGTCCATAATCCATAATAACTCTTCAGACAGTTGAAGAAAAAGTGCATTGATGTGTGTCAAAAATAAGCACAGAGTGTTAGAGTGTTTAAACGCTGCTTGATCTGTGCGATTCTCTCTGTGATTCACACCGACGACCTCACTGGAGGAAGTGTTATTAGGACTCATAGGTTTAGTTAAAAACGTCTTATAATGCTGATTAGTTTCGCTTTTGTCTTTCAGATGTAACTGATGGATGGAGAGTGCTGTGGAGTATGTGATGTTTATTGTTTGGACTCTCATTCTGTCGGCACCCATTCACTGCAGAGCATCCCATTTATTTTCTTGGTGGACTATTCCTTTAATACTGCGGTCTAGGGCTTGAGGGTTTGAGGGACGTGAGTCTCTGTTTAGCATGTTTTTACTCACAGATACGGCTGGATGTTTTTCTGTGATGTGAATTGTGAGAATGGCTGGAGGTTGATTGACGGCACACACACACACACACACACACATACACGTCATACGCTCCACAATAACACCCACAATTTCCGCCCCTGTCTCACCTCCCCCCGGCTGGTCTGTATTACCAGGGGGAATTTCTTCTGATTTCCAGAGACAGTGTGCACCACACTATATAATTTTCGCTAGGTTGAGGGTGTCTTCTGCCTTGTGTGCCGACACCCCGTTTATGTCCCTGTGCCGATTTAAAAGACATGTCGCCCCCCCGTCGCCGCCGTGCGTCCTCCTTCGGTGTTTCCCCCACGCCGCCGTTGTGTGTGTTTGCCGCGTCCTTGCTGTTACCCGAGCCGCTCGTCGCCCCCCCTGCAAGCGTTATTCTGATGCGCAGTGGCCCCGCTTGCTTACAAACCCTGAACCTTTCTGCGCAGAGACGTGGGCCCTCCGTAGTCTGTAGAACTGCTTCGACAGTCGTTTGCGTCCCCCGTTGCCTTCCACTCCACTGCGTTCTCTACTCGTGGTATTGTTGCTGCTTTCACCGGTTTTTTTTTGCTCTCTGTCCGTCCCCACTCAAACCTCACTATTGATATAGTTTTGTCATCTCCCCCGTCCCACCGTCTTTTCTTAAGTTATCCATTGCACCTTTCCTTTTTTATTTCACACCCCCATCTGTTTTCAAGACAAGGGTACTTAGGTCGGGCAAGTGTCTCCTGTTTGTATAACTCCTCAACCCAATATTTCCCCCCCGTTTATTGCTCCAATAAGTTTTCGATCCTTGTAGTGTACACCAGTTTCACAATTGGCATGCTTTCAGCCCGGCGGGTGTGTATGTCCTGTTATGCCCGATACGTTCGCTACGGCGTTGTCTGGTTGGGTGGAGACCTTTATACCAACGTCTGTGACATTTCTACAGACGGTGTCGTACACTATTTTTTTCGGGCTGTGAGAGATGCCATGTGTGTGTTCGACCTAGTGCGATTGCTGAACCGTGAGCGCGGCGCGAGGGGTAGCGTACCGTCGGAGGGCAAGGCCTAGCCGACTGGAATCCGCCATCTCCGAGGTCTGAGAGCGCTCAACACATCGCAGACACAATCACTCGACACTCACTACTAACGCTCCTAACATCCAACCCTATGTGGGTGACTATGTCCTCTCCTGCGATTTTCCCGAGATACTCTCTTCCTTCATTACACATGGACCGAGCTTTTTTTTTCAACTGGAGATTAACCTGAATTTAAACAGTTTCTTGTCAGTGTCCGCGCTGGTGTGTGGCGTATGCCCTTTGCCAATAATGCGCGTTCATTGAGAGCCCACATTCTCTGTTCCCGAATAATGATGCTTCAACATTATCAGTCGGTCAGGAACGTGTATGAGACGGATTTGTAGTCCTGTTCGTCCTCATAGGGGGACGCGTCGCCCTGTAAGCCAAACGCCCCAGGCTATATGTGTGTCCAGAGTGACTCACCACCCAGCGACCGCCCAGGTAGGCGGGGGTGGAATATGGCTGAATTGAACTTTTCATGTTGAGTTTTCTAGTTCTTTTTGACAGCATTGTTGAACATATAAGAAACACTAGTACTCTGAATTTGACATACGAGACGGTATGCTAACATTAGACTTGAAAAAGATAGAATAGCGTTGAGAAATGCGGAATTTGGATAAATATGGACGACTGCGCAAGGTCAGTTTTACCCTTCTGAGTTTGTTTGTTGGTTTGGGTAAAAAGTGAAGCCATGTTGTGTGGTGTGATGTGAGGAACTTTATGGTGAGCCAAAAATCCTCAATCACAATCAATTCAGTGGCATGGTCGAAAAGGTGAAATGGTCCAGAACAATAGTCAAGTTGTACTGTTTAGGGAAAGAAATGACTCCCTTGGAAAAGAATGGAAACTAGCTGGAAAAAGTTTGGTACTGCAGCCAAATAAAATTGGAAAGTCTTTTTTGAGCTAGCAAACTCAAATTCGGAACACAAAAACTTGTTTAGAATTTATGGCTTTGATAGTCTTGCAGTTTTAGAGAAAACATGTTTGGAAAATATATATTTCATTTGAAAATTTTATTTTTGTGCATTTTTCATAACAATAATGAAATGTATAACTTTTTTTTAGATTCACTTTTTAAACTTATTCACTTTTTTTAAATTTTTTTATTTCAGCAATGATCTGCCAAGCGTCTTTTTGAAAAAGAGACCAAACTTAAGTCTGACGACAGTTTAAGTTGGAAATTAATTTTTCAGGCCCACGCTCAAGAAGCAGTTAACAGATATTAAATGGATTATGACTACAATTTAGTGCCATAAAACCCCTGAAAATACAAATATTAAATAAAACGAACTAACATTAGCAAACTAAAATATAGTGCATTCATTTCATTGAAATAAATACATTTAAAAATGCGGCCACGCACAACATCAGATGGTTCATAAAAAGACTTTGGGAAATGTATGCATTTTTTTAAGTGCTAAAATATACCCAATGTAGAACGGACACAATATGAAGAGTAGTTTACTTGTAAATCTTCACGGATCAATGTATTCTCGTCATATTTCATATAAAATGATTCAGTGGATATTTCTTCTAAAGCTTCGCTTGTTTTCCTTCGGTGATGCTCTACAAATGCATGTCATGTTTGTTATATAATCTGCATTAACACAGTTGCGGTTAAAAAACTGGAAAATGACTAAGAAGTCCTAATAATGGAGTGGAAATCAATATCCCGGCGCAAACCCACGCGTCCTGGCAGGTTTCATTTCTTTGAAGACGACGATAGCATCGTTTGTTTACATTGGCAGAGATAGACGGCACTTTCCCTCCAGCTCTACCCAAAACACGCTCGCGCTGACACACTGAGTCTGAGCGAGAGAAAGCTCACGGAAAGATTTTACTCGTCACCTCGGCTTCCTGTTGGGGGAAAGCACCAGAGTGCCTCTTCCCGCTCACGCTCTTCGCCTACCTTTTCAAAGAGGCCCAGCCCTGTTTATCAATCGCTCGTTTGTCCCTTTGAGCTGGCGAAGCATCTCTGAATGAAGGGAAGCTCTGCGGTCTTCTCTCTGGCCTATGGTTGCTCTCTGAAGAGCCAGCCTGCCTGCGGCTGTAGGTTGACTCTAGGCCATGCGGGGAATAACCTGAATGAAGCTTCATTCATACCTATAAATAGACTTATCAGAAATTGCAAGTCGGTTACAGAGTGATGCAGCCTGTTTTGGAAAGCAGATGAAGCCACAAGACTCTTCTGCTGGAATGACTGAACTGTAAGCGCACTGTAATTCATCAGATCGGCCTGTGTTATTACACCTGTGTAACACATGAAGTTACATGTCATAACTCCACGACAGATTAAAAATACAGTCGTAGATTATACCGTTGAGGTCAAAAGTTTACAGAATCTGCAAAATGTTAAATATTTTACCAAAATAAGAGGGATCATAAAAAAATGCATGTTATATGACCTGATAAGATCATGTCACAATAAAAGAAGGTTTATACTCTAGTCCACAAGAGAAAAGAATAGCTGAGTTTATTAAAGTTCCAAAGTTTACAACACTGGATTCTAACACTGTGGTGTTGCTGAACGATGCCCAAGAAGGAAAAGCCATGCATTACGAGCCGGGGTGAAAAACTTTTTGATGTGAAGATCAGGGTAAGTACACATGTGACATCTTCTGTAGATTCTGAAGGGCAGCACTAAATGAAAAACAATATGTGATATTTAGGCAAAATAAGACAAATGTGTGAAAACGTCCTCATCGGTGTGAAAAGATGGATCTCAAAATCATACAGTCATTGTTGGAAAGGGTTCAAATACACAAAAATACTGGAAAACCAAAGGATTTGTTGGAGCTGGGGGGTTTTCTGAAGAACAGCAGGCAGTTTAACAGTTCAGGAATCCATGAACTAAAAACTAAACACAAAAACACACAGTGTGGATATGTCAACTTTTGAACGGGGTCATTTTTTTATAAAATCAGCTATTATTTTCTCTTGTGGACTATATGTTAACATCTTTTATATGACATCTCATTCAGGTCAGTACTAAATAAAAAATAACATACAATTTTCATGATCTCTTGTATTTTGTTAAATAATAACATTTGCAGATTTGAAGCACTGTATATAGATTCATATTTTATTCCAAAAGATTCAGAAATTGATCAAAGGCCCAGTAAAAGACATTAGTAAAGATTTGGGTCAAATAAATAGTTCTTTTATCTTTCTACGTATGTGTGAACTGAAAATGTGTTCAAGAGGTTTCACTGACAATCCTGTGGAGCACGACTGTTTCAACAATGATACTAATCAGAAGGTTTCTCGGCGCAGAATTGCAATAGTATACTGATGTCTGAAGATCCATGGGCACTGAAGAATGGAGGAATGATGCTGAAAATACAGCTGCTCGTCACAGAAATACATTACAGCTTAACGAGCTTCAAACAGAAAACACTGTTGAAATTGTATAATATTGACAATTTTACTGGTTTTTATATTGTATTTCCATCAGAGTAATAAGAAAACCGCTAGGCATATGTAAAGATTGTTGCAAAAATATACAAATATAACCAAATGCGGATTCAGGAGCAATTCAGTGACAGAAGTAAAAAATGTGTACAACCATTTGTATATTCTTGTATATTTACACATTTACACTTTTCCCTTTTTTTCACAGATTTGTTTAACCGTGGTGAACTAAATAAAGTTGTGAAAGTCTTTCAGTACAGTTAAGTAAAAATTTGATTTTGTCCCCATAAAACAATGCCCCAAACAGAATCAAACAAAAATAATATATGTAATTTCAACTCTCATTTATCACTGTATATTAATTACAATGACACAATCATCAGAAATGCACCAGTCGAATGAGTTTCTAATAGTTGCGTCATTTATTGTTTTAATTTATATGTTGTGGGTCACATGACGAGCCAGACTGCTGAAAAGAAATGACATTTTTTTAATTATTGTGCTGTTTTCAGTCTTGTTCTTTATACACCTAGTAGTCTATACAGTGTTATATATGATCCTGTTAATCCAGATTTTATAATCTGGAAAAGACTGTATCTGGATCAAAGTGATCCAATCCCATGTTGCTTAAAAACTATTTAAAAAAATCAGTACAAAAGTAAAATTACCTGATCATGGAGAGCTTTATATGTGGATCATAATGATCCAAATTAAGCTTTTTCACAATTGGGGAATAACAGATAAAGTGTATTAATATAAATCACTCTGGATGAAAAGAGTCAAATGCATAAAAGTAAATAATGGATTTTTATTAAGAATTATCAGTAGATGTGTCACTTACAATCACTTGATCTAATCCGGTTAATTCAGTCATGTTCAATAATATTTGTGATAAAAGCAGTTCATTTAGATGTTACCGCATGAAAGATTTTGGTTACCTGACAAATACAATTTTTCTATTCTATTCTATTCTATTCTATTCGTACGGGTGCACAGAAAGAGTCACAGTCAGCATGCAAAAGGATATTTTGTGGTCTCTTGTTGTTGATAAGAAGCTGCTGTTACAGAAAAGTAAAGGCACTAATTGGTGAATGATGAATCATTTTCAGTAAATGTGAATGTGCATTTGAGAGACAGCTCATCAGTCAGACGGCTAGGCTGCTAGTAACCGGGTTATCAGCGTGTGGGTGGGGGAGGCACATGTCGTCTCAAATGTCAATAAAGTCCAGTCAACATGCATTTACACTACATTCTCCTCAATATCATAGCATTGACGAGGCTGTCTCATGAAAATGTGTATAAATAGCACGCCAAATAAAAACGAAAACTCGGTATTGATACGCACAAATGACTTTGGGTATATGCTTTTTATACACGTGCCATTTATACGCACTTTCATGAGATCGGGTTGACATGCACAGAGACACATGAACACACGCATCTGAGGGATGACTCAAAGTCTTTACTCGAACAGTAAGACAGGACCGTGTTTCTTAGTCAGGCTATAGAACAATAAGAGTGAGTAAGCGCTTGTAGAAACACACACACACACACACAACACAGAGGAGAGAGAGAGAGAGAGAGAGCGTTTGGTTTCGTCAGAGGCCAAAAGTGAAAGTTTTGTGGTTTTAACATTTAAACAATGCTGTGGACAGGAAAATGGGATGAAGAGTTCAGGTCACAGTGAAGCTTCTTCTCTCGTTCTGTCAAACCAGAGAAATCTGACTTTGATTTATGACTTTCAGAAAGTTAAAATAGCATTATTTCCTCCCCCCCACACCCGCAATGGTGCGCACCAAAATGAAAATGTGCTGAACATTTACTCACCCTCAGGCCATCCAGGATATGGATGAGTTTGTCTCTTCATCAGGTTTGTAGAAATGTAGCATTGCATCAGTGTCTCCGCAATGGATGCTTTGCAGTGAATGGGTGCCGTCAGAATGAGAGTCCAAACAGCTGATAAAAACATCACAATAATCCACACCACTCCAGTCCATCAGTTACAGCTTTTTTTTCAAAATGCTTACATACATTTTTCAAAACTCTATGCACAAAACCACAAAACACAGACACAACATACAAAAGTCTCAATTCAAGATCTCAGCCAAAAATTAATGCAACTCTTGATGGAAATAAATGTTGTGATATTGCATTGTGATGTCAGAACAATGCCACAACAAATGCACACTGTAATCAAAGCTAAAGGCGGTCCAATGAAATATTACAATGCGCAATTTTTTTAACCTGCCAGTTAATTAATTATGACATAATGATCTCACAAAATGTCTTTAACATTAATCTAACCTCACATTCCCTGATCTGAAATCCTTCATATGATACGCAGAAATGACTGGAGGTTTATAGACCATCCAAGGTCAGATCTTAAACAAAACCAGACAAAATCCTGTAAGTCTGACTCGCTCTTCGCTCTCTGGGATGTGTGTGTGGTACGCGGGTGTGTGTGTGTGTGTAAGTGAGTAGCTGTGAGGTGGGGTGTGTGTGTGTGTCTGACTCTGTGTGTGTGTTTGTGTGTGTGTGGGTGTGTGTGTGGTGGGTGTGGGTGTTGTGTGTGTGGTGGGTGGTGTGTGTGTGTGTGTGTGTGTGTGTGAGTCTGTGTGTTTGTGTGTGTGACTCTGTGTGTGTGTGTGTGTGTGTGTGTGTGTGTGTCTGACTGGTGGTGTGTGTGTGTGTGTGTGTGTGTGTGTGTGTGTGTGGTGTGTGTGTGTTGTGTGTGGGACTGTGTGTGTGTGTGTGTGTGTGTGGTGGGTGTGTGTGTGTTTGTGTGTGAGTGAGTGAGTGAGTGCGTGTCTGTGTGTGTGTGTGAGTGTGTTGTGTGGTGTGTGGGGTGTCGGGGTTGTCTGACCTGTGTGTGTGGGGTGTTGTGTGTGGTGTTGTGTGTGTGTGTGTGTGTGGAGTGTGTGTGTGTGTGTGTGTGGGTGTGTGTGTGTGTTGGTGTGTGTGTGTGTGTGTATGTGTGTGTTGTGTGTGGGGTGATTGGGAGTGTCGTGTGTGGGTTCGGGTGCAGGAGTGGGCGACAGGTCAACACACTTCAGTGTTGCATGTGTATGAATGGAAACCTGCTAAAGTCAATCTTCTTTACCGACGTATTAGAATTTGATCAATCCAAAGAGTTCCAACCCACCGTTTGCTACATATGATTCACAACGGACTCCTTTTGAGTCAAATTAATCTTTTATCATAATGTACTTTGAACATATTTGGCGTTTTTAAATGAAGGCCCAATCCCATGCTCTCTGCATCCTCACCGGGACCTACTGATGCAACTCTAAACAAGAAAGTGGAGGAAATATAGGATATTTTGTTGAGTAATGTCATTATGAGCTGTATCCACAACAATCGAAGCGTATGAGGTTCTAAAGATGGCACACAGTGCTTCCGTTTTCTGTGTGACTGGGGAGGAAGTGTTGATGAAACAGATACCATGAATAATGGAAAAAGAGACAGTTGTCTGGCGATGTACCAGACATACGACAGTTGGGAATGCTGGGAGGAGATCATGTCCAGGTCATATTTCACACAAAATCATTGTGCAAAAATATGATTTAAATAAAATTAAGAAAAAAAAGGATCTTATTTTGGTCCCTGCAGCCCAAACGCAGTGTTACGTCGTACTGGGGGTGTATTTGTAGCAATAGCAAACAATACATTGTATGGGTCAAAATCAACGATTTTTCTTTGATGCCAAAAATCATAAGGATATTAAGTAAAGAGTATGTTCCATGAAAATACTTTAATTTCTTACCGTAAATATATTAAAACTTAATTGATTAGTAATATGCATTGCTAAGAACTTCATTTGAACAAA